>OZ007587.1:413554423-414151923 GCA_963931845.1 Maratus michaelseni
TTTTTGAAACATGGACACACTCAAAAATGATTAGAATCAGTTAAAACTTTTTTTTGAAACATGGAAATAATCAAAAATGAGCACATGATGTTTTATTCTTGAGTGTGTGCATGTTTTCAGAAATGGGTATATACATGTTTGAAACATAATTAATTTTGATTCGGAGCCATTTTGGCTATGCGACATAATGGCTATGCGCGGAAAATTTGACAAATTTTTGCTCACTTTTGAAAATGCCGTTTTTAGAGTGTTCTAATGTTGAATACTTATTATTGTTTCTGTTTAAATGTGGTAAATATTCGGAATATTAAAGACAAAATTATGCCCAAAACGTTCAAAACAAGAAATATATTCAGGATAAGAAAATATAAATGTTTCTTAATCGACGAATACATAGCATAGATTCTAAACCATCTGATTTTTGAGTACTACTCTTTCCGAGAAAAAGTAATCGTTTTATTTAATTTTAGATATTTTAGATTAAATAAGATAGATTATTCGAAATAGTAATACACAAAAATCAGGAGATTCACATTCTAAAAGCGACATTTTCAACACTGAGCAAAAAATACTCAAATCTGAGTATGTCGCATAGTCAAAAAGTCTCAGAATCAAAATTACTCAAGTTTGAAACATGTATATACTCATTTCTGAAAACATGCACACACTCAAGAATGAAACATCATGTGCTCATATTTTAGTAGGTCTAAGTTTCAAAAACGAGTATGAACTGTGATCTATGTGTTCATTTTTGAGTACTTCCATGTTTCAAAAATGAGTTTAGACTGCTTCTAATCTTTTTTTAGCATCTCCATGTTTAAAAAATGAGTATGAACTGAGCTATCTATGTGCTCCGTTTTGAGTACGTCTATGTTTGAATATTCGTATTTCAGAATTGAAAGAATTGGGTCGTCCTATTTGAAACAAAAAGTTTCATAACAAAATGAAAACATCGATTTACTCAGATTTGAAAGTGTCATTTTTTATCAGTGCAGTAGCTATGATATGTAGATATAGATAGGTGGAAAATAATATCCATCATATGTAATTTCATAAATCCATGTACTTCATCAAAGAAAGGATAAACAGTGAGAGAGCGACAAAAAATTATTCTTACTGCATTATATATATATATTTCACATTTGTTTATCTTCTTGATAAAACCCAACATAGATCTAACATCTAAACAGGAAAGATATGCATTTTTTATACAATTTTCTTTTATATCACCATTAGATACAGCAAACAGATAATACAATAAAATCAGGTAACACCTCAGACGATATATAATATAAATACATTTTATTCGAAACATTTTACAGTTGATCATTTTGTACCAAAATGGTCTTTCATGCTATCATGAAGAAGAAAAAAATAATATAAAAGTTTGCACAGCGTACCAATTCAATATACTTGAAGACATAGATTCGTTTCATGTTGAAAAAAAAGAAGAAAAACTCTATTCGTTAATTTACTGCTAAACAATGTCCCCGTGCCAAGCACTTGTACTGGAATTTTCGAAATTTTTTGCTTATTCTAATTTTTTAATTACTTTTTCTAATTAACTAAAAGTTTTAATTAAACAAGATTCTTTAACAAAATGTCAGTATACTATGCCAAATCCAGTTCAGAACCATTTTTATGATGCTTCATTCATTGTTGTGCGTTTTGTGTGTGCATAGAAAAGTGTTATATAATTTGCGAAGATCTTGTTACCATGTGGATGGGAGAGTGCACTTGTGCTAACGTGAAAATTAGCGTGGAATTTGAGATTTTTATTTTGACCATCTATTCCAGCGAAACTCTACTCTATGTGACGTACAATTTAATAGATTTAAAATAAAAGTGTTCTTTAAAATTAAAGGCTTAAGGCGGTATTCAAAAATAAATATTTTTCCACGCTCAACAACTCAAAATTTTGAGACACATTCTCAGACTCATTTTTAAAAGTAACAACAGGAAACTTAGTGGCGTGATTTACATAGACATTTATAAGGGCCCCATGTTTTTATTTTTCGTTCAATTAATTAGAAATTGATTTACAGACAATTATTTTCACAGTACGATCATTTTTTTTGTTCCCAGCGCTATCGCTTCGGGAAATTCGGTTCAAAATGTCCAATTTTGACAGCATTTTTTGAAATATATTCTGCCTTTATCAAAAAATCGAGACAGTGGGGACATTATAAAGTTTCTGAATAAGAGAACCTGCCAATTGGATGCATTTTAGAGCACAAATGAATTTACAAATGTGTCTCAAAATAAGCAGTTTGGATTTAAATACACCCTTAAGATAAAAGTATCCCTAAGTGTTCACAATATTATGAACTCTTAGAGAAATTGTAGAATGTAAAGAACTTGTTACCATGTAGATGGGACAGTGCACTTGTGCTAACGTGAAAATTGCATGACATTACGATTTTGGTCATCTGTTCCAGGGAAACACTATTCTGTGCGACGCACAATTTAAAGGATTTACGAAATATAGTGAACACAAAAATGTTATAAAAAATCCAGCATTTGCGTGTAACATAATTTGTATTCATTCCTGAAAAAAAAAAAAAAAAAAAAAAAAAGAATGTATGACTCATGTAGTTTTTGAAACGGCTGATTAATTTATTCTTATGGAATTTCTTTTTTAACATATACAGGGTCATTCATAATTCCCTCCGCGGTTTCGAAACGTTATAGTAAAAAAACGAAGACGAATATGAAAAAAAGAAACATATGAAATTATTCCGAAACTATTCAAGTTTTACTTACATACATTACAGGTGTTCTATGTGTGAACCCTTGGTCACACGGTATACATCCATGCGATAGTCCAGTTCCTGCCATACTCCGTTTCTTTAAATCTGAATCAGTGGTGTCAGTTCAACGGGCCTTTCGTAATAAATATCGAAAACAGGGACCAACTGACAAAACAATTCATGTGTGGTACCGGAAATTTAAAGAAACGGAGTATGGCAGGAACTGGACTATCGCATGGATGTATGCCGTGTGACCAAGGGTTCCCACATAGAACACCTGTAATGTATGTAAGTAAAACTTGAATAGTTTCGGAATAATTTCATATGTTTCTTTTTTTCATATTCGTCTTCGTTTTTTTAATATAACGTTTCGACACCCCGGAGGGAATTATGAATGACCCTGTATTATCATGAACAGTTGATCATACATTGAAATGGAACTGTCTTAAAGCAAGTTACATTTTATAAAAATTAAAAATATTTTACACTAATGTTTTTACTAAAACGTTTAAAAACCAATATACACTTCAAACACATAGATACTTTTTACATGCTTTTATTTAAATTAATTTGACCCATGTATAAGTGGAACTATGTAATGTTTTTTTTTTTTTTTCACTCTATTCCATTTTCGCTTGAGTTATCGAAATTAAGCAAAATTATGTGTGCCCAATTACAATACAATATCTTCATATTTTCAGAAATTAATCATGATATATATTAATCTTAATTTCGTTATCCCTTTACCTATACACATATGAAACGCACAATGATAAATTGGATATAGGAGGATTTGTGTTTGAACAGTTTGTGACATAGTACACTCATATTTTTCTTTGTTCTTTCATTAAAAATTGCAGTTATTATATATTAATGGAAAATTGTATCAGCAAAATAATCTCAAAGATTTCAGCGCGGAAATCTTCCACAAGTCCACTTGATAATTATCAATAGAAAAAGTTTAATAGGAATCCTAGATAGTTTAAATAACTTTTATGCATGATATTTTTAATCTATTACCACGAATCTCTTAACAAAAATAAATATTTACATTTTTAAAAATATAAAAATGCTTTTTTAAATTTTATATTGCCATAAATTTAAATGTACATAGAAAATGTATTTTTTTATATATTTGTTTAATTTTCAACTTTTAATGTATGATTTTATACAAATGAATGCGACCGCATATAAATAATGAGTATTTTCAATCATAAAATATACATTTCAAATTTGGCTAATATCTATTTTGAAACTTTAAAAGATAACCTGATAAAAGAGTTTTTTTTTTCATATATCTGAAAATAAAAATTTATATAAATATAAGGAATTTATGTAAATATAAAAAATTTTCTAAAGTTCAAATGTCATGTTTAATAAAACTTATCACGTACCATAAAATAACAATATATTCAATTTGAAAAGAGCCTTAATTTAATATAGAATTACACTTATTCTCTGCAAAAAAATGATGAAAAACGTCTTGTTTAGCTTAACTGAAAACATTTATCGACTTTTTTATAGAAAAAAAAATACAACTTTGCTGAAGCGAAAACTTATTTTTATTTTTATTATTATTTTTTTTTTTTTTACCTTTCAAGAACAGCTGTTGGATAAATTACGCAAAATAGCTTGCAATAATCTGAAATAAAAATGCTATTTAAGATTTTTACGCATCTTGGCGAGAATAAATATACATAAATTGTGATTTATATTCTTAAAAAATTTTTCAAAAGTTCTGATTTTAAATAACAAAAAAATATATATATTATTTTGAAGTATAAAAACAGCCAGTGTAATCAAAATTAATAATCAAATAGAATTCTTCAGAGTTTAAATGGTCCACTGTATTAAACGCAACAAAAATTTTGGATAAGTACTAATTACACAGCAGAAAATAAATTTATATTCGACAAATATTCTATAGCCATAAATGTCTAATCTATATTATTCTAATACTAGGTGTATCTGACGCCTTCGCCCCTCAGGCTTGATGTCAGCTTTACGGGAGGGGATGGAAATATCGGGGCAAACGGAAGTGGAATTTATACTGTCAAAGGTACTCGTTGACGCACCCTTTCGCACTCCTGATTGAAATACCCGTAGTCGTGACGCATCCCCGCCCCTCCAGCGCAAACACCCGGACTTTCAGCAGACTCGCGTGTTTCAAACTTGTTTCTAATTCATCCATTTGTTGCAGCGGATTGTAATCTACACCAATTTTAAATTTACAATTCTTGAGTTGAAGATCTTCATGAAATTAAAATTTTGCATGGACGGACAGACTGGCAGACATAAAACAATAGGTTTTTCTCCCTCTTATTTCTCTTCTGTGTGCAGACATCGGATATGAGCAATCGTCGGCGGCGCCTCGCGATTTTCAATTTTAATTGGTTTTTAATTAATAACGCGACTAATTATAAAGAAAAGGAATCAGGCGAGCCTCACGTGCATATGGACTGCGTTGGAGTATCCTCCTGCAAATTTTCAGACTTCTACGTGCTACAGATTTTTTAAGTCATCGCCAACAAATTGACAGACACACAGCAACTTTCCTTTATTAATAAAGGTTGGTTATATACAGGTTTCCCCCCAAAACATGAAACCAGCTTTATTGTTTTGCCTGTTTTTCATAAATAGGTAACGTAAGTTGTCAAAGTTTTCAAAATAATGTAGGAAAGAAGATTATATTATATAAAGAACCAGTCCTCCCATTAATTTTCAGAAAATTGCACAATCTAAATTGTCAGACGAATCTTCTAGACAAATTTGATCAATTAGAAAATTTTGAGTTTTCAGAAAAAATATCACTAGAAAAAAAGGTACTTTTCCGTTATACGGACACCATGCCAAAATGTAGGCTAATGCATAATGTATGTAAATGTATGTAAATGTATGTATGTAAATGTATGTATGCAAGTGTATGTATGTATGTAAATATATGTATGTAAATGTATGTATGTATTAAATGTATGTAAATGTATGCTTGGACGTATTATGAAATTGGACGTATTATGTCAGTTCATACTCATTTATGCGTATAACGGAAAAGTACAAAAAAAATACTGCTTTCCTATCTTTAAAATAAGTTTAACCGTAATGAAAAAAGTCCGTTTTATATAGTGTTTTCGTGCCATTTAAAATGATATTTCATTATAGAAAATAGGGACAACCTACAAATTTATCATGACGTTGTTTATATCAAACAACATCGAACAACTATCTAATACGTTTAAAACGTTTAAAAGTATTCAACTAACAATAATCTGAGTGTGTAATAAATATGTAATCGTATATGCAATCGTGTATGTAACGGTAATTTGTGAGTAAACGTATTCACAATTTACAGGTCAAAGTATACATAAAAGTTACGTAAGGTAAAGCTAGGATAGTCTGCGCACAATTCAGAAGAATAATAAAAATACATATAAATATTAATTTTTTGCTAAACTATACATGATTAATTTTTACTTCATTTGTTTTTTATGCATTTCCATTGTTATTTTGTTGCTATGTTGTAATTTAATAGAACAGCTGTAATAAAACCAAGAAAGCCATTTTGCGCAAACTGTCCTTACAGCGTTGGTGTGATTGCGCACATGGGTAGGAGAGAGTGTTGCTAATAATAACTACAATTTAATCGTTAACAATAATATTTACACTTAAATGGCATTGTTGTAAGGCTTTTGCGAATAAATATTATTGTATTAAGAGTGAATATTTCAACTTAATTGTACAATTTCAGACATTCAGTTCACCCATCCTCATTGCCCAGTATTTTCTTAACAAACGAATTTATTGCCAAATTTAGTTTCAATAATTATGTGTTTTCAAAAATTATTTCAAAATTGATTCATTCACATGTTTTACATATAATTTTTAATATATGCAAATTTACCATTAAGCTGCGTAATCTCTCCTAGCATGAAAACTAATGGGAAACAATGCGCCATATCTCCTAAGTAGCAGATGCGCAAACTCTCCAATTTCGGTAGGGGAGATTATGCAGCCTTTTATTTAAATATGGCAGCTTCTAAAACGAACCAGTGGTGTTCGCACCGTTAGTCTATGTTAGTAGCTTATGGGAAATCGTTTAAGTTTAAAATATTTTGTAATACTGATACTATATAGAAATTCTGACGAATAGTTATGAAAATTCAAGCACTTGCTTTCGGAAAACAAAACAAAATATAATGATTTATCCTAGAAGCTCGAAACAATCGACGTGCACATTCAAGTAGACACTGCTCTACTGCTGTTGTACAATTACCTGGAGTCGCTGCGCGCTGACTCTACTCCTTCCCCCCGAACCTCTTTGTGCGCAATCTCTCCGACCGCGTCATCTCTCCTGGCTTTACCTTAACATCAAGTTATCGCAAGTCAGATTGAAGATTTGAAATTTCATAAAAAATCATCCGGTTTTAATTACCAGTTTTGATTAGATAAGAACAGCTTCATTACTAATCCAAAAAGTTAATAAATGTTTCTGAACTTGCATGTGGCGCTTTTTTTATTAATTATGGAGCAAGAAAGCGGCTCACACTAGAGCGTGTATTCGAAGTTGCAACACACGTAGTTTGTTAAATGGCCAATCAGAAGGAATTTGTAAAAATAATATATACTTACATATCAGTCGTTTATCTGAGTTCCTTAATTTGCGATTTATTCTCTTGAACTGTTTTAGAAAGTATAATATAGACTTGATCAACCGTGATAAATCTGATTTTAAACCAGTGACTGTGATGCGTTATCACTGGGTCTTAGAAAATCTTGGAAAATCCGTTTCTGAATGAGGAAATTGAATCAAACGCGTTATTGTAGTTTTGCACACTTTAATTAAAATGCAATAGCAGTATGAAATAGAAAAATGGGTGGTACTTTAAAGGTCGTGTTAAAATTCAGCGACTACATGTTTGCAGGAGGTTGGTCAGAGAAGGACTGCCCAAAATCATACGCCACAAATTCTTCGTGTTACCATATTGGTATATTGAATTTGGCCAGAACACATGAATCATAAGATATCCGTTAAATATTAACATATGGAGATTTTTGAATTTATGAGGATAAACTTGGTAATTTATCAAGACTGACATCAGATCAAAAGTACGTTAACAAGAATTTTACTAATCCGTCGAGAAGCGCATTAGATCGATTAATTAAGGAAGAGATTGCTTTTGTTTGTGCTTAAACATTCGTGATAAAACATCAGCGTCTACATGTTTTCAGGAGGCTGCGGTCAGAAAAGGAATGCGCAAAATTATACGGCATAAATTCTTCGTTTCAACTTATTGGCATATTGAATTTGTCCGGAGCGTATAAATATTACTTTATCCGTTAAATATTAACATAATAATTTAAAATCATATGTGATCTCACATCACATATATTAGAACAGATGTTATGGCCAAATATTGTATGAGTGAATTTTGTCAGCCGGTAGTAGTCCAAGTAGCTCAAATAGTAGAAAAATGGAAATTTAAACTTGAGTTTCTGGGTTGAAACTCTTGACTTGGACACTTTTTAATTAATTTTGAAAAAATATCTGCTTTTGTTAACAATTTGTATTATTGTGTTAAAAAATAAATTATAATTACTTATCCATCAATATAATAAATTATAACACCTTGTAATAATATATATTTTTTAAATGCTAAAAGGTGTAAATTAACAACATAATAAATACACAGTAAAATATCTTTTGTTAGTTTGTTTGACATGTTACAGGTATGAAAATAAACATCTAAGTAAAAATAAAAGATAACGTGCGTAATTTTAAAAAAATAACCTGAAAATTAAATAATAGCATTTTAAATAATAACTTCAATCATGAAATATTCTCATTTGTTTTTGTGAACGACTCGGAGTGAGTCAAACAACCTAAAAAAAGATATTTTACTGTGTATTTATTATGTTGTTAATTTACACCTTTTAGCATTTAAAAGAAATACTTATCCATCGTTTATTGGCGTTAATCTACATATGCTGTATTCTGTTGAACTGTTTCAGATAACAGATCTGATGTTATTTTAAAAAGGAAATTACATGCAAATTGAGGAAAAAATAATTGTGTAGCCTGGGTGTTCGCAATGTAGCTCAATTGCTAGCTAGAGCTTTTGGACTAGACTCCTAGCTTGGACACACATATTTTGCATTTGGATATTAAATGAGCCTAAATATTCCAGAGAAGTTCTAATTTCTTATAAATAAAGATTTCGTACTACAAGAAACTAGTCGTTGGGGGCCACCGTAATACTTACCCATCATGGATATGCATAATGTAAAATATTAAAATAAAAATGTGTAAACTACTTATAAAATGCATTGCAATTCAAATAAAATCGTGGCTTGATGACGTCACAAACTTTAAAGGCTCGATTACTGAATTGCTTGAAAGAGGTTTTTCCTTATAACTCCAAAAATAATAATCCTATTAACTAGCAGTTTATTGCATCTGATTAAGCGTCAAATTTCCAATTAAAATATATCTTTGAAGTGAAATTTGGATGAAATACAGGGTCATGAAAAATCGAAGAGTGTGGAAAATAGGATTCTAAATATCTCAGCAACTAATTATCCGATCGACTTCATGCTTTATTCAAAATTTATGTTTTTTTATTGTCTTTTATATTCATTTCTTAAAATAAACAATTTCGAAAAATTTTATATACCTTTCATCAGAACGAATATTTCGAGAGTCCGAAAAAAATTGTTCCGGTTAATCGAGGTTATTGAAATGAAATAGCCTTCTTCCCATTATTACATACTAAGTACATACCAAATTGCAAGTCTGTATCTCAATTTTTTCGGGAGATAGAGCGTTTACAGACACACAGACACACACACAGACACACACACAGACACACAGACGGACGGCAATTTTTTTTTTTTCAAAAAATATGTTTTTCGGAATCTCCAGTGTCTGAAACGTGTAAATCCGTCAAAATTTTTTTTGCGATTTTCAAAACGATTACAAGACTTACCCTATACTACGTATGATGGGTAAGTAAAAAGGATCAGTTCATGTTGAAATAATATATATTTACAATATTGATTTAATTAAAATTTTAGGGAAAACACATACACATTTTAATTAACAAATAGACATTTAGATGGTAATATTCTGATTTAGGTTAAAATAAAATAAAGTTTAAACAAATATATCGTGCTATGAAACTAAAGTCTAACGTTAATTTTATTTTTGATGCATAAAAATAATAATGCGACCAAATGCTTAATTATGAAAAATTAGATTACGAGATATTCAATTTTTAGTTTTATAGCTGAAGTAATTAGCAATTACTTTAATCAAATGTGTCAAATATTGTTAAATATGATTTACAGACATCCCTTTTATGGAAATCGTGTTTTTATTTTAATATAAAATGCAGGAGAATTAGTTGAATATATGCACTTATTTTGAAAATGAGTTTTTCATGACATCGAGGTACTATACTTTTATTTAAATGCAACCAATTTATCGAATTCTAGTGCAGTTTGAGTTTTAAATAATTCTGGTTAAATTGATATTAAATTTATGGTCATCATAAATTGAACATCTGTTTTTCATTGAGAGATTTCGGTTTAAAACGAAAGTGCGGCACATTATGGTGGTGTAAGAGTGTTTTAAAAAACATTATTGGTATTCAATTTCATTGTACGCATTATGGCAACCATTATATCTATTGTGCCGATATTGTATCGATATTGTACCGACATGTTTCATGTTGATGTTTTCATTTTGTTGTGAAACTTTTTGTTTCAAATAAGACGAACCAATGCTTTCATTTCTGAAATACCAGAAATACTCAGAATATTGAAACATGGACATACTTAAAACTGATCACATAGAGGTCAGTTCATACTCATTTTTGAAACATCGACATACTCAAACATGAATAAAATCAGGTTAAACTCATTTTTGAAATATGGCAATACTCAAAAATTAGCACTTAGAAGTCAGTTCATACTCATTTGAATGAAATGTCATATATCCATTTTTCAGAAGAACTATAATCCTGGCGTTAATGGGTTAAAATGTGTCAAAAAGAAAATTTAGTCAGGTAATTTCCAATATCCAGGGAGCGCTTTTTCATTAAAGAAATATACTGATAACAATCGAATTGAAAATTCGAAATATTTGATATCTCCCCTTCCCCACATAAATAATAAAGTTGTACAATCTTAACTACCATCTCAAATTGACCAAATCTATCCAAAATCGCTTTAAAAATTTCCAATTTTCTCAGCAACAAATTAATGAATCCTATAAAAATATCAACATGCGTCCGAATCATTCGATGACTTGCATTTAAAATAACACGCTCATGTGATCAGGATGGCGAAGTGGATAAGAAAATGGACTTTTAACTAGTAGGACTCGGATTCGATGCTGGCTCTGGGTAAAAACGTAAATTTAGTTTATCCTCCCATAATCGTAAATATAGAATCAGAGATGGTAGCGCTTTTGTTTTCTGTTGTTTGAAACATGGACATACTCAAATATGAGCACATGATGTTTTATTCTTGAGTGTGGGCATGTTTTAGGAAATGAGTATATACATGTTTCAAACTTGAGTAATTTTGATTCGAAGCCATTTTGATTATGCGACATACTCAGATTTGAGTATTTTTTACTCAGTTGTGAAAATGTCGTTTTTACAGTGTAGGGAAGAATAATACAATGTGAAAAAAAAAAAAAAACGAACAATATAAAATACTAATTTTTATTTTTATTTTACTTCTACCCAACATCTGAAAACAATATCCAAATGTGGTAGATATTTCTTCTTAGTTAACTTACAATATTGTAGTAAACATATGCTTATTGTGGAAGCAGATTTGAAAAAAATATTCGTTCGAAATAAACCATTTAAAAAGTCATAAAAATTCAGTAAATTGATTCCAATCACATATTATTTGAATATACGTTTTTCCCGTTTTGATGATGCAAAAATTGACATTATGTGATACTTAATGGTAAATCTATAAGCTTTAACGCAGATTCTTGCCACCATCTACATGACATCAGCGTATCTACGTCTTTTTAAGTTACTTTTCTAATATTAACTGGAACACACAGTTCTGATGATACCTACGATGGAAAAGTCCGTAATAAAAGAAACAGGATATGGCGTTCTAATCAGTTCTTTCATATTTAACTCGTTTTAGCTTACAATCAAAAATAAAAATAGAAACATAACAAAACTCATATTACGAATTCTCATCATAAACTATGTACTTTTTTCTGACGAAATTTCTAAATCCAATTTCAATCCTCTTTCAAAAGAATGTAAAACTTCACAAATTCTGAAAAATCCATAAAACATATATGAAATCCCCTACCACTTGTTATTCTTGTTTATACCGAGCATAAAATGTTAAACTTTACAGATTTATCCTTAAGTATTTCACGTCCATTCAACCTAAATCATTTAGAACACCTACAGTGTGATATATGTTTCCAATTTTAAACTTGTTTTATTCGTACAGGGAAGTTTTTCTGATGCATTTAAGCAATGTTCAGAAATACAGAAAACTTGCCATAGTGTTAAATAAAATCCGTCTTGTCAAAAAGCACATTTTAAAATTGAATGTGAAATAAAGAGACAAAGTTATAATTTCTTATGAATAATGACATCGTATTGAGAGAAGACGTAATTTCTTGAAATTTTGGATTGGTATCTAGTTAGTATAATAATTTTGTTGCTTGAATTTTGATTTTTGAATTCCAATTTTTGGTCAAAAGCATACCATTTTAATTCAAAGCGCAGACAATTATATGGTAAAACAACGTATTTAATTCACAATAAAATCGTAATTTTATTTTTTTACACACTTTACTTTTTATTTATATTTCATGTTCTGCATTTTAATGTTTAAAATAATTCATTGATGCAGTTTGCAGACATTTAGCATATTTTAGACAGTCAGTTTCTGTAACAGTAATTCTGAGTCAGCGCTCAGAAGCTTGCAAAGCAAAGGGATAACATAGTCCGAGTTGTCAGAATTAGATATTAGTGCTCTAATATATCAAAGTTAGATATCAGTGCTCTAATATATAAAAGTTAGATATTAGTGTTACTATTATCCTGACTTATGCTTATCTACTTAAGATATGCTTATATATAGATACAAGAGTTTACATGTTATATCACACTTCATCATACAAATGTTATAGTTATAGCTCGCTTGAATGAAATTAGCGCTTCATTTCACAGTCATGCCCAACAAATTAGAGTGAATTATGCTAGCCAAAATATCGTTCGGGTAGCTTATTAGGAGGAGCATTGGCACAGCATGCCAAGGTACCCTGGTTCGAGGCCTGGTCCGGACATTTTTTTCTCGGAATAAACCGCAACTATGATACACCAACCATTGAATATATTTTTCTAATTAATAAATGATTCTCTAATCATGTAAGGGTACGTGATAATCAGCATGTTTTGCCATGAATGCGAACTAAAATCATCGCCACTGTATCCGTCTGCATTGAACGCTGGCAATCATGTTGGGGAGTACGAAGACACATCTCCTGTTATGTATGCAGCTCAGTGATTTTAGCGAGCGGGGTTTTGCAAATAATTAACACTATTTTTATTGTATCTCTTATACAGTTGTAACATTAAAAATATTTAGCGGTCTATCACTGGCGGCAGCTAAGAGAGAAAAATAATTTGTTAATTTATAATTTACGAGGGGCAATCGGAAAATAAGTTTCCCCTGGCAACTGTGGACAGACGTGTATATGAAAGACAAAAAATGTAATGAGACATTAAAGATAAAACATAACTTTATTTTTCCACATAAGTACCAAGTGTATTGAGACATTTGTCATACCACTTTATAAGCTTCAAAAAGCCCTCCATGAAAAAATCAGGGCTTTGCATACGGACGAAGCGTTGAACAGCTATCGGCGAAAGACGACACAACAGGTGAACGAGAACATGCAACACACCGATACAATTGGGTAGAGGTCGACCGCGATCAAGCAGATGGCGCTGTTGCAGTGTCTGCGCAGATGGCGCTGTTGTAGTGTCTGCTCAGATGGCGGTGTTGCAGTCAACAGCGCCATCTGCTTGATCGCGGTCGACCTCTACCCAACGGTATCGGTGTCTTGCACGTTCGCGTTCACCTGCTGTGTCGTATTTCGCCGATAGCCGTTCAACGTATCGTCCGTATGCAAAGCCCTGATTTTTTCATGGAGGGCTTTTTGAGGCTTATAAAGTGGTATGACAAATGTCTAAATGCACTTGGTATTTATGTGGAAAAATAAAGTTATGTTTTATCTTTAATGTCTCATTACATTTTTTGTCTTTCATACACACCTCTGTCCACAGTCGCCAGGGGTAACTTATTTTCCGACTGCCCCTCGTATTTCTAAAATGTTAAGATGTTGTATTGGCATCCAAAACACACCTGTCGACATGTATATTTTTTTAATTCTAGCACATCAGGCAGTGAATTAAAAAAACGATTACAAATTTCCGTATTTATATACATGAATCATGTTAAGTTAAATAAAAGGGTCTCATAAATAAAGATTAAACTAAGATAACTTGGTATGAGACGATGCACGCACGATCTTTTTTTGGAAGCAAAAAATAACAATAATAATAAAACGATAGTATTTTAATGAAAATTTAGATTAAGAAGTATCCATAGTTTACTTTATAGTTAGTAATTAGTTATTATTTTAGCTAAATGCGTCAAATATGTTCAGGATGTCTCTTTTATGGAAATTTTCCTTTTGTTTTACTATAAAATGAAGAAGTTTATTCTCATTTGAAATAGTATCACATATACGGTATTTATAGAATTGTTTTTCTTGATAGCGAAGTACTGTATATATTTTTTAAACCATACGTTTTTTAAGATAAATATATAAAGATAATTAGAAGCGAATTCTGATCTTATCTTGTAACAAATAAAATTTATATTAATTTTATGTTCAATATAATATGACATTATTTGTTTTTGCGGTTGTCAGATTTCGGTTTATCGCTAAAGTGCAGTATCTTATAGTGAAACGAGTTTGTTTTTTTTACCCTAAATGTTTTCACATTCATTTTAAAGAATATTGTAACCCTGATCAAACCTTAGAAGTTTACAAGATTACGGGAGATTAACCGGATGTACAAGGAAAATGAAAAAACGTAAGAAAGTTTTTTTTTTCATTTAAATTTGCTCCCACCCAGCATGGGTAAACTATTTGCAATTGTGGTAGCTATTTCCGCGTTGCTATTATGCATGATTAAAACAAAAATATAAGCCATTGTCTAGATTAAAAGTTCTTAAACTCTTTTCGCACTTTCTCCAAACCGCGGACCACCCAGGATTTAAGATTGAAATTCTGTACTGAATACATGATATATATATATATACACATATATACATATATAGCAAAATGTATAAAGTGTAACCTGTCTGTAACGGTATATTGCCGTAAATAGAAACTAGTCGGATGGGAAAATTTCAAAACTTTCTTCTATCTCTAAATAAATGTATAAAGAGGTAGGAGTCTAACGTAATTACGGACTTAATAATCCACGGTCAAACTGTATTAATTTTTTGTCATTTCAAACCGTTCTGGCCCATTTCAAAGAAACGTTTCTTTTTCATTTTTTCTTCTAAAATAATTAATTGAGAAACACAAAAAAATTAAATTTTAAAAATATTTTTTAATGACATACATCGTTATTATTCTTTTCTTCATTTTGAATTTAATAAAAATGATAAATGCCTGTAATCTGTAGCGAAGAAGATGAAATTATAACAAATAATGACTTATACAAAAATTTTCTTATTTTGTTCTTTCTCTCCTTAGTAATTCTACAGCTGTCATTTTACGCTTATAAAACTCAACTTCTCTTTTTTAATCTTTTTATGTGATTATTTTCTTTTGGATAAAGAACATAAAATATACGATTCTAGACTCCATTTATCTTTTAAAATTTATCTCAAATTCCTTTTACACATAAAGAATTTGATCTTCTTGATATTTATTTGGGATTCAATTTGTCAAAGTATAAATAAACACTCAGTGCTAGCTTTTAACAAGAATGACAGCTAAAACGATAGAATAAAAATATTGTCGAGGTTTTATATTGGTTTAAGAATAATGGAAAGTCTGATGTGAAAACTTTGGTTTTACACTGTTGTTATTTAGTATTTTTTTATTAAAAGTACATTTTTATCTTAACTCTTTTTTAGATTTAAAAAAAACAACGTTATTCTGCTTTACGTATACTAAATTACACTTGATTGTGATGATTAGCTTCGACTTTGAACTTCAAGCACATAAAAGAAATAATCCTTAATGAAACCACATTATCAAAATTTTTGATTAATATTCATATGACGTTCGCATATTTCGAACGTAAATTAATCAGAATATATATATATACAGGGTGGGCTAAAATTTCATAACACATTTAAAAATTCAATAAAAAATCACGTATTTGGTGAAAGAGTGCAGCTTGGGTGGAAAGCTTTGTTTAGGCAAATAAAAACAGTATTCTAAATAATAATCACTTGCATTACCCTTTTAAATATATATTAATCTAATTAACCACATTAATTGAAATGCATGAAACAGCAGTGTACATGTCCAAAAGCTTTAAAAACACTTTTAAAATTACAAAAAACTAGTCAATATATTAAAAGTTGTAAAAATACTTTCACCTCTTGTCCGCGAGGCATCCTCAGTTCTCCTTCGTCAGTAAATCCGTTGAAAAGACCTCATTTTTCCTTTTTCTAACCACATATGACGCGATCTAATATCGATTTCTGCGTGGATATGTTTCTGAGTTTGATGTAAATATTTCTACGGCTTCTTTCTGTAATGCATAGTTTAAATTATTATAATTTCCTAATTTTTCGACGTTATTGAAGTCTAGTGCAATTGATCCAACTGGTATTCTAAATATTCTCAATTTTCTAAAATTTGTCTATAGATGGTAATATATCTAAAAAATGGCTAAAAATCTATTAAAACGATACCAATCATTTATGTTGTACAATGTGATTTCATATTTCAACGTGTAAAATAAAATTGTGTAAAGTGTTCCAGTTAGAAAGATAACACACGTTGAAATATGGTACTGTATTTAAACAAATAAATGATCTGTAACTGTTTACTATGCGTTTTTTATGTTTTATTGCAGCTTTTGGGGTTTAGAGTTTGAACCAGAAGCAAAAGAAGAAATATTACTAAAACCTATAACCAAAATATATATTTTCTACTATTATGAAGATATCGTAATTTAAATAAAGACATTCACTATGCGTTAAACTCGGTAACAAACAGAAAAATACGGGACGGTATAAAAATCCTTGATACATTTTAAAATTCAATAACAAATCAAATAATTGTGATCGTGCATATTAAACTTTACATGTGTAAGAGGACCCAAAGGAATAAAAAAAAATAGTGTGTGCAAATAATTCAATAATTGTGATCGAAATGTTTTCTCGAGATGGAATGTTTTGTTTAATCAAAATAGAAAAATGTGTTTCACATATTGATTGTAAGTGATCCTAAATCTTAACAATTACAAAACAACGCAAAAAATTCAAGCTAAGCAGTTACAGAGTTTTATTTATTTTTTATTCTAGTACCATATTTCAAAGTATGTGAATTTAGTAACTGGAACCACCCCCTTACGATATCCAGTTATATTCAACACAATAAAAAAAGTTAATAATATGTTTTTTTTTGTTTTTTTTTGGAAGGGGTGGGGGGGGGGGGTACCGAGTCCCCTTACACATGTAAAGTTTAATATGCTGCGATTTATAGCAAAAATTCAATAATATGAAAAGTTACCCCAAAATATAGATCCACTTTATTCAAAATATTAAATAAAATATGCAAATTGTCTACTGTTATTCATAAAAGTGTACAGTAGTTAAAATAATGTTTATAGGAGCAAACGTTTATTAGTATGCATTTCTTTTACACATTTTGTACTCGAATTCGCAGTTAACATTTTATTGAGAACATATGTAAGACAATTTTGGTGAACTATAGTAATAATTCTATACTTCATTACATGAAAAATATATTTGAACCGCATAATATTATACTCTTTTGTATTTCATTTAAAAAAGGCAAATTTTGAGTATTTAATATGTCTTCTTGAATAAACTTCATTTTCTCATATTTGTCCAGTGATTGCATATTTTCATTAAGCCATTAATAATTTTAAAGATTTATTTGTATGTATCTCACTCAGTGACGATCTATATAAAACAGGTGTTCAGAATCATTTTGGCAAACATCAAATGAATTTCAGCATATTCGTTGAAAGTGTTGAGAATTTGTAATTGTAATCATTCATACAAGTGTTATTTAGAACTTGCAGGAGTTGTTTCAGCAATACATAATATTGACACTTTTGTGGATATGAGCCAACATGTATACGTTTTTGAATATAATCATAATAAAAGTGACATTAAACAGAGTAAATAAAACAAAAACGCTGGAGATATTTCGAAAAGTGGTTTCATTCGAAGGGTTTATTTATTAAGTCAAAGCGTTGCAAGGATATGGATTCACGTTTCGTTTCATTTAATGTCACATTTACAAAAATTTTAGCAGGAAATTTCGAGCTATAAGTGTAGTTAAATTAAAAGTTCAGCTATCCGAAAATTGTTGCTGGAACAGATTCAACAAAGATTCCCTATAATATGACACCATTAACAATTTGCTATAAATAGATAAAGGAATACATGAAACGTTTTTAAATGGATACCTATTGAGGATTTGAAAAGTGTAAGTAAGTACAAAACATTTTAATATTCATTTGAATTTGTCTATATTAAAGAATTATAAATTATATTGCGTCAAATATATCATTTGTAATATTTTAAATTTAAAATATAAAATAATAAATTTTTATTTGTTGATGTTTTTAGAACTTTAGATTTTTTAAACATAAATCCCATTTAAGATTTTGTAAAATTCCGCAGATTTGTTTATGGGTATTTCTTTTTCATAATGTATTTTATTTTAGAAAAATTTGATCAAAATGATTAATAATAATATATCAAAGGTCTTGCATAAAATATGAGTTTTATTATTAAAAATTGGATATTAATTTCTAATATAGAACTTTGCAATATTACGAAAGTAGCAAGATGAGTGTTTGTAAGGAATTATTTGGAAAATTTAAAAATATTTAATAGAGAAATGTATTGTCTGCGGGATTAATGTAAAATTATATTTATTATATTTATTATATTATAGTAATAGAAAAACCGTGCCAATAATGGGTACTTTTAAGAAATTTCTTAAAAAAATGTTTTAACTTGTTATAGTTATTATATTCCAGTTTTTTTCAATTCATTATATCAATCGATCAACATTATTTAACCAATCTCATTGTCACATTTCTCCTTGTGAATTTAAATTTAATTGTTTTAACAGAAATAAATCAAAACACTTAAAATTCCAGCAATGCACACCCACCGTTCCAGTTCTGGACATCCACTGTGCCGGTAATGGACTTTCACAAAAATTAATAGATAATTGTTTTAATTATTGTGTTTAGAATCCGAACTTAACGAAAACATACTAATTAAACACAATAATCGTTTTGAAATCCATTTATCAAATAAGATGCCAATAATCAATAAAATATTTATGTTAAAAATTAATTGTTCAAGCTAATTATTGTTATTATCACAAGATGGATACTCTATGTATTTCGATACAATATTTAAAATACTGAATTTTAGAGAATTACATTTGTTAAATTACTGAGACAATGATTTTTTATAGAGATTAATATATACATATAAAATGAGAACATTTTTCGGAGTATCAGAATACACGGAATTGTTTTTCCCGTTGCAATTCTTAAGTCTATTCGTCAGTGAACTTCCTTACTGCCCTCGCTAATGTTAAACCTATGGGCGAAGGATGCATTCTTATATTAAAAATATCTCCTCAGGAAATTAATATTTTAAAATTCTGTTTTCTGTGACTCTTCTTGAAGGATGTCACTTTTTTTCCCTAGTTATAAAAATATTTCTGAAATATATACTTAATTTTGTGTGAAGTGTTAAATTCTTATTCAGTTTCACTAAGATTTTAACACATATAATTATAAATTAAGCACATATTTTAGAAATATTTTGATAACTAAGAAAAAAAAGAGACAACCTTTTATAAAGTGTACACAGTAAACAAAAGTTATAAATATTAATTTTCTGAAGAGATATTTTAAATATACGAATGCAACTTATACCCATATGTTTAATATTAGCAAGGGGAATCGGGAAGTTCACTAACGAACAGCCTTTAGCGTTAAATTTCCAGAAACTATTTGATATATTGTTTGTAGTAATTAACAGTATGAAAATGATACAAATAAAATTACAGGCTGAATGTTTTAGATTCCTATATAAAATATTTCGATAGAAAACTATGGAACTGACGTTTAAGACCCCTGATCTGAGGATTTACTAGCTTCACTGATATTATAAATGTTATTACTACTTATGTCATTTTGTATATGTAGTTACTTTGTCAGAAATGAAAAGTCAAGCACTGAAGACAAAAATTAATAGATTTTAAAACCTCGTGGGACTTAAAAAAATGTTTTTATTTTAACTGGGAGGGCTTTGAGACCCAATGAGCTCCTTCTTTTTCTATGCTTTTGAACATCATTCCTGCTTCCAGATTGATTTGACAGATTATAAAATATGTAAAGGAGTGTTAATAATAAAATATATTAAAAATAAACTAGTTTAATATTAAAAAGTTTATTAACGACGTTAAATTATCTAAAAACAGCTATTTATAAAAATTTTGTTCTTATTACATTCTGGTAAGTGCAATTAAAAAAGTAAGTTTTATTACTTAGCTCAGTGGTTCCCAAACATTTGGGCTCGCGGAGCCCTTTTTGGGAAGAATTTCTAAGACGGAGCCCCTTAACCCCAAGGTACTGTATGGTTTACAAATTAATGTTTTTTTATACCTATGGAGTAGAGAAAGATCTTCTGGATATGAGTCCGAACCAGTAGTTTCCAACATGGGGCCAAGGTTCTCAGTTTGGCCCTTTTCTTGATACAGAAATTCTGAATTCATACTAGAAATTTTGAAAATCAAGTTTTCTATTATTTAACCCCTTAACAGTTTCATTTAATATTACTATTAATGGACACGATAAATTAAAAATAAGGTCTAAAAATCCATTTTTTAGATATGTCCGCCAAATACAGTAAAAATTATAGTTAACAATTTGTGGTTTCTGAAAGGTTTAGTAAAGAAGAAAAAACAAACTCTTCTTACCCGCGCGACGTTCAAGCAATACTGTTAAGAGGTTAATGACATCCATTTTTAAAATAAAAAGTATTCTTTCGGGATTTCCAGTATGAACTCGGAATTAAAGATCCAAATGGTATCCCTGTCTGGGTCATGCATTGCACTGGGGCTTATGTAAAACTATTATTATTTATGGCGAAAACCACACACACACACAGAAAAAAGGTAAGTTGTACAGTTTTCCTTTACAAAGAGAGACTTCTGTATAATCCCAATAGGCTACTCGCGAAAAGAAAGATAATGCATAGACCCAGACGCCCATGAGTAATTATATAACACGTTTTCGCTAGTCCCGCCCATACGTAATAGAATCATGCGATTACGGATTATTTTTTTTGTTCTTCTTTACATTTCTAGTAATTGTAAACATGCAACGAAAACGAATTGACTCCGAGCTTCTTCTTTTGAACCATTTATTAAAAATACATTTAGAAGCAGATCGTCGTTTTAGTGTTCAATTGGTCGGTGTAAAATCTATAACCTGTACTGTTAGGTGCAACATCGTTCACTTTGTTGGGATGTTTTATTTGAAGTATTTAGCTATTAATTATAGTTTTGAAAAAAACTTTCTTCCACCAATGTTTTTGCCTCAAAATATATATACGTTTAAAAACTACACATGTTAAAATAACTGAAACTAATAGAAAAACTTTACTAACAAAACGGGATATATGGGGGGGTTTAAATTTATATGAGGGCGGGTATTGATTGACGATAAGTCTAAGCAAGGGGTGGAGCTGAGCAAAAGTTTAGATTGTTAGTGTGAATGTAAAGAACCAATATATTTCTACAGCCTTATTTCTGGTAGGAAAATGTGGCATCATAATATAAGAATCTTAGCCCATGCCGAGACCAATTAAAACAAAATTTTAAAGAGAGATTGTTAAGTGATACAAGATGTTAAAAAAAGCACTTTCAGCAACATACATTGCTTTAAAAATTAAGCATAATTATGTAAAACAGCATAGAAAATTTAAGAGATAACAGCACTGGCATGCCTTTGCTATTGCGATTCACATTGTGCATTCGATTCAGAATACTATTTCTTGTAGCTTATTTTAAATAGAATTTTTAAAACACATTAAAATGCAGAAACATAAAATAAAGTAATTCAAACCAAAAATATTATATAAAAAATGAATACATGTATAATGCAAATTTTTATATGATTAAAAAAAATATAGTATTATTTTTCAACCCAGTGATAGATGTATTGATTTTTGACACACACACACACAAATTCCTACATACTGTCGAAAACTTTTCCCTTGCAGTATGGTAATTTCTTTCATGTTTTGTTTATTTTCCTGGAACGCCGCGGAGCCCCTGAAAAGTTTAGGCGGAGCCCCAAGGGCTCCGCGGAGCACACTTTGGGAACCTCTGACTTAGCTGTTTAGTTAAATCAAAAGATTTTATGCGCTATGAACATTACTGAAATTACACTTTTAACCCTTTGAGGGGCGGTGGTATATATTATATACCACCTAATTTTAATTCGATTCAAACCAGAAACTTTTAATTAAATTTTACTTTTTAAACTTTGACGAGAAAAAGTTGAAAAATTGCTTATTCTTATTTTGAACTAAATTTTTTCCTAAATTCCGGTGGGAATTCAACGTTACAGGAGCACAAGTGCTTGCCCCTGAAAGGGTTAATGAGGGCCACATAGGATGTCCATTACTAAAAATGATGAATTAAGTATTCGAGCAATAGACACTGGTCCTGAAATCTTAAAAATAAATTAAGTTGTGTAATTGACCCGTCATATATAAAATTCAAAGATTATTTTTATCGCAATCAAAACCAAAACATGAAATTTTTGCAAGAAAATAAAGAAGATATAAAATGAAGTAAAACCAGCTTGCTCAGTAAAATTTTCAAAGAAAAACAATGGAACTGTGAAATTTTATTTTCTGTTTCCGGACTGGTTCAATTAAGATTCTGAACAATAAACTAGATTTTAAAACATGCAAGGAAGAGCAATGAAAAACTTAATAAATGCTGAATTTTTCTTGGTTACATTTTTTTAAATGCACTTGCCAATTATTCAGCATTGTAGGATTAAAATTAACTTAAAGTTCTCTAATTCAGAAACATTTTCACTACATCCTGTAATGCTATTTATGGTATTTTCAACATGGATGATGAACAAAAATTTTGATTCAGCAAGGATTTTTTTTTCAGATAACTATCTAATTTTGTGATGGTTAAAATTTACAACTATTACAATACACGGTTTTTGTGTTGAATTTTATTCAAACATTAATCCTTTAAAATGCCTTTCACATACTTATTACTTTTCGAGGTCAAAGGTAATCAATATTCAATGTTGAACAGCATCGAATGAAATCTATAAGATATTTATTACTGCATTAAAAAAAGGATATTTATTTTTTAACCGATTCTTTCTATAATGTGAGTAGGAAAAGGTTTACTCGATTTCTCTATGAAACTTGTCAATAAGAATTTTGTGCTCTCGAACTATATAATGTAGCATTTAGGCCAGATGCAAAATCCAGTTATAAAGCCAGTTATATCGAAAAGAATAGTGCATACAAGTGCATTCTTGTAAAGAATTCCATCCAATAAATCACCCGATCGGAGAGAAGCTGTGTATGAAAAACAAAGAGAATATATAATGTGATTGCAAGTTAGGCGAAAATAATATTAGAAAAAAGTCTGTAGAATTATATACAAGGGACGAAATCAATTTTGATTAAATCAAGCACTGTTAAAAATTAACAGTTCTTATTTATCAGTTAAATTACATAACCGTAAAATTATATCCGTTAAATTACGTAACCGTAATTTAACTATATTCTGGCCATAAATTGAGCAATAATACGGTCAGAATAGAGTTAAATTACGGTTATGTAACCATTTTCCACAAAAACAGTCAAATGACTGGACAGTTCGCTGCAAATTTTTAACAGTGAGGTAATTTCAGTATACATGCGGAAGCAATTAAAAAAAACATTTCAGCTCAACTCAAATATTTTACTACAATTTATGTCGTTATCGTAAAATACAGATCACGACATAGAGACACCCAACATAGAGACACATCACATTCATATTTAGCAACGTGGAAATAAAAGTTAGTTTCAATTAAAACTAAATTCAGTATTTTTTCATGTAGATAATCTATAAAGAGTTTAATAAGTTCTTAAACATTTTAATTCTTCTTCAGCATAAATCTTTATTCAGACCATCCAAAATCCAAATTCTTCAAAACAGCGGATATAAATGCGGAAGCAATTTCAATAAAAAACTAGCTGTTATTATTAGTAGTGTAAAAAATACAAATTCTTCAAAACGGATTCGTCTTATTTTATTTTAAATTAAAAATCGAAGGATAAATTTATTGAAGTAAGTCTAAATCTTCAGAAATATCAACGAAATTTATTTGCCTTCACCAATTTCTCTACGTTTCCATCATGGATTATCTCACTTGATTTGCCAACCGAACTGAACAATAATAATATTCGTCACACTAAATATATAATATAATATTCGCGTCGAATTCTAAGTCGATTTACAAACCTTATTGACATAAAGGAAATGCATGTGCAGTCTTATGTATGATTCCAGATTCCGGAAAATAACTTTCCCTTTCGAAAGAATGAATACGACAAAAGAAAAAGAAACAGAATGTGAAATAAGATTGGATGTTAGAAGGATCATAAAATACAAAATTTCATACAATTATACACAAAGGCTCATAATAATTATGTTTAAGGTAACGTTATCTTAGTGCATGTCTGAGATGTTTCTATAAAAGAAATATTTAATTGAAAATATTTTTCCGTATAATAGAAGATATCTTTCAATTTTGAGCAATGTGTCAAAAAATCTAATTTTAATCTATTCATAATTCGTTCTATTGTATGTAGATTATCTATTTTGCAGCTTTGTAAATTTTGTTAAATATCATAACTCTATTTCCGAATAAAATAACTAAACCCTAATCCCTCAAAACGTAATATTTTATATTTTATATCAATATTGAATGATGCATTTAATCAAAATTCACAGTGATTTGAGATCATTTGAAGTACAAACGAGATTTATTTGCCCTATTGAATATGTGCACATTTTCAATATGAACTCCTTTGCTGAATCTGCCTGCCAAAATAAACAATAAGTATCATCCATTTACGTAGAAGGCAAAGCTCATTTCAAAAGCTTATTATATTGACAAGTAGGAAATACATATGATACACAAACTTCTATTGAATTCCAGAATCCAGAGAAAACATTTCCTTATAGGAAGATGCAATGCTCCAAAAGTAAAAAGAAACAAGATGTAAAATGAGATTGTATGTAGATGAAAATAACATAAAATGCTGAAACATTTTTAGAATTATACAATGAGGATCATATATATTATAATTTAAACAAATTTATTTCCACACAAAGCGGCAAATTTTATGAAAAACTATTTCTAATATACTCTGAAAAGATGTAAGTAAAAATATTTGTATTTAAAACCTATTCCGTCAAGTATATTTGTTAACTATTCAAGTGTGAATGTTGTTATATATTTGTTAAATTTTTGAAAGCGTTTTTAATATAAATAATATATAGAAAATATGGAGGCGAATTTTGCTATTAAAACTTATTTTCCCTCAGTGATTTTTAATAATTATTTCTCATAAGTTTTCCAAGAAGTTTTTGCAATTGAATACGACGATTAAAACTTTTCAGAAATGCTTTCGGAGAAATTGCATGCCCATATTGAGTAGCAGTTTTCGCAACTGAGAAAAAAATTATTATTATAACTGTTGCATCAAGTTCAATAGGGTGCCAAAGATCTTTAGGAAATTTAAGACATAAAATAAATTACAACGTATATGCATAGCAGCAAGTAATAAGCACTTAGATAGAATTATTAAAGATACATTTCATATCAATTTAAGAAGATATCCCACTTTGTAAGGCCAAATATAGGCGTATTTTAAGAATTGTTTTCTCTATAACGGATCAATAAAACAAAACTAGATTTTTTTCCACTGAACAAGTTCATTTTTATAATTCTTGGTGTGTCAGAAATATAAAAACTGGTTACGATAAGCTTATTTTAAGAATAAGTGTAAATGTGTCTCTCGTAGATTAAACTCAAATACATAAACAATACGTGCTATGAAAGCCAAATAAATTTGCTTGGCTATGAATCTATCTTCATTGAAATTGACCCACAGAAAACAAAATAGAACTCTATAATCTATCTACGAATCTTGCGGGGGTTTTAACATCTTTAAATTCCTGGAAAGATCTTTAACAGTTACTTTTTAATATTAAATATATACATCGCCCCTAAAAATCAATTATCTTCCAAACCGGGTTAATATTTGAAAATCAATTGATCGATTCGAACGCTGTGCTGATCCACGTGATTAAAGCAGAAAAAGCAAGTATAAACTCTGTTGAAAACAAATTTAAAATTTTACTTTATAATTACTAAGCACACGCAGAGCTCTTTTCAGAAGGCCGTAATTTTGTAAAAAAAAATGCATTATCCAAAATCATACCTGGAACATATTTTATTAAAAAAAAATAAAAAATTCTAGACCCAATAAAGTGCAATCTCTCTTTAAATGAAATTCGTGTTGTAGTGTTTTACAATGTATAATATTACCGATATGGAATTTTAAATATTAAAATTTAATTTTAATGCAGAAAGATGCGATACTTATCACCAAGACTCAAAGTAAGGTGTAATCTTACGAACTATAAAAAATCTTTAAATGTCTCCTCGACCCTCTGTACATTTCAGTATGCATTCACCTATCAATTTTGAAAATAAGAATCATCCGCACATGGAATATGTAATATAACATTCGGAAAGAAAAGCTAGTTACATCAAGAACAAAGACTAAATTTCTTTATCAGGAGAGAAAATGTGAATGGAAAATAACATAAACGCTAGCCAAATGTGATTGGGCATTACATGAAAATAATACTAAGAAAAAAACGCCCACATTAAGGCCAGAAGCTTATACATATTTAATTAAAGCAATGCTTTTTCAGGATATTTAGCAGGTTTATCCATGAAAAAACATTGAACATATAAATTTCTTTAATTGCTAAAAGCCGTAAAATAAAAACTTTATAAACAGTAAAATAAGTTTTATTAGACTTCTGACATGTTTCGCCTCAATCGGAGCCATTAGCAAAACAAAAAAGAATATTCTACAACTGCGCTGCATATGAAATTATTGTTTGAAACGTCATCATTTAATTTTTTAAATACTAACATTATAGACCGTGCAATTCTTGAATATTCTTATTTGTTTTAATAGCGTCTCCGATGGAGCCAAAACATGTCTACAGTCTAATAAAAATAATTTTACTGTTTATAAAGTTATTATTTTACACCTTTTAGCAATTAAAATAAGTATATTATCACAAGGTGTTATAATTTGGTATATTTTCAGCATCTATGTATAAAAAAACAGCAAGATCGGATTTTAAAGCAGATTTTTGCTGATCTGAACATGCGCAATGATCATTTTATGGTGTTTTCTGCCGCTAAACGGTGTGGAAAAGTCTTACCAGGTCGGCAAACGCATACGCAATGATTATTTTAGGGTTTATTTATTTTTTTGTCGCAATACAAAGCAAAGGACTGTTACGATTCATTAATATTAAGGCTTACATGCTTTTTTGTTAAATATGTATTTCTTATATTCTGTTTTGGAAAGCAGATATCTATACTTATAAAAGAACATGTCTTGACTTAATCATAATCAACGCCAATCCTCAACTGTTGCTACTAAGACAATGAAATTTGGAACACATGTTTCTTACGTAATATAGGCACCCACTAAGAAAGGATTTTTAAAAATCGACCCCCTAAGGGGATTAAATGGAGGTTCGAAAGTTTCCGGTCACATCGCTTTTTCGCCATATCTCACTTGCAGTTTTAGGTAGGAGACTAAAATTCAAATAAAAAATCTACTAATAAAATCGTTAAACACGTATTTCAGTGTTTTTAGAAAATCAACCACTAAGGGGGTTAAATGGGAGGTCGGAAATTTTAGGTGATTTTTCCATTTCTCCATATCTCAGTAGCAGTTTTATGTAATAGCGTGAAATTTAAGATAATAAATCTACTGAAAAATTAGTTAAACACGTATTTCAGCGATTTCAAAAATTCTACCACTAAGGGGGTTAAGTGTGGGGATAGAAAATTTTAGGTCATTTCGTCTTTTCACCATATCTCAGCAGCAGTTTTACATAGGAGTGTGAAATTCGGGATAAGAAATATACTAAAAAAATAGTTAAACGTATATTTCAGCGATTTTAAAAATTCAGCCACGTTAAATGGGGCCTCGAATGTTTTAGGTCATTTTGCCATATCTCAGTAGATTTTATTAGTAGGAGCGTGAAATCCGCGATAACAAATGTTCTAAAAAAAGTTAAATTGGTATTTGAACGATTTTAGATATTCATCCACCAAGGGGATTAAACGAGGGGTCGAAGATTTTCTAATTTCGCCATATCTCAGCAGCAGTTTTAAGCAGGAGCTGGAAATTCAGCATTATAAATTTACTAAAAAATAGTTAAACACGAATTTCAGCGATTTTAGAGCAAGCGAGTTTGTCGCCAACATCGGCTATGAACCCGATTATGGAAGATTAGACGAATAAGACAACTGCCGTTGATTTTTTTATTAGATATTTTGTGTGACATTTTTCCAATAAAATATTTTTTTTAATTTTCATATTTTATAAAATGTTTTTGCGCTTTTCGTCTTTTAGCGATCAAATTTAAATTTTTATACAAAGTATAATACATTTCCTTCTTTTTTGAAACACATTTTTTGGAAGTAAAGATTTTTGATTTAAATACTGATCACTATATTTATGAGGTTGGGTATGCACAAGGCTTTGTTATAGTAATTTCCGTATAATCAGATAACAGGCATGCAACCCACGGGGCTTTGTTAAAATAATTTCATTTTAATCATCATGGTACTGCTTTATAATTATTCTGCAGAAAATGTATTTCAATAATGTAAATTAAATATTTTATTTCAGTTAGAAAGTAATATGATTTGTATGTTTTATATCCGAATGGCTTCTTAATTATTATTAAATAAAATGTATCACCTAACATTATTTTTAAATTTTCTGATTTCATATTATAGACATTTAAATTAACAGCGTTGTCTTATAATTATCGATTAAGTAAATAAGACTGATTCATAATTTCTGCTTTATGTTTTATAATGATGATCAAGAAAACATATATACTAAGAAAAGTAAATGATTATATTCTGTAAAAAAAGAAAAAAGTAAAGAAGAGAAAACGGAAATAAATATTTTTATATAAGAAGTATAAACTAAATGAACTCGATATCTATAGTTTTATAAATAAATAAAGAATAAAAACTTAAAACAAAATTCATGTAATTAAAAATATATATTATAGACAGTTATCTGCAAGTATTGGATTTTAAGTTCTGGATTTTTTCAGTGAGACTGACAAAATAATGAATGTAAACTTAAAGTAAAATTCAAGAAATTAAAAAACATATATTATAAACAGTTATTACATCTGTAAGTTCAAGCAAGTTTTCGAATTCACACGCTGTCACTGACGTAACTGCATTTTTTCTTTATCATAGGTCTTTCTCGGTTTATATTAAGAAAACTATTGCATATAAAAATTGGAAAACTTCTAGTTTTATGGAGACATTTTTGATAAACACGCCAAAACAGACAGTTTCTTAACCTAAGAATTGCTTTTAAGCCTTATTTTATGTTCAAGCTGGTCAAAATATTTCGTTAAAATGTGTTTATTTCATCAAAAACTATGAATAGTAAATTAACAATCTTTCACAAGCACATACTTCACGAGCTTCCGGTGTGCAGTGTGCAATATATATATATATATATATATATTTAATTTAACTTATTTTCTGAGGGTTTTTTTCTTCTTTTTTTTTTTTTTACTCAAAACGTCTTTATTTCAGTAGAGATTTTTTTCATGTTTCAAAAAAGTACTTTTTTTTTAACAATAACATATCCAAATATTTTACAATTGAAAAATATATTTACACGTGAATATTAAAAGAGAAAGAAAACTTTTAAATTATTAAATTACTACGTGCCAAACGCATAAAATGGGGGAAATCTACATCATAAAAGCCCAAATATTAATTTTTCCAAACACTCTTCCATTGAAAAATATATTTACACGAGAGATTTATTGCATGTTTAGATAAAAGACATTTTTAACTCAACCAAATAATAATATTTTCTTTCAATTAAAAAAATTATTTGCAGAAAAAACATTTGGTGAAAATTACTTCTGATTTAAAAGAATTATCTTATACACTGTTAAAAATTTGCAGCAAACTGTCCAGTTATTTAACCGTTTTTATAGAAAATTGTTATATAACCGTAATTTAACTCTCTTCTGACCATAATATGGACAATAATATGGTCAGAATAGAGCTAAATTACGGTTATGTTACCGTTTTCTATAAAAACTGTCAAATGATTGGACAAATGTTTGTTGCAAATTTTTAACAGTGTAGAGTCGGTATAAAAGTTTTGGAAGCAGCAACAATGTTTACTTGGCAATTTTATACAAGCTTATTTTCAAACATTTAATGATTGTACTTAATCAATCAAGAAAGCAGCCATTAGCTGTCACGACAGCATTGATTCGGCCTTAAGAGCAGAAAATCCGTCAGTCAAAAGGGGAAAATATTGACAAGCCGATTACAGAAGATCGCCATTAGTAGTTTAATTAGAACTCAATCTTCCGTAATATATTTAACCCTTAATGCCTCGACGGTACTCCAAAGTACCATTAAAAGAAAATTGTTATATAATTCCTGTAACACTTCTATTGCCAGTAATGCAAGTTAGCATAGGTTCTAGACACTTTACTTCATCATGTTCCAAAAGCATTATTCGCTGTACAAAGGAAAAATAGTTTTAAATGAATATTTTCTTTTTCCAATTTTAACTGTTCCGCTTTTTTATATGTTGAAAGACATTCAATTGAAAGTTTCAGTTCTGAAAAAATTCTATGTTTATATGTAAGACCATTTACTTTTGTGCATTTCCTAATTCTATAAATTTCTAAAAACAATATCCTGAATAAATTTTTGAGTAGTGTTGTAAATATTCTACAAAATCTCTGTAAATATTGATTTAGTTAATTAAATTTCAATAAATGAAAAATTTCTAAAAATTATTTAATGATTGCAGAAATCTACTAACATGTTTTTAAATATTCAGAAAAAATGATTTGGAAGAAGAAATTTTCATTAATTCATAATTTGGTAGATAAAGGGTTAAAACAGTGCAAATTAGCGTGTTTTTAGAGCCTGTGGTGTCTGAATGGGAGTTAGAGTGTGTAACGCATAGGGGGTAGAGTCCTCTAGTTAATTTAAAAAAAAAACTTTTTTTTTCAAAAATAAGACTGTATTAACTAAATAAAAAAAATACGCTATCCTAATATGCGGTATACAATTATTTTTTGTTACATCAATATTTCAAATTTTTTCGGCATAAAAGCTCATTTAAATCGTAATTCCATAAAACATCTTCCTCTTATTTTATGTTTATATCAATATCGATATACAAATTCAATCATGATTGAAAGCAAGTCGAAATCTTATAAACTATAAACAAAATTTACCTGCCTTATCGAATCTTTGCATATTTCCAATACTGATTCCTTATCTGGGTTTGCCTTGGCAACACGAATAACCCTAATACAACATACATAAGGTAACATTCGTATAGAATGCAAACTACATTTATAAAGCTAGTTATATCGACAAGAACGAGATACATACTCATCCCTATATAGCATTTGAGATTCCAGAGAATGCATTTCTTTAACGGAAAGAAGAAGTGAGAGAAAATGAAAAAGAAATAGGATATAAAATGTGATTGTATGTTAGAAAAAAAATAACAAACAGAGACAAAAAAATATATAAAACTATATAAAAAGGTTGATATGTACTTTACATAAAACAATGCTAGTTAATAAATAACATAATATTAAAAACGAAGTAAAATAACTTAGCTAATAATATTTTTTTTGTAAAATACCTCAAAGCTTTTTATTTTGTGCAACATGGCAATAAAAACTAATTTTTATTTTTAAAATATATTATTTTTCATGCAGATAAATCCTTTGCAATTTTATAAAATTGAAAAATTTCTTTTTGTTTAACAGTTTTCATATTCACATCTTTTAAAAACGTCTCCTTATTATTTTATTTTGTTAGAAAACTAAAACAAAATTACTCCACATAAGTTTTCAAACACTTTAAAAAATACTCTGCGTTTAAATAAATAATAATATAAATACACTTAAAAAACTTATATCCTAGTTTTATAAAGGTAAATTATTTCTAATGGGCTAAATGATCTCATGTTCTCAGTAAACGTGCAATTTCATTTCAAAGCTAAAATATTTTTCTAAAATTATGAAATAACTTTCATTCAATTTTCTTCTCGCCTGTGCTGATTAAAGCCTGTAAATTAAGAAAAATGTCGATATTGAATTTACATAATTATGTAAAAAAGAGAGTTCATTTTAAATATAGATATCTAGCCGTTTTCCCCTAATAAAATAAATACATAAATTCCCATATATCCAATTAATATAATTTACTGCATTTTTAAAAAAGTTTTTTAAACTAAGTCACGTTTTTAAGAAACATGACTGTTGTATCAACATAATATGAGCGCGACTCATTGAAATTATCAATTGAATATTAGATTTTAAAAATAAATAATTATCTCTTTTCGTCGGTCACAAAATGACTGAAAAAATGTTTTACATATCAAACAAATTGTCTGAAAATCAATAAAGGTCTTCCGACTATGTCCTATAACATATTCACCAAATGAGAGATCTGTCAAAAGAACAGGTTGGAAGTTATAGTTTTGACTCACATACATACATACAAACGTATAGATATCATCGTAAACACACCAAAACGGAGTATGGGGTACTGAAGACGTAAACAGATACCAGCATACACACTTACATACACACATGCATATGAAATCATTGTAAAAATAGAAAAATCGGGTTCAATAAATCTCAAAATGTACAAATATATCAACACTTTTACAATCTGGTTTTAACATGATTACAATACTCTCCTTGCACTATATGTGGAAGTAATCATAGCAAAAGATCAAAAGAAAACTGAATATCGATGCATAAATTTAATCTCAAGAATCAATGTAAGCGCAATTTTATGAATTCTAAGAGAGATTTATATGCCCAATCAAGTCTCCGTACATCTCTAAAGTCGACACTTTTATTGTATTTGTCTACGAAACTAGACATTAAAAAACATTTTCATCCGAAATATGTAAGAAAATATTTGATCAGAATACAAAGTGTAATCGCAAACATAAAAATGCCAACTAGAATGCAAAACTCATGCAATCTGTATAGGATTCTGTTTTTCAGAGTATACAGTGGTGGCCAAAATTGTAGAGATATTTTAGGAAAAATGCTTTTTTGAAGTTTGATGGATCATAACGCTAAATATTTCTTAGTAATACCATAAAAGCTAAATACCACTGGAAAGAAAATTTAATTTAAAATATTGTGAAATACAGTTTGTTGAATTATGATTATTTTATCAAACGCTATAGCCAATAATCAGAAAAAAACAGTAAATTATGGTTAGGTTGATGATATTTATTTTTCCTTTTCTTGAATGTAGCAAATGTATATGAATGTTTGCAGTGACAGACAGATTCCATTTTATTTGATAATTTGCCAATCAGAGCTAGGGTAGGATTTAAAAAAATATATGTCGTATTTTGGTACTTATAGGCGGACTTATTTTCACTAATTTTTATGATTGCTATCAGGTTGCTAAAGTTCTTTGCCATCTTTAAGTTTTTGAGCTAGAAAAGCATAATAAAATTAAGCAAACATCATAAATAGTTGATTAGTTACTCAGAAAGCAATGTATAACTATATTTTTAAGTGTAGAAAGCTATCGTTATGATGAAATTGGAAGTAAAATTTGAAGTAATTTAACAAAGAGATGTCTAAGTAACGCAAAACAAGACTGATAAAGGCAGAAAAAGGTGCAGGAGAGCAATTAGCAGTACAAGAGTAAGATACCTGTGTATAGGTCACAGAATACAATCATCTCGGTTTATGCAACATGAATTGGTGCAATGTAATGGAGAGCTGAATCAAAGTACAGTTCTGTGCAGAGTGCAATATTTTGATCTAAATTCTAGAATTCCATAAAACAAACACATTTTATCTCGCCAAATAACGTGACCCTACTATTTCTCTGTCTAGTAAACATGACGTTTAGCTCAGTTTAATATTTTAAACCTTTATTTGATTTATATATTTTTTCATGAAAGTCTAGCATTTAGACCAAAATGCTGCAATCTCTACAGAACTGTACTTTGATTCAGTTCCCCGTTGCAGTACACCATTTCATGTTCCATACACTGAGATGATTATTTTCTATGACCTATACACAGAGACTTTACTCTTCTATCTCCAATTGTTCTCCTTTACCTTTTCCTGCCTCAGTCTTTTTTTTGCCTGACGTAGACACCCCTTTGTTAATTTACTTCCAATTTCTTCATAACCATAGCTTTATACATTTAAAAATATGAGTGACACATTTCCAAATAAAATGGAACCTGTCTGTCACTCAAAACACATTCCTATGCATTAGTTACATTAAAAAAAGGAAAAATAATTATCATGAACCTAACGAGGTTTTAATGCTTTTTTTCTGATTATTGGCAAAAACGTTTGATAAAATAATTATAATTCAACAAACTGTATTGGATAATAATCTTGATTAAATTATCTTTCCAGTGGTATATAGGTTTTATGGTATTTCTAAGAAATACATATATTTGGTGTTATAGTCCATCAAACTTCAAAAAAGCATTTTTCCTCAAAGTTTTCCACAATTTTGGCTACCACTTCATATGTTGTTTATTCATTTTAACAAATACTTTCAACTATTTTTATCATTTACATACAAAATAAATAAAATTTAAATAGAAATATTTAACCTAACAACGTGGAAACATTTTTTGGTTTTTGAAAAGAAGTTTGCTTGCGTTAAGTTTAGTAATGTAAATATTGTGTATTTAGATTTGTTATGTTTCTTTTTATACAAGAGGTTTCGCATCTAATGGGAACAAGAGTTTAAAAAGTGGAATAGCATATTATAACAAACAGTATTTGATAATAAAATCAGGGTAGCAGTCGATTTATTTAGAGAACACGCAGGCTGTCTCACTTCAAACTGAATTGATACATTTTTTTCGCAGTTTTGTTTATAGCAATACAGAAACCACCACTGTATATTTCGTTCCAGGAACAAAGAAATAAATATAAACATTTTAAAATAGATAAAAAGTTAATAGATATTAAGTAAAAGGAAATTAAGAAAGACATTTTTTATAGTAATAATTGTAGTATTTGTAACATTAAAGAAATATTTTCCCATTATATATGAGCCATTTGTACATTAAATTATGCAATATGTATATGTATAAGAGATATGTAACTTTGAAACCTAATTTTAAAATATTTTAAATTGTTAAATTTCTTTGTTGTATATTTTTCAATGATTGCAATTTCATAAATATATTATTTTTATGTTGCATAAAATTATTCAAACAAACAAAATTGCATCCTCTTATTTTACTTTTACAATAGTACCGAAAGATAAATTGAAAAAGAAAGGGGTAATCTTATGTACTCTAAACAAGATTTGTTTCCCCTCCCGAATATCTGTACATTTTCCAGTATTGATCCTTTCACTGGATTCGCATGCTACGATAAGAATCATCCACACACAAAATGTATATTCGTGTAGAACGCAGAATAATGACATACATGTGCAGTCTTTTGCAGAATTCAGAATTCCACAGAAGTACTTTAAAACAGACGTGTATGAAAAGCAAAATGAAATGCATATAAACGGAGTTTGAATGTTAGATAAAAATAACACACAAAGAAAATTTATAACACAAATGTTTATACAAAATTTGATTAAAGCAATGTTTATTCTGTATATGTATACTGTTAACACTTTGCAGCAAAATGCTTGGTCATTCGACTGATTTTATAGAAACTGGTTACACAACAGAATTTGAACTTCATTTCGACCATAATGTGGACAATAATATGATCGAATACGCTTAATAATATGGTCAAGTTATGGTCAAATTAAAAAATGGTCGAATGGCTGAAAAGCTTGCTGCAGAATTTTCACATTGTAGCAGCAATTTCTATGAAAAACTATTCAGATTATTATATGAAAAGTAAAAAGAAACAGCTTAATTGAAAATTGTTCTTGTAAATTACTGCAAAACTTTCCATTTATGCAACGTGGTAACAAAAGTTAATTTTGGCCCGCGAACTCAACACTAGTGAGAATTCACACGACGAAATTCCAATTCGCCGGCGTTTTTTTAAATATGCTTTTATTTATTTACATTATTCGTGTTAACAAAATGAAATTTTGCATGAAAAATAATTATCTCAATTCGATTCTTCGTTAAATTTCATACAGGCATCATGTGTTACATTTCATTATCACTATATTTCCAACAATGTTATACACAGTTGAATTTATGGCACAAATCCCAAATCGCAATAGTGAGAAGTGCGCGGAGATGAACCGAAGAGTAGAGAATCCACAGATTAATTTATAAAAGAATCATTATACTTTATGTAGATAAACTACTTTTTAGTTTTAAGTGTTTTATTAAAATATCAGTTTTGAAAATCTCGTAAAAGTTTATTTAAAACTTAATTCCCAATTTCTGGGTTTGCACGCCAAACTAGAAAACAAAAATAATTCTGACACGATATACGTGAGCTAAAATTTGCATAGAATGCAAAGTCCATTTACAAAGCTAGTTACATCGCGAAGAAAGAAAAACATGCGCTATCTTGTTTACGATTCGGTATTCTGGAGAATAAATTTCCTAATCGGAAAGAAGAAGTGATTGAAAAGAAGATGAAACGCGATACAAAATGTGATTGGATGCTATATGAAAACAGTAAAAAAAAAAGTTTTTAGATTTAAATACATTAGATGATAAATATTTTTATTAAAGAAATGTTATTTAAGTATATGTAGCAGCTTATTTTATTTTTAAAAAAAACATGTTTAGCATATACTATTAACAGTAAAATAAGTTATTGTAATTGAAATCCCGTTTCATAAAATGTTGAAAATGTTTGTTTGTTTAAAAAGGCTGTACAAGTTAATTTTATTCCAAAAAACCTCTTTTTTACACCTTTTTTATTTAATATTAGTTAGTTCATATATGTACAAATGTCAGTGTTTGACTGAATTATCACTCGCATCCTCCTATGCTAGAATTATAAATAATAAAAACACAAGTGTATTTTCAATGACCGAACAACATTTTAGTATTTTAATAACTGTCATGCCGGTGACGTCAGGTTTATGGCAACCCTTTCTTTTTTTTTCTCTCTACTACTGCGGAGTAAGAGAGACGGTAGATGTTTGGCGGGAGGCCAGAGTGACAGGTTGTGTGGTGCTGTGGGCACGTCATGAAATAAGTATTATTGGTGATAGGACGAATACTAATATTGTATCTGCTACTGCATAGTTATTGGTCATCCTTATATATTTATGTGTGTCCTTCATGTTTTGCTGTGATGTGTTGTCTATAATAAACTTGTTGTGTTTTATAAAAAGATTAGCAGCATTCTTCTGAGCCGATAGAAATATAAGAATAAAAAATGGATTCACCGAATAATCATCGGTTCTAAATTATAGAAAGCCACGAATGTGAAAGAACCAGAAGTAAGGATTAATAAAGGTGTATGACACGCTCTATTCCGTAGAACCAGTGATTGGATTTACGAATGAAGTAAGTTGCATGCTTCTTTATGTTTATTCCTGAAGTAATAAGAAAGAACTTGAGTGAATCATGTTTGAGAAATATTTTATGGTTAGAAACGATGTGTTAATTTTAATATTATGAGCTTTATTTGAAACGAGATAATATAGATATTTATAGAGTATATTTATAGTATTGTGTTAAGAGTAAAAGTAAAATGTTTAATATTAAAGGGCTAAGGAAAGAAGACCTAGTTGTTATAGCCACAGAATTAGGCATTAAAATGGAAAGTGAACACAGGATAATAGATTTAAAAGCATTAATTGAGCAATGCGATCAGTATGCAAAGGATAGTGAATTTATAAAGGAATTTTTAAATACAACGGTGTCAGACCGCATAGAAAGAGAAAAGCGTGAAGCAGAAGTCGCGAAATTCGACAAAAAAAAGTCAAAATCAGAACAAGATACGTTATTAGAAATCGAAAGGACTAAGCTGGAATTAGTTAAAGCTCAGATAGAAATGGCTAAAATCCAGAACGAGTATAAAAATTCTGATACAGGGGTGGATGGACCTAAGCCTAATTCGTTAGAAGCACTAATCAAAAGCGTTAAAACTTTGACTATTACAGTCCCCAGCAGGCCTGAATCATGGAATTTATTTTTTACTTCACTCGAGAAAACATTCGAAATTAAAAATGTCGCAGAGGAATTAAAGTTTGAGATTTTGTTTAATTTGGTAGGAGAACGCGCAGCGCATTTGTTAGTGTACGCAAACACGGAAGAAATGAAAGATTACCAAAAGGTTAAGGCGTTAATCTTAAAAGAATTTCAACCCACACCAGAGGCCTGCCTAGAAAACTTTCTTTTTGCAAAACGATCGAGAAATGAGAATCATATGCAATTTGCGAGTAGGCTTAGAGCCAATTGGGATTTCCATTGTGAATTGAGAAAAGTAAATGATTTTGACACGCTTAATGAGTTAATTGCCAGCGACAGATTATTAAGTTCACTGGATTCGGACATGCGAAGTTATGTCAGGATAAAACAATTAGATAATTGGTTAAAACCACGACAAATTACGGAAGTATGCGATAATTGGTTTACGTCAAAGGGCAGAACATTTTCGGCATTATATGATAAACCGGTAAAACCCCGCAATCATGACGAATCCAGAACTGGAAATTACAATAATGGAAAATATATACCACCCCATGTTAGAAATAATTTCACTTTTCGTAGCGATAGAAAATCAAACGCGTCAAAAGAATGTATACTTTGTAAACAGACGACGCATTTACGGTTTTGTCCGAATAATAGAGAAAAGGATAAAATTGGAAGTTTGCAAAATCAAACAAAAAAAGATTATTTTGTCGGAAAAATAAACAGGATGATAAAATTGTCGCCAAGGTTGAAACACTCTGTTTTGGAAACGAGCCAATAAGTACGCAACCACTTCAATTTGAACATTTGTGGATAAAAGGGAAAAAAGTTAAATGTATTATTGATAGTCCGGCAGAAATACCTGTAATAAACTCTAATCAATTACCGGATTCATTTAGAAATAATGAAAATTCAAAAATTCAGCTAATATCGGCTTTTGGAGAAATAATAATTGCTAATCTTGCGACATTGCCGGTAGCTTTAAAATCCGAGAGTCAAATTGTATATTTAACAATATAGACGTACTGTTTGCCGTTACAGATAAATTATGTGGGACGTGTATTATAACACCGGCTGTTTATGAAATATTACAGTTAGCTAGTAGCGAGGGGGGAAAGGAATGTTCTTTGGAGGATGATAGACAGAAATGTTCTTTGGCGCCAGTAAATGATACGCAATCGGAAAAAGGTAATGAAATTGAGAGGCAAAGGGTGGAAGGCAACCAAACAGAGGGGGATGATATAAATATTGAAAATTTATGCTGGCGAGGTGAAAATCAAAACGCGGAGAGAGAATTAATGATTAGTTGTATTGAAATGAAAGATGATAGCGGAGATTTAAATGCAGGTCAACGATCAGATGCAAGTATATACCGGGAGGAACAGAAGAGTTGCGAAACATTACAGGGTGCTTTCAAAGATGCGGAAAAAGGTAAAAACGGGTTCGTTATGGTAGATAATTTGCTTTATCATAAAGAAAGAGTCATGATTGATTGTGTTACGCAATTAGTTGTACCAAAGGTAAGGAGAGGGGAAATTTTAAAAATCGCGCATGAATCGATTTTTGCTAATCATCTCGGCATGAAAAAAACAAAAGAAAGAATTCGTTATTTATTTTATTGGCCGAATATGTCACGGGATGTAGAGGACTATTGTAAATCTTGTAAAGACTGTCTGTTAAGGAGTAGAGAAAGGGCTAGCGATCAGATACCCATTGTCCCAATTGAGAGACCGGAACTTCCGTTCGACGTTGTAAATATTGACATAATTGGAAAAATTGAACCACCTTCAGCGCGTCGACATCAATATGTACTTACCTTAGTGGATCAGCATTCGCGGTGGCCGGAGGCGGTCCCATTAAGAACAATTACGGCTAAAGCTACGTGCGATGCATTATTAGAAATATTTATGCGAACAGGGATACCCCGCGTAATAGCGAGTGACCAGGGCAGGAATTTTGTTTCAGGTTTAATACAGGAGTTTCATGCTAGGCTAGGAACGGCTCCTAGATTTGCGACGCCAGGGCATCCGCAAAGCTCGGGATTAGTGGAGCGATATAATCAGGTTCTGAAGCGCATGCTACACCATATAATTCGGTGCGATTCCAAAAATTGGGATGAACACATTCCTTATTTATTATTTGCCTATACAGAAATTCCGAATAGTACCACGGGAGTATCGCCATTCAAATTAATGTACGGAAGGGAGGCGAAGGGCCCATTAGCAGTATTGAAATCTACATGGTCAGGAGAAATACCACTACTCATAAATCTGGGAAAGAGCGCAACTGAATATCTTCAAGAGTTAAAAATTAATTTAGAAAGCGCGGCGGAGCAAGCGAGAATAGTAGCGTAAGTTAAACAAGGCTCATATGCGAAGTACGCTAATCGGAGAGCGATTTACAAGGAATTTAGACCAGGGGACCAGGTATATCTATTAATCCCGGATTCCACGAACAAACTTTATGCTAGATGGACGGGACCAGCCGAAACTGTAGCACGCTGTAAGCCCGAATCTTACAAAGTAAAATTAATAAACGGGAATGTTAGGAATATCCATGTAAATAAAATAAGAAAGTTTACTCCTAGGGTACGGGCGGTGGGAGTAATCTTCGAAAATGAAGAAGAATTAGGAGAAGTCCATCCCACTCCCAGTGTGAAAGATAACTCAAATTTATTTGACATAAAAGAAGTAGATTTAAAGCACTTAGAAAATACAGAAAGAAAAGAGATGTTCGATTTATTATACAAATATAAAGATTTATTTTCAAAAAAGTTACAAATAGCTAATGTAGGAGAGCACAAAATTAGATTAAACGGCGAAGAAATGAAAAAGCCATATGTTTATAGAATTCCAGAGGCGTTGAAGCCACAAGTAGACAAACAAATCGAAGAAATGCTAGAGTTAGGACTGATCGAAGAGAGTGATGCGGAGGCGCCCCACCCGGTAGTGTGCGTGATGAAGAAAGATGGGGCCCTCCGACTGTGCGTAGATTTCAGAGCTTTAAATGCAGTTACTAAAACTGACGATTTTCCGATGGAAAACGCGACGGATCTTTTGTTGAATATTGGCAGGGCCAATGTAATAACTACAATCGACTTGCTAAAAGGATATTGGGCCATACCCCTGGAAGCAGAAAGCCAGGTTTTGGCATGTTTTAAGACTCACAGGGCTCAATATCGCTTCAAAGTGATGGCCTTTGGGCTCCGGAACGCAGCTGCGACCTTTCAAAGAGAAATAAATAAAGTACTTTCAAAATACAGGAACTTTGCTAGAGCGTATATAGATTATATAGCTGTTTTTTCGGACACATGGTCTGATCATATTACGCATCTTGACACGATATTTTCCAAACTTCAAGAATTACGGTTCTCAGTGAACCTGAAGAAGTGCGCCTTTGCGAAAAACCAGATTAACTATTTAGGACATGTCATCGGGTCCGGCAGCCATCGAACTGACACAGGTAAAAGGGAAGCCATCCGAACATTAGCCGTCCCACAAACAAAAAAACAACTTAAGAGTGTCCTCGGATTGTGCAATTACTACCGCGATTACCTGCCTAAGTATGCTGAAACAGCATACCCTCTGACAGAACTTACTAAAAAGAACAGTCCTGAGAAATTTTGCTGGTTGGAGGAACATGATAAAGCTTTCAACGAACTAAAGAGGGGTCTCGTTGAAGCACCTAGTCTTTATACACCTGTGATAGTGTTACCATTCACCATTCAATGTGTCGCATCTGCAATAGGCATCGGTGCATGTCTATCTCAACAGAAAGATGAGAGACTATTTCCAGTCAGTTATGCCAGTCAAAAGCATACCAAAACTCAACAGGCTTGGCCGACCATCGAACGGGGAAGTCTATGCAGTTATCTGGAGTCTAAAGAAGTTCGAAACTTGGATTTTTGGTTCATCCGTGGAACTTATCACCGATCACAACCCACTGACTTTTATCACCAAAAATGCTCCCCAATCTTCCAAACTGCAGCGATGCGCACTGGCTTTGCAGAAGTATGACATCATTATTTCACATTGTCCTGTTGCAAAGTTGACGAATGCGGATGCACTGTCGAGACTGGAAACAACAGACTAATAAATTGACTGTTAACTTTTTATGAACAATTAATGACTTTTAAGAAAAACTTTTGATAATTCACCTTTGTGTATGCTGCAGCTGAAATTGTATTTCATATTAATTTGCATTCTGTTCCTCATTTGTTATTTGTATTTAGTATTATATATTATGAAACATTAATTGTATTTTTATATTGCAGTAGCTAGCAGGAGTTCCAGAAATTTTCCGGAGAAGTTATAAGTATATTGTTTTGTATTTCTTTATATGTATATTGAGTTCCTCATTGTTCATTAGTAGTTTAATAGTAAAGGAGGAAGTGTAGTGAAGTCACCAGTCTGGATTTCAGATTGCTAAAGTGGCATACCCCTTTTTCAATCTTAGGTGGGGGGTGTCATGCCGGTGACGTCAGGTTTATGGCAACCCTTTCTTTTTTTTCTCTCTACTACTGCGGAGTAAGAGAGACGGTAGATGTTTGGCGGGAGGCCAGAGTGACAGGTTGTGCGGTGCTGTGGGCACGTCATGAAATAAGTATTATTGGTGATAGAACGAATACTAATATTGTATCTGCTACTGCATAGTTATTGGTCATCCTTATATATTTATGTGTGTCCTTCATGTTTTGCTGTGATGTGTCGTCTATAATAAACTTGTTGTGTTTTATAAAAAGATTAGCTGCATTCTTCTGAGCCGATGGAAATATAAGAATAAAAAATGGATTCACCGAATAATCATCGGTTCTAAATTATAGAAAGCCACGAATGTGAAAGAACCAGAAGTAAGGATTAATAAAGGTGTATGACAATAACTTCATTATAAATTAATAAATTCATTTTAAGGCATGTTTCTGTTAGTCAGTTATAGGTATTAAAATGCTAAATACACTTTATGGATTCGTCTGTATACGAGTAATAGCAACAGTGGAGTTAATGTTTCGCGAAATCACGCTCGTTGAAATACGCTAACTGGTCGTGGAATTGCAAAAATGAAATATTTTGAACTCTTACATGTAGAAAATAAAATAAAACTAAAAAATAAGAAATATATATTTTAAAAATACTCTTTTATCGATTAATAATTCAATTTTAATTAAATTCGGAATATTTGTTGATAATATAATTTAGAAATCATGTGTATGTGTGTGTGTGAAAATATATATTTTAAATAATGTTCCTCTCTTTTGCCATATCATAAAAAAGAAGCATAGCAAAATTTTATTTTTTTAAAATAATTTCACTTGTTCCTTTTTTCTACGAAGCAAAAATCAAAGCGGTTTATTTTCCATAATCGGGTCCCAAGTCATATAAACGTATTTTAATGGATTGTTTTGGAAGAACATGAGGTGCAGTACTAATATTAGGCGACAGTTTTAAGATGAATGATTTTTTGATTTTTTGAAAACGTTATAAAATCATATTTTTCAAAACTATTTTTACTGTCATTTTTTATATCATTCCATAAGGATAAATTTTAACAAAATTCAAAATAAGTAAAAATCTTTATGAACTACAAACGAGGGCTTTACTGAGTCTTTGCACATTTCCTTTGTGGATTCTTTTACTAGATTTTTATCCAAACAAAAAGACAATATTCTGCATACAAAATATATAATGGAACATTCGCGTAGAATGAAAAGTCGATTTTTATAGGTAGTCATATAGATAAGATTGTGATATTTATGCAGTGTGCAAAGGATTCAGGTTTCCGAAGAATAAATTTTATTACGAAGTACAATTTTTGAAATAAGCTAAAAAATGCCCAACCCGAGATTAAAAAATAAATAAATAGTGTACTTACGTACTGATCGTTTTATGAAATTCCATTAACTGAGGTATATTCTGTTCAACTGTCTACATGGGAGACCGGATTCTATTGGCAATAAAGATTATCCGAGCGAAATATGCCCTACGGTTGTCGGCCCAGTAGCTTAGAGTCTTTTATTAGTATAGATAATAACAAATTTAAACTTAAAGAAAATTACAAGATAAATAAAATAATAACAAAATAACGTAAAAACGAGAACTAAGATGAATCAATAGTAGACCGGTCAATGGAAAAAAGGTTTTATTTGATCGCACACGATGATCGCAGATGAACATGATGTGATAGGGCTTTTTTATTTAGTTAAAAAATGATTAAATTGCAACCTACTTGTTAAGTTATTTTTATTAACGAACTGAATGGTTGTTTTAAGTATGTGTGTTCGACAATAATTGTCTAACCATTTGCATTTGACGCTATAAAAAATAAGACAGAAATATCATAAAAAGATAAATGTATTGAACAGCTACATTTACATTGCATGATTATGAAAATATATATTGTTAAACTTAATACTCATGTATATTGTAAAGTAAAGCTTTGAATGAATGTAAAATATTCTTTATTACAAAGAAAAGATTACTTCTCGCAAAGATTTAGGCAGTTGTCAACTATTTACAAAAAATATTTTTTTTAAATCTCTTTTCAATATTGCTGAATTAAAAATGTTTTTAAAGTTTCATTAAAAGAAGAAAAAAAACGTTCTAAACCAAACAACTTATTTACCGGTTAAAAAATGAGTCTGAGTTATTCACAAATAAAAAAAGACATTTATAACAAGAAATAAAATATTTTATAGCTTTCCACATTTCCTTTTATAATTAACATTTACAAATGTGTTTAGACATTTTCTCTTTTAAAATTAATGACTACTTAGATATAATTATGGTCTCTGGTTTAAAAAAAAACATATCTGAAAAACTTTGGCGGTTATTTTTATCTTTTTTGTTTCGAAATTAAATTACCCAAATCGAAAGAAATGTTTTATTTTCCCTTAAGAAATATTTTTATTTTAGAATGAGTGCATGTGATATTGTTGTCAAAGCAAACTAAAAAAACAGCACAAACGATATTAATTAATGTTTGTATCACGCACCTTTTCTTAGAACAGTACGTAAGGATATATTTTATTTAATAATATTATATTAAAGTCATTTTATATTCATTTCAATTATTATATTAATCAATTGTTTTTCTTACTAATGTACAATTTTGCAACAAAAATGATATTTCTCCTGTTGATTTAATATTTATAAAATAATAGTAGTGCAACCAATATTCAAATTTCTATCGTGACCTACTATGAATACACAGATTCACACAATTAAAAATGATCCGACATCATTTGATTTAATTGCCTAAAAGGGACTGCTCAGGCAAAGAAACCAAGTCTGTAGAGCATATTGTCCTTGACGGTCCCTTTATTAAAGCCTTAAAACAGAAAAAAGAAAAGTTACAGTATTCTACCGCAGTTGAAGCCGCCCGAAAACGCGACAATGGGAGAAATTCCATAAATGTAAGATTGATTGAAAATCGGTCTACAGCCGACTCTCCCTGTACATCCTAAACTCGAGCACGGGACAGGGACTGATTAAAGCTTTTACAGGAGTGATTCCTCATTGTCGGAAAACAAATTTTACCACGACAAACTGGGCAGAGAGATCATGAGTAGGTGGTGGAAGCTTTTGGGTTCGCCGGAGAAACTCCGTCGCGACAAGGGCGCGTTTCTCTGCCAGCTCTCTACGTGCGACAGAGGGCAAAGGTTAGAGAACATGTGAATGGACAGACTGTTCCCTAATTTATATTTAAAAGGTAGGTTTTTTTAGGTGGTTATATATGTTTTTAGTTTCCTCCTAAGAAGTGGGTGAGTGAGGACATTTGTGAGCCAATTTTTAAGAGGGTTTTGAGTGCACCTTAAATGCTATTGGAATGTTCGTGTGCAATAAAACTATGGGTTGACGCTGAACCTTGCTCACTGCACTCGTTTCTGTCTGAAGACAAACATTTTAATTTGTGTATTAAGTGGCGGAAGGGTCCAAGACCAGTAAGAAGGCTGTAGTGTGAGAGGTGAGGTAAAATAGGGTATATCAGACTTTGGGGATAAGAATATGAGTATGTCGGCTTTTTGTTGAGGTTGTCAAATGTACTTGCTAGTCTTTTACAATATTTGTTAATAATTGTTTGCTGTAACTAGGTGGGAGTAGAAGGTGATAATCAATGTTAGTTTTTTTTGTGGCTTCTTTTGCTAGAGTGTCCGCCAACTTGTTGCCAAATACTCCTTTGCGAGCGGACACATGACCGTTTCGAGCGCGGCTTACGAGAATTAATAGACTTTTCTTGATATCAAGAATTAGAGGGTGTTTTGGTTCAGTGGGAATTATCTGTATGATGACTAGACAATTTGATGTGCCTGTGGGCGTCCAGTCAGCACGCCCCCCCCCCCGGTGTATGATCGAGGCAACTTCCATGACACAGTAAGCTGATGCTACACCGGTTGCTATTCGAGATCCATCAGTAAACATTGTGGGCATTGTATATGGTGTGTATAAGTTGCGTTGTGTATCTATTCTCTGAGATGTTTCTTCATCTGCATGGAACTGCCAACCATGGACTACCCATTGAATGTTTTTGAATGGAAAATGTTGATTTCTGTGTAAATAACGTGTTCTGAACTGAGTATGTCATTGACTCTCAGGATATGAACCAAGCGATATAATTGTGGCAATATCGTGTAATAATTACTCTAATACATGAAACAAATACATGAATCTAATACATGAATCTTGCCAGTGTTGTATCTCTTATATTGGTCAGGCTAAGCGGTCGCTTAGATTTTGTTTAAAAGAGCATGAACTTTATGTTGAAAGTCAGGAGCTTCAACTTTCTTCTATTGCTCAACATTGTTGGTCTTTCCAACATAGGTTCAACTTTTCCTCAGCCACCAGTATCCAAAAATGTTCTTCAAACCATGATCTTGATTTTTAGGAATCTTACCACGTCATTGAAAGTTCTCACTCCTTAGTCAATGACTTATCTAGTACTCCTGATTTTCCGAGTATTTGGAAAGCATTAACTTAACTTCCATTTTTTGGTTTTCTTTTTTTTCTTCCGTTCTCCTGTAGATGTCTCTATTTGTCCACTCAGTTGGTACATGCTGCTTAGTTCTCATTGGTTGCTTTTTGGCGTTGTCTACCCGCATAGGGTATTTAAGCCACCTCCTTTATGTCCTTTTGTCCATTCTTGTTTTTTATAGCACGCTGTGCTTTGATCCCTGTCGGAGTAAAGAAGAATATAACTTGCGGATTCGAAACAGCTGTTTGCTACTTTTTTGTTTATTATTTGTGCATTTTTAACATTGGTTTTCTGTCTTTTACTATATCATTATTGCAGTATGTATTGTGAATTTATATGGATTTGCATCAGTCAAGACAAGGTTTTTATGTTTTCCTAATATCCAAGTATCCATATTTACTTATTTTTTAATGTCAAACACCCAAATAAATGTGGAGAATATTGTCACAAATAGCTAGCTTATAGAGGAAAAAAAATATTTTCTCAAACCAGAGGCCCTTCGCCGCTATACAGACCAATTGATTATAGTTGTTATTCACAAATGCTTATTAAAAAAGCTTTTAGACAAACAAAAGCTTGTAGAGAATCCATATGCTAAAATCCATTTTTAACTTTTTGTATTTATAACGAAATTTCTTTCTGATTAAAAACAAGTAATATCAGCAAAATTCCTCTTAGTCCATATCGTGCATAAAATCCAATTTTGTTGATGAATCTATAGGAACTGTAAATGATACATGCATATAATAGAATATAAAAATCATATACAACTGGAAAATACATAAAGTTATTACAAGATTATTTCAAGTAAAACATCCTGAAGGCAATAATCTGTACACATAGTTCAGTGAAGTCTTGTATATGAACTATATACACCACATTAACAGGGACCATGTTTCAATTTGAACATAGAGATCAGTGTATATGAAGACTCAAACGTTTAAGCCATCACAGTGAAATTGGAGATGACAGTGGCGTCTGTATGTTTAAAACGCGTACTATCTAATTATATCAGAAAATCACCTACTTTAGTTAAATATCATTAATTTAATTAATTCAATTTCGTTAATTTTCATTAAATTAAAGGTGCATGTGTGTGCTTAAAGTGATAAAAAAACATAAAGGATTATAAAAACCTTTAAATTTAAAAATCGATATATTGCGAATGCACAACCGGCGACGTTGTCAAGATCATTACAGTCGGTACGACTGATCAGTTAACACATGAATTAAATGAAATAAGTGGTATCTCAAGAGATAACGGATATAAAGAAGCACTATTAATAAATTATTTACGAGCATGGAGACGAAGGAGAAGAACAACTCCAATAAGCAATATTCAAAGTTATCTACTTTACAATATTTCCCTGTGTTCTTTGTAAGATTGAATATAAACTTAGCAAATTCAATAACTGCCTTATCGCAAAACCTTCCATAAAATAAAAATAAAACATTGTATGTTGGAAAATAGGTCCAATGTAGCCTTTTCAACTACCAGGTGTTTATGAAATCCCGTTCACCAAGGCAGATGGCGCATTGCAATATTACATAGCAATGAAAATAAAAGAACATGTGGCAGAGATCAAATATGACAGAAGAAGTGCAGCTTTGGCCAGACTACATGGGATAGATACTTTACTAATTGATTTTAAGAACAGTAAAATAATTTATCCATGAATAATTTATTTCTCATCCATTATTCATGAATCAATAAAATTTATATGCGTAACGAGAACATGTGCAAAGGATCAGCTTCTTTTGAAATTTCTAAAATATGGCACGATATGTTTTAGAAATAAAAGAAACTCAATAAGAAAATACCAATTTTCACATTTACACACCTGCTTTTATTATACATATGATCTCGTAGTTTATCAAGTTTATTTTCCAACTACAAATTGCGAGAATAAATTATGTATCATTTTTTATCTTGAAAATCTGGACGTTTGTGTGTTTAAAATATGCAGATCTTTATATTAAAGGATTTTTATAATCCTTTATGTTTTCTGTTTTATCACTTTAAGCTTATACATCTTTAGTTTAAGCATAGGGGAGGGTTGCCGAATTTGGACCTCTTCACTTATTTTCATGTGTAACTCACTTCATTTTTGGAATATCTGCATAAAAGCATCAACACAGTTTTTTCATTACTAGCCAAAACTATATAACAGAATTGATCAATATATACAAAAAAAAATTTAATTGAACTATTCAAAAATTTGCATGAAGATAGTAATCCATTATAAAATATTAAAAAATAAAAAAAACTAGTCGTTGGGGGCCACCGTAATACTTACCCATCATGGATATGCATAATGTAAAATATTAAAATAAAAATGTGTAAACTACTTATAAAGTGCATTGCAATTCAAATAAAATCGTGGCTTGATGACGTCACAAACTTTAAAAGCTCGATTACTGAATTGCTTGAAAGAGGTTTTTCCTTATAACTCCAAAAATAATAATCCTATTAACTAGCGGTTTATTGCATCTGATTAGGCGTCAAATTTCTAATTAAAATATATCTTTGAAGTGAAATTTGGATGAAATACAGGGTCATGAAAAATCGAAGAAAGTGGAAAACAGGATTCCAAATATCTCGGCAACTAATTATCCGATCGACTTCATGCTTTATTCAAAATTTATGTTTTTTTATTGTCTTTTATATTCATTTCTTAAAATATACAATTTCGAAAATTTTTATATACCTTTCATCAGAACGAATATTTTGAGAGTCCGAAAAAAATTGTTCCGGTTAATCGAGGTTATTGAAATGAAATAGGCTTCTTCCCATTATTACATACTAGGTACATACCAAATTGCAAGTCTCTATCTCATTTTTTTCGGGAGATAGAGCGTTTACAGACACACACACACACAGACACACAGACGGACGGCAAAATTTTTTTTCTAAAAATATGTTTTTTGGAATCTCCAGTGTCTGAAACGTGTAAATCCGTCAAAAAAAATTTTTCGATTTTCAAAACGATTACAAGACTTACCCTATACTACGTATGATGGGTAAGTAATAGTGTCCAAAGCGTACAGCCATCGAAATTTCTTACTTACTTTTCAAACTCATGATCGTGTATCTAGTCCAATTTAAGCAACTCAAATTGTTCCAATTAAGGCAACTGCGCCATATTTCAAAACAGATAATCTCAAGATTAAGAACAAAAATGAAAGCAAACAAATCCGCGTCAATAACATGCGCAATAAACACAGGAATTTAGATATGGATATGAAAACATAACAACTTTCCTTAGTTTTAAAGTATTCTCTTACGTTTAGTACGAAAAAATTACATCAAAACAGCAAATGTTAGGTTTTTTAAAACTGTCTGGAAATAGCACGTGGAAGGCGGGTGCTTCTTCTAATCATAAAAGACGTCATTCTGATGAGTAGGATTTCAACTGTAAATGACGTCTCTTTCTGCAATTAAAGGCAGAATTGCAGCGGTCCATTTAAAGCGGCGATCCAAATATGGCTACTCTCACCTACTATCGTTTGACAAGCTTCAATCGAGGCAAAATTAAGGTACTATGTTGCAACAAAGAAAGCTGAGGATTAGTATAAAGAGAAAAGAACTATGAAAATGACGAATAACTATAAGAAAACATTTTTCCATGAAAAATGATTTTAATCAATGTTACTAAAATAGACGTAAGATAAAAATAAATGTACAAAATGTCTTAAAAACTTTAAAACATAAGATATTAAGAGTACATAACACTCCTAGTGATTTCGGTTTCAAACTAAGCCATTATCAAGGATGTTCGACCAGCGGAGACCACAGCACAGATGTTATCAAGACCAGAAACTCAAAAATGACAGGAGAACTCATTATGGACATGGGCCGGTGGTTGAACCCATTGTTGGTGAGGGGAAATACAAATCATGACACTTTCGGGACACCATTGTATTCTTAAGATGTATCTTTTAAAGTTTTTAAGACATTTTGTACATTTATTTTTATCTTACGTCTATTTTAGCAACATTGATTAAAATAATTTATCATGGAAAAATTTTCTCTTATATTAAATAAACAAAGGCGAATCTTTCGTTTCGAACTTTCTTTTATTGTAAAGTTATTTTGGTGACGAATAACTATGATGTAACTTTCTGTGACTATCATCAATTCCCCCCCACCTCCCCATACACACACATTATTAATTACCAATGATTACGCATTTTACTATACTTTTAAGTGCGTTTATATAAAATTATTCTGTGCGAAGAAGGGACATATTACCGTATATATTCACGTAAATATAGATGATTTTAACAAAGTTAAATAGGTACTGTATTTATATAATTATTTTACTAAATTAATTAAGCAATGTATTTCTTAATACTACAAAAAATTGCACCTGATAGCATTTTAAGATGTTGAATTTTTTTTTATTTTATAAAAAGAGAATATGCTTTTTGCAAATAAACCGAAAAAAATTGAAAGTCGCAGGTTTTGCATTAAACTATTTTGTCAGTAATATTTTATGACGTTAACAGATTTTTTTTATTTAAAGTGTCTCAAAATAGAAAAATACATTTTCTTTCATTATTTAGCTGCAATTTAATGTAAAGTTGTGTCTTTTCATTACTTAAAAAGTATAAGAAATGCATTTCTTTCATAGAACAGAAAGTTACTATTTTTTTTTTTAAGAAAACACTTTTTTTATGACTTTAAAAGAAAAATCAATAAAAGAAGAAAAATAAGAGGACATTTTTCTATTTTTCCCCCTTTTTTTTAACAGGTTTTACATTAGCACGCAGAATTTTTTATTTTATTTAAAGGATAATTTTTTTTAATCTACCTCTTTAGATATGTTTCATTTATGTTTATTTTTATATTAAAAAAAATATATACGATGTCTGGATTGTGAAACTAAAAAGTTAAATATAGTAAACACTCAGGTAAATTTCTATAGTTTTAAAATTTGAAAATTATTTTCAATTTATAATGAACAAAGAAAAGTATTTTCAGCTAGGTAAATTGTTTTCAATGTTTGAAGTATTATAGTTGAGTTTTATTCCAACAGAGCGAAACATGCCGGGACCAGGAATCGAATCGGGGTATTTTGGCTTGTCGTGCCAACAGTCGGAAGAGCATTGGCACATCAATCCAAATTACCCAGGTTCGAGTCCTGGTCCCATTATTTCTCGCTCTGTTGGAATAAAACTCAACTATGATACCCCAAATGTTGAATATAATTTACCTAGCTGAAAATACTTACCTTTTTTCATTATGACCCAGTTACATGGTATACAAGTTTCCGTGTTATTTCAGATTCATCATGTAAAATGCTATAGTTATAGCTCAAATGAATGATATTAGCGCTGCAGTTTGCAGCCTTCTGAAAAAAAATAAGAGTGAAATATGTCAGACAGGATATCGTTGGAATAGCTCAGTGGAAAGAATGTTGGTACCACAAGCCAAAGTACGCAGGTTCGAATCCTGGTTCTGGCATTTTTTGCTGTGTTGGAATAAAACTCATCTATGATACTCCAAACATTGAATATATTATCAATTTATTTCAGATATATGAACGCTCTAAATAATGTATATATATATGTATCTACTTTAAAGAAGTTTCAGTGTTTGGAGTTGCATCTAAAATGTTGCGTAAAGCCGATAACTAATGCGCTAGTAATTGCATGGAAAATACAACATCAATTATGCCTGTAACACACAATAAAAAGCTAAGGAAGCATAAATAGTCTTTTTAGAATTACATAAAATAAAGGGATGAAATTTTACCTGCGAAAAATGATAACAATATAGTTTTCAATGCATAAAATAATTTTAAAAATTCCACTAATTTTTTATTTTAGAAAATTTAGAAAAAAACTAATTAAATACACCAATAAATGCGTATAATTTTATGAAAATACAAGAAAACATTTTTCTGTGACAATACTGGACAAAATTCTACACAATTTTTCTAAGAATAACGATTCAGAATGATGATTAAGAAAAAATGTTTTAGTAGGTTATTGTTTCCTTATTGTGGGATACATATATATAATAACACAGGTATTTTAAAAACATTATTTAAAATCTTTATAGGTAAATGCATCTTTTTGTGTTTTAAGGAATCCATCAAAGGAATTCATAAACTTCTTCAAATCTTCATGAAAGTGAATGAAGTTGAAGGATGTTGTGTTAAAAATTATCATTATTTTTCAGATTCAAAAAGACGTGCTACTACTACGAGAAAAGAAGCAAGACAGTGTCAAAAAATTGTGTAATGAGATCCATTGATGTTAATGAAATAATTTTCCAAGTTCACTCAGTGTCTTAACAGCATATCATGTATATTTACGTAAAATATTCTCCTATGAATAATTGTTTTCATCAATTTTATAAAATGTATTGTTATATATTTTGCAGTTGAATTACTTAGTATGGTCACACACACGATAAAATTATTATTGAGTTTATTTAACTATTATATCAAATAACTGCATATGTTTAAAATATAAATTTAACTTCATGGAAAACTAAGCTTATTTTTAAAGTTTAAAGGTATAAAAGTCAGAACATGTCACCTCACGAAGGTTTGGAAAAAAAGCCTGTTGTGGTAACGCCATCAATTTCCCCTTAGATTTTCACATCGCAGCTCTATTTTTATAACAATTATTGCAAATAATAATTTTAATTAATATATGAAAATAATGTTTATTTTTACATCAAACTCTTGCAGATTAAAAACTACGCTTGAAAACTATTTAAAAAAAATTATTAAAAATTGTTAAATTACATGTCAGTTTTTAAAGATACTTTAATTTTAAAATAGAGTTGACTTTTAAAATAAAATCTCGTGACTTTATTCGACTGTTCAAAGATTGTTATTATTCATTTTAAGCTTAGTGTTACCGATTGATGCGTTTGTGCTTCACAATGCAGATGCTAATATTATTTTTTAAATATTTTTTTATTAATTAGGCTAGCCAATTTCATGTGTAAAAATAAGTCTCGAAACTTAAAACGTAATTCCTATAAAACTCAGCTTATTTTAAATTTTACACTATTAGAAAGTACTACTTCTATTTCAGAAACTGTTCTTCTTTTATGTTTAAATGCATATCAATTTAAAAAAATAAAGTCGATAATATCATGAAATCTATATTTTACTTAAGATTCTTTCCACAAACAACATATGTTTTCAGACGAGTTTGCTAAATGCAATTTTTATCCATTTGGAAAAGCACTAAACACTGTCAGTTGCATAAAATGTAAAAATTCTAAAATAGATCCATAAAGCGCAGACAAAATATCTTACTACTTGTTATTCCTTCTTGCAACCGAACATAAAATGTTACACTTTATGGATATATCTTTCAGTATCTCACGTCAAAAGCATCTAAATCTGTTGAAGCACCTAGAGTGTGATGTATATCGCCGAGTTTACACTTATTTTATTCTTCAAGTGAAGTTTTACTTATGGGTGAAAACAAAATTGAATAATACAAGCATATAGCTTTAGTACTAAGTTAAATCTGTGATATCGAAAAACGCATTTTAAATCTGAATGCAGGGTTAGACCACATATTGAATCTTAGAGTCATTTTTACACACATAAGGAAATAAAAAATTTGAGACTTTGAGAGTAAAGCTGTTCTTTTCGATTCTGAACACATTGTTATTTAAATTGTGTAAATGTATTTTCCGTTTTTCTAGCAGAAAGATTTTAAAATTCTGCTGCTAATTGAGGCACTCATATATTCATGAACGAATGTTCAGATTCCTATTTAAAAGCTAAACAAATGGATTTCTGTCAAAATAAATCAAAATTAAATTGGTGCACTTGGGCATAGATAAGTCACACTGCTTTTCGATTTCATTCAAAAAATAAAATGAGCTAATGTGAAAAAAAATCGAGTGTTTTTTTTTTTAAATTCTTTCTCGCACCACTTTCTCAAAACAATTTTTTTTACATACATTTTAACAACATGTGCAAGAGAATATACTGCATATATTTTTTTTCAATAGTGGTGCGAATAGAATATAAAAATAGTCGTCAGTGGAAGTCTTGATAAGTTTGAGAATATTTTAATATACTTGTGTTTTCGCCAAATATCATTTATTTATATGTTAAATATATATGTATATATTATTTTTTATGAAATTAATATTTGAAATTTTTTTTATTAGATCATATGTAAATTTTAACAGATATTGATTACTAGAATCTTGAAATATACGAATCCAAATTTTTTCCTAAATCAGCAAAATAGTTTTTAAGGTATGCTTCAAAAACTTACTCACATTGCCGATTATTTTGGAAATATTAAAAATGAATTTAACATTAGGAAATAAAAACTTTGTATGTGCATAACTTCTAATCTTCTTCCTCAAAAACTTTCTGCATGGTAGTCGGATGCAACATGTACCTTAAAATCATTAATGTTTATCAATTTTACGTGTTCATATTGAAAGTTCATTTCAAAGTTTGTTCCAATATCAATATGATGACAGCACCTAAAACTTAATTTTCCAAATGTATTTAAAGGACACATAATTTGCAATTGAAAAGCAATTTCGTTTTCTCGGCGTATATTTTTCGATAATATATTTGGGGTATCTGTTTTATTTTGGACCATCTGTGAAAACGAACTCTAAAAACTTGTTCTAATATGTTGTTCTCGCATTCTCCGTGTGGTTTAGTGTAAAAAAAAAAAATATGTACATGCATTTAAATAAAGTATAATTCCCAATTGCATGGTATTTTAGTTTTTCTCTGCGTCTATTTTTTAAAATATAATATATTAAATATATAATAATATATAAATATTATTATATATCAAAATATATAAATATTAATAAAATATTTGGGGTTTCCCTTTATTTTGAACCGACTGTGAAAACGAATTCAAAAAATTTATCCTCATATGTCATTCAAGTATTCGGCGTGGGATTCAATTTCAATAAGCTTATATTTTTACATGCATTTAAAGATAACACAGTTCCCAATTAAATGACACTTTCGTTTTTTTTTTTTTTTTTTTTTTTTTTTTTTTTTTTTTTTTTATGAAATATTTCAGATTTCCTTTTACTTTGAACCGACTGTGAAAACGAACTCCAAAATTTTTTTCTCATATGTCGTTGAAGTATTCGCCGCACGGTTGCAATCTTTTTCCTAGTACTGATCGGCCAATTTCATGATTTTTCACTTTCAACTGATTGACATATTTTGCGATGAATTTGTGCCAAAATGAGCATTAATGTCAGAAAGGTCTTTTTTAATTGCAGTTGAAGAGAACATAAGAAAGAACCAGTCATGGTGTAGCCTGCTTTGTCATCTTAATTTTAGACAAAATCTTGTTATGGCATAAAAAACAGAACTTAAATTATACACCCCTATTTTATAACACATTCTTTGACATATAATTGCTTTGAGGTTAAAAAATTCATTTTCCAACACGATAGTACATCTTTCACGCATCCCTTTTTCTTTTGTCATACAAAACGCACAACAACAAATTAGGCATCATACGAAAGCTCTTTTAAAAGCCTGTTGACATAGTATGCTTAGCTTCGTTAAAACACATTGTTTGATTAAAAATTGCTACTTGTTTGTAAAAGTTGTTTGTATAAAAAATGTTTATATAAAAAATAATGTAAAAACGTATAATGAAATAATCTTAAAGATTGAAGTGCGAAAGACTCGCGCGGATCCAGTGAGCAATGCGTTAGGACACATTTTCAATCCAAATTTTCATTAATGCCTTCTCCATTTATCTATTTTGGAATTGGACATGTGTACGTTACTTCTTTGGGGAGGGCTTACCTATTGAAAATGACACAGTAGGCAATTTCTACCCACCAGCTGTAACCCTTAACATGAAAGTTCATCTCTGCTTCTCACCTCCTTTTTTTTTATAAAAACTCCACATAGCATTTCTTTTTTATACACTAATATACCTTCAAATCTCATAATAAACATGGTCCTCATCTCCGTTACCAACAAATAAGATTTCGTTTTCCGTCTTTTAATTATACAGCTGTAAAAGGAAGTTGTCTGGCCTGTAAAATGTTCAGCCAACAATTGGAACAATGTCGTTATATTGCGCAGAGAGGGATTTTTTTTTTCTCTTGAAATTACTTATCTATCTTTTACTTACCTTGAATTCTTGGAAGGAAATGTACAAAGAATTAGATATTTTACGTCTTTGTAGTTCATACATTTCTTATTATATAGCGCAACAATCATTTCGTATTTCTCAAGATATGTCGTATGTTCATTTTCGGTTTAGATATTTGACGTGTTTGTAGTTCATACATTTCTGATGATATAGTGCAACAATCATTTCATATTTCTCAAGATATGTCACATGTTTCTTTTCTGTTTAGATTTTTTACGTGTTTGTATTTCATACATTTCTGATGATATAGCGCAACAATCATTTCGAATTTCTCAAGATATGTCATATGTTTCTTTTCTGTTTAGATATTTGACGTGCTTGTAATTCATACATTTATTATGATATAGCGCAACAATCATTTCGTATTTCTCAAAATATGTCGCATGTTTCTAGTCTATTTTAGGGAATTTCCAAGATTTTGGACAACAGAAAGCTCTTATAATTTTATTTGCTCTACTATTTTCATTTTCGTGTTTACATCACTATCAAAGAATGGATTCATTTATGTAAATTTCTCTTTCAGTGGATCTTTTGTTATATCTGCCGCAAAAACGGACTACTGTATAATCAAGCAGGGCGGTCGCTCTGCCAAGCCAAGCTTTAAAAAAAACGCCACACAAACAACGCCAAGAACTGCAATAAAGACCGCTAAAAAATACAGAAAGCAACTTCGCAATGTTAAATCGACAAAACATGCCAGATTAAAATATCAGATATCAAACAAACCAAGCGTCGTAGAAAAAAAAAAACGAAAAACTAGAAGAATCTAAGGAAGAATTTCTTCAATTTAAGACCAAACTCATCTCCTGATTTATAAACAGAGATATAGCTTTTTTTAAAAAACGTCGAGTTACTTAAAATGATCACTTTTTTCTTCGTCAAACTTTTTTTTTCAAACAAGCTACAGGCCTTAATATTGGGCAGAATAAAAAAAGGATTGCATTTTTGGACAAGTAATTACGTAATCTATGTGCTTTTATAAAATTCAGTGTAAAAAAGAATTATTTTCTATTCTTAATTAGCAAAAAACTGTTAATTAACTTGGCGATTAAAAAATTATGCCAAAACAGAGATAAAACCCGCCAACGACCATGTACCATCTGTATTAAAATAGCACAAATCAGTTACAGGTTATAATATAACCACATCAAATTTCATCTGCAAGTCAGCCATTTTCTTTTGAAGATATTTAAAAAAAATAAAACTTCACAATTATAAGAACACACATTTTATCAGACAAATAAATATGACTGCAAATTGTAGCAGATGACTGTTTCCAACATGAATAGTATGAGGAATTGCCGCTGAAGGATATCGGTCTGGGTGGCTCTGTCGTAGCGCGTCAACACGGCATGCACAAGGTCCCATGTTCGAGTTCTGTCCCCGGTGAACTTTTCACTCATGTTTGTTTAGTGTATTTAATTGTCTGATAAAATGCGTGTTCTTATAATATTGTAAAATAAAGTAATCAGACGTAGTGTTTATGCTTTAAAAAATATTTTTAATATATAATTTACGTTTTTAGAAAGATCTTTAAAAAGAAATTAGTTTTTGAGGGAAGATGTACCTTCTAAAATGTATATATTAAGACTTATCGGCATTTAAAATTTCTTTCCAAACGTAAACAAAATTTTTGAAATGAATTAAATGTGATTCATTTATTTCTTTAAAAAAAAAAAAAAAAAAAAAAAAAAAAAAAAAAAAAAAAAAAAAAAAAAAACACGGTAAAGGACAGGCATTTCGTTCGCAGCAATACCTTTCACGTCATTTTCCTATAAATTAATGAAATCCAGTTGTTAAATTACACAGCTCAACACAAATCTGGGGTTTGAAGAATGGTACTTTTTTCTTAGTAAACCAGTCACGCTGATCAAAATATTACATTAGTTTTTTTCTAACACCCACAGATTTTTCACAAAACAAAAAAGAAGGAGGTGCCTCTTAATAAAATCAATGTGTAATATTTATTAAATAAGATACATTTTTAATAAAAACAAAAATTAATTTCTTAGTAAAGTGACATTTATAAATGTTAAAATACAATACTGCACTAAAGGATGTGAAATATAAATATAGATGGCGCCACTTTATGTATTGATATTTGCCTGAGAAGGCGCAATTTTCTCCCGCGCATTTGTAGTGTAAACATGCATTTATTTTGTTCGTTTATTTATATCTTACGTTTGTTTTGTCAGTTTCTTATAGCAATATGGCATCAGAGGTTGTTTTGTCAGTTTCTTATAGCAATATGGCATCAAGAGGTTGTATAAATCCAGGATATAAAAAAAAGTGATTCGGCAGAACTTAGATGATCCAAAAGAAGTCCTCTTGCCTCCCCTGCACATTAAATTATGTTTAATGAAACAATTCGTAAAAACCTTAGATAAAACAGGGGATAGTTTTCGATATTTAAATGAAGTTTTTCCACATTTATCGGAAGGTAAAATCAAAGAAGATGTGTTTGTTGGCCCAGATATGAGATGGTTAATGAAGGACGAAAATTTTGAGGAAAAAATTAAATCAATCGAGAAAGATGCATGGGTTAGTTTCAAACACGTTACTCAGAAATGTTTAGGAAATTACAAAGATCCTAAATACGCAACTATCATTGAAAAAAATGGTTCAAAACTTTCAAAAACTAGGTTGTAACATGAGTTTAAAAATGCATTTTCTGCACCCCTATCTTGAATGTTTTCCTGAAAATCTTGGTGAAATGTGTGAAGAACAAGGTGAGAGATTTCACCAGGACATAAAATGCATGGAAAAACGCTATCAAGGACACTGGAATGTAAATATGTTGGCAGATTACTGCTGGGGGCTAAAAAGAGACACTAAACCAGCTTCAAAATCTAAAGGATACAAGCGTTCTTTTGATGATAAAGGAAAGTAATTTTACTGTATATACTAGAATATAATTTCTTATAAAACATGCACACACATTTATATATGTATATATGATTTTATTTATTTATCTGATTTTTTTTGTACATTTTTAAATGAATGTTGTGTAAATTGTATATTCTCAAATTCCAAATTCTTAGTTTCTTAATTGAAAGAAATCCTGACGTGATACATAAAAATGGATATTATTTTGAAATAAGCATAGCAGATTTCTTACAATTTACATAAATTCATGAAAACCCCAGATAAAAATTTAAATTTTGTAGGCCTGTGTTATTTTTGTTTTAGAAGTGAAATTTCCATTTAAATTTATTGTAACAGTACAATGTTTAATTGAATAAAATAATGTAAATCTAAGAAATTGCTAAGAAATTCCAAACATGCACAGGGCAACGCAAAAATAAATAAATAAATAAATAAACAAAAAATAAATAAATAGATAAATAAATAAATAAAAATCAGCTTTCAGAAATTCTAAAAATTGTTCGTATATCTTAATTACAAGCTAAAGGAGGGTTTATTTCTATATTATTCTATATATAATAGTAATTTCAGCAAATATATTAAATTCCAATGCGATCTGATTTAAACTTTAAGATAGTTTATAAGACATGATAAAAAAAATATATATATAAAAAAGAGTGGCGCGTCACATTTCGGGGAGGAGATGGGGAGGGGCGTGAACAAAATTAGGAAGTATAATAAGGCTATCTGTTTGAAACTTTACGATATTTTATATCACATAACATAAATTTTAAAAATAAAGCCGCGTCAAAAATTATAGGGAGGGGCGGAGCGTGTTTTGCCTACACAAGGGGGGGGGGGACACTTTTCTAAATTTTAACGATATCCGTCATGTCACATATCATTACAAAGGGCTGTGACCACTTATTCCTGTTATGCATCACAGGTGATACCCTCACATTTTGTGCCCCCCCCCCCCCGACACTACTCATGTGATATATCTTAGGAAAGGTCTGTGAACGCTTAATCATACTATGCAGGAAGGGGAGAGATTTCTAAATTTTGCACATACCCCTCATGTGATACATCGTTGGAAAGGTCTGTGACCGCTTAATCCTATTATGCATCTCCGGTGTTCATCCCCCCACTTTGCCTCTAAACGTGATTAGCTTTCACCATCAGGGGGCGCTTTTCTATCTATGTTTCTATGGGTCCGATCACGACGGGGTATGGCTCATTCGACTCGACATCGATAGAGCTTTCTGATTTTAGTTCGTTTTTTCACCACCAGGGGGCACTTTCCTATCTCTGGTTCTACGGGCTGGATCACGATAGGGTATAGCTCATTCGACTCGACATCTATAGCCTTAACGATTTCAGTGCCCGAGGTTCATATAGAACAGATTGCGCTACCTGGTGGTGGAAGATGGAACTTGAGCGTGCGCAGCACTGCTGCTATACGGTGCCGAAGTAGTGGGGACCCGTGTCGGAGGTTCGTTCGGTTAGAGGTTTATACTATTCGATGTGCAAATTAAGGGATTATCTGGTGCCGAAGGCAGCGGGGAACCTGGTAGGAGGTTCGTTCGGTTCGAGGTTTATCTTATTCGAGGTTTTACAAGATTCGAGGCCCTGATGTAAATTAAGGGCCCGCTAGTGAGCGAAGCCAGCTAGTGCTAATAATAAAAGAGCGTGATATCACGCTTCATATCAAATGCAGCACTGACACGCTATGTACTTATTCCATTTTTATTCATTTCATGGATAAGTCAGTGATATTTTTTAACGGAGGATAACAAGTATTATAACAAGCCACATTTAGTATATTGTTTTTAACAGTGTATTTAGTTTAATTGAAAAATCTACTGGTATTTCTAGTTAACCCTTTAAACAATGACTGAAAGTAAAATGTAATTTTAAATTATTTCTCATGTTTAGATTATTTAAATTATTTTTAATCTATTTAAAAAAAAAGAAATGATATCTACAAAAACAACTTTTCAAAAGTAGAAAAAGCCAAGCGTAAAAAAAAAAAAAAAAAAAAAAAAAAAAAAAAAGTTGTGGCTAAAAAATGGTGTGATATCAAATTTCCAAGCTATTATATTATTTATTTAACTTTTTTCCATTAAATAAGTTATCATATATATAAGTCGAGTGCCTACGTATATGTTAATAGAAATCGTTTTCTCCTGTACTAAATACATCCTAACGAGTTTCTGAAAATGCAATTTTTTTCAAATTATGCATGATGGGCTTAGCGGCCATCTTTCCATATTTCTAAGCATCCAAATTTCTAAAGTAAAAGAGTAATATGTTTGCACTGTAATATGTTTATAACAATTTCGAACTCCAGATTTTAACTACGGACAGATAAATTAGATAAGACCGATATTTTGAGAAATTGATTTTTACTAGTTTGAAATTATTAATTACTCTAAAAAATAAATCATAAGATGAATCTTTAAGGTAAGTCATCATTATCTTAAGACACAATTTTCAGAGCATACAAGTCTATAAATTAAACGCTTAAAACATTTGCTTAAATAATAATTTTGAACTTCGGATTTTAACTACGGATTTGAGTGTTTAGAATTTTGTGAATAATATGGAAAGATGGCCGCCAAGCCCATCATGCATAATTTGAAAAAAATTGCATTTTCAGAAACTCGTTAGGATGTATTTAGTACAGGAGAAAACGATTTCTATTAACATATACGTAGGCACTCGACTTATATATATGATAACTTATTTAATGGAAAAAAGTTAAATAAATAATATAATAGCTTGGAAATTTGATATCACACCATTTTTTAGCCACAACTTTTTTTTTTTTTTTTTTTTTTTTTTTACGCTTGGCTTTTTCTACTTTTGAAAAGTTGTTTTTGTAGATTAAAGATTACGGTAAAACTGTTATTGCTGTTGGCATTATAATTTCACAGCATGAACTATTTGATCAAATGTCTTAACTTAGACAGATTATAATTAAAAAACAGATAAAATGCTTAAGTAATACAAATAGAAACAACAAAAGGCTTATAAAAACCTTTTTAATGATCGACATACGTTTCAACGCTCATAAAGGCGCCATTTTCAAGATATATAACGATAAACAAAACTATTCTCGCAATTTTTTAAAAAATAAACTTGAAAACATGAATCACGAGATCATATATGTAAAAAAAGGTGCTTGAAGTAGCCAACTGTAAACGTGAAAATTAATATTTCGTTTCTGCTTTTTTAAAACTGAAAAGTACCTCATGCCAAATTTTAGGTAATTCAAATGAGGCGGATTCATTGCAAATGTTTACGCATGTAGATTTCTATTGATTCGCGGATAATAGATGGGAAATAGAGTCTTGATGGATAAATTATTTTAGTATTTTTAAGATCAATTTTTAATGTCTCGGTTCTATGTAGTCTTGCTAGTGTTGTAGTACTTCTGTTGTTATTCTCTGATTATGTTAGCAGATTAATTTTTGACAAGTAGCTCTAATATATATCTTGTGTTGATGCAGCCTTTTTAGTCATAAATCTCCTGCTTTCTTGGAAGATATGAAAATATAAAGCCATAGGAACAACCAAATGTACTTCTTTGGATGCCAGAAAGAAACTCAAACATGACTTTAGATCTCGATTATGAAATGAAAATTGCTGGAATATATGCTAATGGAGTAACATGCAATCCTGTTTCGTTATTTCAGTTTATCCCATAGATGCTTCACCTGAAAATTATATGTTTTTCTTCGTTCTACGTAATTATTTGTTTTCGAATTTTTCTTTGAAAATTTGGAGGTGCGTAAATTACGTGGGAGCATAAATTCTGTGAGTAAATACGAAAAATAAATATATAAGTGACTATCGCGAATGTCGTATTTAAATTATTACTTTACTTACTAAATATCTTTTTCCTTTTTACAATACTGGTCCATTTGGTAATTTTTTTCTAAATTTCATAAGCTTTTTATTACGTAATTTCTTTCAAAAGGCGATTCCTTCCATTTATAAAAATATATATCAGTATCACCTTTTAGTGCTATTTTGTACAACGAAGTAGACATAAGAAAAAAACTACTGCTAATATTAGCTTTCAGGTATTCATAAAAATGTTTTCTTGCTAATGAAAAATATTTTGTTCTTTAAAACATAACAGTTTTTTTTACTTATTTTATCACTGCTTGAATATAACCAAAAGGTACAGAACAAGAAATCCTATGCAATTCGTCTTTTCATGTTAATCAAATTCAAAATTTCATATTTAAACGAAATATTTAGTTCGTATTACTTTTTCGATTTTGAAATGCATATTTATCCATTCAAAGCCTGTTTTGATGAAATATTTTGCTTTTTTTTTCTAAAAGCAAAATATGTGGTAGAAATGTGCGTGTCGTGATTGAATTTCAAACATGAAAAGAATCATAATTTATTTAAATCACGTCAAACGTAAGATCCATATTTCTTTTTTCAGAAATGTTTGGAATGCTTATAATATCTTGCCTATAATTGATTTAAAAAACACTTTCCGACGAAACAAAATGTTCAGTTTTAATTAAAACTATTCCGTGCTAAAGTTTCAGATGAAGGATCAAAAGAAATAGGAGTAGAATTTTATTTCAGTGTTAATCGACAATGACTTTTGTGAAAATGAAAAGTATTATTTTTTCCAACATAAAAGAAAGACGCAAAAGAAAATGAAAAAGTCGAAAGTCCTCGTTTTAAATTTGACTTGGGTTTAACTGCTTAATACGCGAAGTGGGATTTTATGATTATGAGTATTATGTGTCAATAACGTGAAGTATTTGAATGAATAAATATTCAAAAGAAATAAATACGAGGGGCAGTCGGAAAATAAGTTTCCCCTGGCGACTGTGGGCAGAGATGTGTATGAAAGACAAAAAATGTAATGAGACATTAAAGATAAAACATAATTTTATTTTTCCACATAAACACCAAGTACATTGAGACATTAGTCATACCGCTTTATAAGCTTCAAAAAGCCCTCCAGGAAAAAATTAGGGCTTTGCATATGGACGAAGCGTTGAACGGCTATGGGTGAAAGGCGACACAGCAGGTGAACGCAAACGTGCAAGACACCGATACACCATTGGGTAGAGGCCGACCGCAATCAAGCAGATGGCGCTGTTGCAGTGCCTGCACACACTGATTTTTTCCTGGAGGGTTTTTTGAAGCTTATAAAGCGGTATGACAAATGTCTCAATGTACTTGGTACTTATGTGGAAAAATAAAGTTATGTTTTATCTTTAATGTCTCATTACATTTTTTGTCATTCATACACACCTCTGTCCACAGTCGCCAAAAGAAACTTATTTTCCGACTGCCCCTCGTATATAACGAACAGTATAATTTCGTGTCTTTAACATTTAAAAATTACTTATTTGTAAAAAAGAAACCTTAATCAAATAATTAAAGATTTATCAGTTTAGACGATTTTCTTTCATATTTGGTAAGTAATTACAAATTATTACTATAATTATTTAAAAAAAATGCAAAACGTAGCATATCCTTGTGTGACATTGCTATTAAACTGAGTAGAAATGTGTCTTTACAAAGCTGATTTGTATTTTTCTCTACACAGAATAAAGAACAATCCTTATAGTACTTTGTTAGCGATTGCACAGTTTCATCACTGCTCTATACGAGTGGATCGTTAAACTTAAGTATGATACTTTAACATGTACTGTTTGTACTTACCATAACTTGCATGTACTTAATATGTTCTACTTATGTTATGACTTAATGTACAGTGGTAATTATATAGTATATGTTGCAGAAAATTTGGATTATGAGAGAATTTTATTTTAAAATTATATTCAAATAATTTAATAATCGGGTTCTAAAACACGTCAAAATTTACATCAGTATCAAATTACTAATATTTACATCGGCATTCAAGATCTTTACTAGATTGAGAATCCAATAAACAATATACAAATAACAGATACAAAAAATGATCTTTAATTCAAATCAAAATCATAACATTTCACACGGTTCATTAAATATTACTTATATAATTCTATAAATACCTCAAAAGTATTAAAAAATTGATATGTTTTGCTTTTTATTTTTTTTACCTATTAAATTCTGTTTGGTGGAGTGAGGACAGGAAAAGAAAATATAATATATACAATTCTATTGTAAAAAACCATATTGTTATATTCAGCACAGGGATGGAGAATTATGGAGATAGAAAGAAAGAAACTAGCAGTAGTGGAAATGAATGCCCTAAGAAGATCATGCAGGATATCACGAATAGAAAGAATAAGAAATGAAAGAATCAAAGAAATGATGAAAATAAAGGGAACCATCTTAAACGATCTACAAAAGAAGCAATTAATCTGGTATGGTCATGTTAAAACAATGAGTGACGAGAGACTACCCAAATTTGCATCTAATTATAGAACAAACCAAAAGAGGAAACGAGAAAGACCACGAAAGACGTGGATGTATGGTATAAAAAAGGCATGAAGGATAGGAGTTTGGACGAGGAATGGACCCTCGACCGGAAGAAATGGGCTGGTCTCTTGTAGATTTTTCAGATGGCGGCACCTGTGGATATAAAACGAGAGAGAGAGAGAGAGAATATATATATACTTTATTTTTGGAATACAAAAATAGCCATGCAGACTAAAATTATTGTTGCCAAGAAAAACAAAACAATGAAAATTAAAATAAATGCAACTAAATTGTTTGCAACCATTGAGTATGACGATTACGTGACATCGTATTTCTTCGGAAATTTCTAAAATTTTTATTTGTATAGAGAACATTCGTTACCCTGAGTTTAATGGTGCTCTTCTTTCTCCCGTATGTGGATGTCTACTTCTCATAACGGGAAAAAAATATGCCTGACTGAACGAATCTATCCCTTTTTAATCAAAATATTCCTACATGTGACTAGACTTGGTGAAACTAGAAAAAAAATTAGTTTGCGAAGTGTTAATGGTTAGCTTTTGCGCTGGTTGTTTCCTGTAAAATGTGAAGTCGTCACTGGGTCGAACTGGTTTATAGCAGCGAACTGTTAAGTAATGCCGTTAAATAATACTTTATCAGTGCTGAACTTGTGATTCATCACATCTGGCTTGCGTCAGCCTTTGTAGCCCACTTACAGGTGATACTGCCAAAACTTTAATGATGGATTTGTCAGTGGTAAGCTTTACCAATTATTGTCGTGTCTAATAAAGCTACTTTATCCGTTAACTGGACCTCCATTAAATTATATCTTTTTTGAAGAGTAAAGTAAAAATTTGTAGCACTTGTCTTTCTACATTAATTTAACATTCACTGTCTCATTTCAGCTAGTTTAATTAGACAATTTCGGCTGTTGTTCGAGTTATGTAGTCGAATTACAAGTCTGATATAGTTAAATCTTTTCACAGTCAAATTTCTAACTGTAATTGCTTTGTTATTGTAAATTGGTTTAATACGTTTGTGTATACATTCCTCTAACAAACGGGACGACACGTCAGCCATTATACATTTATCGATAAAGTTTTAGAATTCTGGTAGGTACATAAGACTAAAACATGTAGTTTATTTTGATTGTAATTTTATTTGAAAATGTAAATTGATGTATTTACATTTACTTTTTAATTTACAATTACATTTACGTTTAAGCATTAGTAACTTTGCATGGATCAATTACGAAGCTTTTTAATTTTCTTTAAAATTCAAGATATATTTGATCAGCCTGTAAAGGAATAGGGGTAGTCAGTACTGTTTGATCAAATAACAAAAATCTCTTATGAATAATACCTTTATAATATTCATTGTCTATTCAAAATAATTATTCTATTGAAACATATTATATCAGTACTCGAATAGAGTGTTCAGAAAATTTTCCACGAACAGCTGAACACAGGAAGACATCAAATTTTTTTCAGTACAGAAGCGGCTCTTTAAGTAGAATCTCTTTCTTATTTGGATATATAATTTTTTGCAAAATCTCCATCAGTTAAAGAGAAAAGTACTTTGGTAATTTTATTTTTCAAACGTAACACAACTGCTTTTGTTGAACTAATGTCCAATGTTTCACTGTCTAAGAAGGACGTCTCAGACGAGGAGGCCAAGTTTGTAGAGCATAGATGTCCCTACCGGTAACTTTATTAAAGTTATTAAAATATAATACAACTTTTTAGCTGAAGCTGAACCGCTGGCAATCGCGACAAAGGCCAGGGTGAAAAGTGCAATGACTTTGGGCCAGAAAGAAAAAAAAAATAGTAACTTATACGTACTAGGCCAAGTGGCCGGTCCTTCCAGATGAATGTGGCGTAGAGGCAATTGCGAATGTTATTAGAATGATTGTAACTCTAGAGCCATACGGCACATCAATAGCCTAGTCCCGCCTCCTGAGTGCTGATTGGATAACATAATAACACGACCATATAAAAAATACAAAATATTTACTCATTCAAACGTGATTTTCCAAAATACCCTAGTTTACGACACGAACATTAACTCTTTCAAATTGTGTCGAATTCCCTACAAAAATAGATTATAACCTCTGTCACAAGCTTGCTTCTGTTTAGGCGAATGCGAGTACGGATAAAATCTTCTCCTACTTTTAAATCGCTATTTGTCGCGCTTGAGCTCTGCACCGGCAAGTACTGAAATTACTTCTGTACAACTACGCCCTCCATCGAGAGTGAGGAAAGCTCCGGAGTAACTTTTGCTATAAAGCAATACATTGTAAGTTTATTTTAAAAAATCGTGTTTATAGTAAAACACCCTAGTGGGGCCATAAGCTTTATAACATCCACTAAATACTAAATATGTAGATACATTTTTTTTTCGTTATTTGTACTGCGAAGATCTTAATATCTGCATTAATGAACGTTTAGGATCAAACATAAAATATATAGTTTATCGCCTTGCTTATTTCTCTAAAAAAAAATACAGTTACATCACGTTTCTTTTTTGTCTTTTTTATTTGGCAAAACAATGAAGAGCTATTGCACATAACTTCTATTTGACACTAAATAATTTACGTCAAACAATTATAATTAAAGATGCTTGAAAGTTTTATAACGTAAGAAATTCGTATTTTAATTAATCTGTTATTAAAATTAAAATTTCATCTTTTTAGAAACATAATTTAGTTAATGCTTTCTTTTCTTAAGAAAAATAATTCGCAAGACTCTTGGCAGTTAAAAGAAAATAATATTATTTCTGGAGATATTATTTTCTATGCACATTACCTTCTCCTTAAAAGGTTTCAGTTCTTGCAGCTATTAATAAGAAAACAAAATGGATTTCGCTATACTGTAACTTTACTAAAATACTTTAATTACTTAAAAGACGTCAAATATCAATATAAAACATTAAAGTATTGACAAGTTTCGATTGATTCACTAAATCCTCATCAGAAAACATAAGCGACACAAGCACAACATACACAGAAGTGGAATGCATGATCATTCCCTATAACAAAGGGGATACAATGCCATCTATAATTTTAATTTTAACATCGCTCGTAGCTCCATCTGTAGTACGATTTCCACTATTATTCAACCATTTAACCCAAATATTTGGAATATGACATGACAATGTTTCATTACACACATTCGAACTTCTTATATAAATTTTAATCGATTATCTCATAAATAGTTGTAAATAAAAATTAGATCTATAAATCAATTTAGCTTCTTTGAATAGGGTGTTGATATTCTCTTTATTACTAAGTCTTGATAGGAACTTTTTAGCCCTATTATATTTAACATCTGCAACATGTTCCTTACATCTAACATTGAATTTCCTGTGGGTCATACCTACATAATAAATTCTAACACCTTCCTTCCTAATAAATGGAATAATACAATACTTCTGAAAGGTCGCCCTTATCAATCGGATGAATATTTGTGCTCAATATGCGTGTCTTGAATTTGGAAGAGGTCTCGCGATTATACTCAAACCAAACGCTTTTAAAGGAATTTTTTTAAACTCAAAGAAAACCTGGATAATAATTCGTAACAACCATTTTCATATCAATTTTACTATCAATTTGTCTTCCAGAAACACCTGTGTATATTTTATTAAAAAAGTTTTGAATTAATTTATTAACCAACTTTACGCGATATCCTTTGTTAATAGCGATAAGTCTAATTTTATCTAATTCACCACACAAAATTTCTTCGCAAGATACTCTAAAGGCTCTATTAATCAAAAATTTGAAGGTATATAAGAATGTGGAGTGCACGCATCAAAATATACGATATTCAAATTCGATATTGGTTTGTTACTGGACGAACTAATATATTCCCTTCCTTCTTTAAATCTACATCTAAAAAAGGTGATTTTCCATCTCATTTAAATTAATTGGGCTACTACGAGCGGTTTTAAATTAAAATTATACATGGCATTGTATAATCTTCGTTATAGGGACGGATCATGCATTCCAATTTTGTGTGCATTGTATTTGATGTTTTTCGTGTTAAGATGATGATTGAGTGAATCAATCGAAACATGTCAATATTTTAATGTTGTTTATTGAGATTTGAAGTCTTTTAAGGGGTCTCAGGAGGCTTACATTTACTCCAAAGATGCATGTTTGCATCATGTCACATTTTATTTTATTTCTGATTTCATATAACACACAATAAAATAAATTTTTTACCACTAATTGGTCAATATTTGCTTGATTTAACATAATTATTTCAATTTTGTACAATTCATATTTAATTATATTTAAAAAGTTCAAATTTTTAAAAAAGTAAAATAAACTTTTTCGCCTGGTATCCACTGCGCGCAAGTTTGTAGAATAAATATATATTCAAAAATAACAAACAAAACTGATAAGGATGTCAAATTGGTGTATCTTGAACTTATACTTCAATTTCAAGAAATTAAAAATTTATTTTTTTTATTTAAATTAAAATTGTAAAATGTTTTAAAAACGCATTTTTTGTTGCAAAAATGTCATTTAAAAAATAAATAAATTTTAATTGCTTGAAATTGAAGTATAAATTCAATATACACCAATTTGACATCCTTATCAGTTTTGTGTGTTATTTTTGAAGCAATATTATTTCTACAACCTTGCGCGCAGTGGATACCAGGCGAAAACGTTTTTATACTTTTTTTAAATTTAAACTTTTTTTTTAAATAATTAAATATGAATTTTACAACATTGAAAAAATTATGTTAAATCAAGTAGATATGGAGCGTTTAGTGGTAAAAATTTGATTTTACTGTTTGTTATATGAAATTAGAAATAAAATAAAATGTGACATGATGCAAACTTGCATCTTCGGAGGAAAAGTAAGACACCTTAGATCCCTTAAGCAATTAAAGTGTTTTATTATATATTTTGAAAGTTTTTTGAAATATATTTTATAGTGTTCCTTTTAATGGACCTAATTAAGACTTTTCTTTATGTGTATATAAATATTTGAGTACTGTACACTTTTCAATTAAAAATTATTTTCACTTATGTTCTTTAACCCGGGAATACCAAGCTGCTTTGTCTGGCTTACTTAAAGTATTATAAGAGCAACACCTAAAGAGTAATACCCTGTTCGCATCGGACATTTAAGATATCTTAGACCGCCATTTTTGAAGTGGTACCCTCCCGGAATTGAATACCTGTCTACACCGCAAAACTCATCTAAGATAACTCACTGAACATCACCGTGTCCGACATCTGAACAAACATAGAATGTGCGCATTCGATTATGTTAAAGACAACATCAACAGCCAATCGGCCTCCAGAGCCAATCAGAGTGAGTGGTACTGGCTGTATCTAGCAATACAAAGTTCGAACTCATTAAGTGAGTTTTTGGAACTCCCTTAGTGAGTTCAGCGGTCTAAGTTATCTTAAATATCCGATCTGAATCCGTGTATAAACCTTAAAACAAAATGAAATATAATAAAAAAAACTTACTTGTTATTGATACAAATTATATATTCTTATAGTTATTAAAAAATCATTTCATGTTTAAAAATTTTAGAATAACAAAGAAAAGTTGGCAAGTTTATTATTTAAAATACAAATACTATTTATTGCACACTACGGGCAAATAAACTTCACAGATATAGAATTGAAAGTTTTGGGAAAAATTACTTAGCAAATTCCATGCAATTTACTATTTAATAATTAATATATATATATATGTTTGGATGTGTGTATATAAAAGTTTCAATCTCTGTTCTCCATATCTTTATTTAAAGAAAACTCTCTTTTATTTAAACTTTTCAAATAAAAAATATTTAAAATAATCAAATTTACATAAATTTATCTTACTTAAGAAATTAATTGAATTTGCATAAAATATTATTCTGATTTTTTAATTACAAAGTCGTGATTTGTCTTTATCTAATGTAGTTTTATGTGAATAAGTTTTGAAAAAAAATCAGATAGTTTTCTTCGAAATTATGAAATAAAAATACTTTTAATTGACATATTTTCAATTTTATTTTATTTATATATATTTTTTTTAATACAAAATTTAAGCATCAATGTAAAAAAAAAAAAAAAAAAAATTGACAGAGGAATTAATATTTTTAAGAAAAAGGCCATTCCAAAATAAATTTAATTATTTATGTATGTCACTTTTTCAATTTTAAGGAGGTGTACTTTCAAGAAAGTAAGTTTAAGTAACGACAAATGATCACAAAACCATTTTGATGCGTGATTTTTTTTTTCGTTTATAATGAAGTGATTATGTTGTGAAAAGTTTGACTTCAAGCATCAAGTGAAAGGTACGAGAAAATAATTGAAACAGAGATTTAAAATATTACACAATTTCAAGATTTAAGTTTTCTCAGAAAACAATAAAAACTGTACTGGACAGAAATGCTATATATTTTAGGAACACTTCTGTGCTTTCTATATCTCATAAACTTTAAATGTGTTTTTCGGTTTTTCGTAAAGTTATTGAAAAAAAAAAAACTTTTTGACCTGTGTTATATTTGTGGATCTAGGGCTACGAATGATAAAAATGATGTTCATAATATTTTATTAGGTATTTGACAAAATATACATGAATCATCTGAATCTTTACCATGAAATACTCGCACAAATTCACACAGCAAATCTTCTCTTGAGGTGTATTTTGTTCGCTGTATGTTTCAAAATTTCAATGAAATTTTATTAATGTTTTATGGCTGATTTTAAATTAAATACATTTACCATAAAGTAAAATAATATTAAAAAATATATATAAATATGCATATGCGACGAAATTTGCGAAATATGCGCATTTTTAACATGCTTATTCAAATTTGTAACATGCAATCGTGTACAAAATACAATAGTGCGAATCATTAAAGGTTAAGTATATCAATTGACTATTTGCCAACTTTTTGAATTTTGGATATTGCACAATTTTTGAATAGTTATATTAACTTTTTTTTAATTCGCAGATTTATGCGATTGAATAATCCAAAGATTAGTATTCGAAAAGAATGTTATTTGAAATTTGTAATCACTGCCCCCTTCCCATTAAGGCACATTGTAATGTTCAAAATGTGTTCGATCAGGCTTTCCTCTTGTTCCATTGATGACCATTGGAATATATCTTGATAATTCCATTTACTATTGCTGATTTTGCAATAAATTATAATTTGTAGAGTATATGGATAAATAAACCTATTTAATTTTTCTGCTCACACGTAGACCTTCATTTCACAGATAGTCTGCAATATAATAAACTGCATTTTGAAAAAAAGAAGAATTTTGCAGTTTTTGAATTCCCCGATTCAATTGAATGGTTATAAAGGTAAAAAAAAAAGTTTTTAGTAATTTCTCGATTGAACATAGATAATCTTTTAGCAGTATTTGCTTTCAAAATCAGTATATTGAAAAACAAATCGCGTTATTATTTAACGATTAGATAAACGTAAACTGATTATTAAAGTTATATATATATATATATATATAAGGCCATAAGAAGAGTGTTATTTAAGTATCTCATCTATTTTTTTTTTTAAAGAAAGGTGTAATACAAAACAATTGTTAAAAAATACTGCACAAATTTTATGTTTTGGCTCATTTGTAAATGTAATATACATATTTTAAAATTTACATATAATTTTTTGAACGTTATGAATTTTATTTAAATGTGATAGGTTTTTTTAATTTTTTTAAATATATGTTATTTTTTTGTATATTATTATTGTTAATATTGAAAGAAAATGTTTCGCAAAAACAAAGGTTTACAACAAGGTGCTTTTGCTATCAGTATTAAATAAAAGTAATAAACAGGGGACATTTTATTAAAGAAATAAATATAGATGAACCCCATTGTAAAGGAAAGTAAAAAGTAATTTTCTCTATTTCACTAACTTAAAATTCATGTGCGACCCTTCATCTTTAAACAATCAACTTCTACAAAAGTTAATCTTCAAAGCTGACAAAAATTACTAACGCAGTATACTGCGTACTTTTGTAAGTTTAAAAAAAAGGAGAGAATGTTGACAAAATACTTATTGTCACACATGAAGTCTACAGACATCAACTGTTGTTTTTAAGAAGAATTAATGTAAAATCTTATAATTAAACTATATGTTAAGTGTTATTGTTTCAATCACTTCTAAAAAGGCTACATGTACTTCAACGTTAAACGATCCGATAAGCTAGTCGTTGGGGGCCCCCGTAACACTTACCCATCATGGATATGCATAATATAATATATAAAAATAAAACATGTGTAATCTATTTATAAAATGCATTGCAATTCGAATAAAATCGTGGCTCGATGACATCATAAACTTTAAATCAAGGCTAACGAAAAAGAAAGGATATCGCGGTGCTTTACCCGTATATTTTTTTATAAACCACCGGAGTCACGTGATGCTCGAATGCACTAATGCAGGTGTACGAAAAGCTCATCACGTCACTCTGTAAACGCGGTCTGTAAAAAAAGATAAGTGGAATGCACCGTGGTAGCCTGTCTTTTTCGTTAGCCTCGCTTTAAATGCTCTATTACTGAATTGCGTAAGAGAAACATACTTACAACTCCAAAAATGATAATCATAATAACTAACGGTTTATTGCGTCGGATTAAGCGTCTCATTTCCAATTAAAATATATCTTTGAATTGATATTTGAATGAAATACAGGGTCATGAAAAATCGAAAAGTGTTGAACATATGATTACAAATATCTCAAGAACTAATTATCCGATTGACTTCAAACTTTATGCAAACTTTATATTTTTTATTGTATTTTATATTAACCCTTTACAATAAACAATTTCGAAAATTTTTATTTACCTTTTATCAAAACGAATATTTCGAGAGTCCGAAAAAAATAGTTCTGGATAATCGAGGTTACTGAAATTCAATAAGCTTCTTTCCATTATTACATTCTAAGGGCATACCGAATTCCAAGTGTCTGTCACAATTTTTTCGGGAGATGGGGTGTTTACAGACACACAGACACACAGACACATAGACACACAGACAGACGAACGACATTTTTTTTTCTCTAAAAATATGTTTTTCAGAATCTCCTGTGGCTGAAACGTGTAAAACCGTCAATTTTTTTTTCGATTTTCAAAACGATTACAAGACTTACTACGTATGATGGGTAAGTAATAATCGAGGTTACTGAAATTCAATAAGCTTCTTTCCATTATTACATTCTAAGGGCATACCAAATTTCAAGTGTCTGTCACAATTTGTTCGGGAGATAGAGCGTTTACAGACACACAGACAGACGGACAGCATTTTTTTTTCTAAAAATATGTTTTTCGGAATCTCCAGTGTCTGAAACGCGTAAATCCGTCAAAAAATTGTTTTCGATTTTTAAAACGTTACAAGACTTATCCTATACTACGTATGATGGGTAAGTGAAAAACTGATTTTTAAAGACATTTTCTGCGTATTATCGTAGATAAAAAGAAGTATATTTAATATGAATCCTTTCTGATTTTTCTAAATAAAAAAAAAGTGATAAAATCAAGCAACTGTTTAAAAAAATTATCCATATACTTAAAGCTAACCTGCTTTTTAGTTTTTCGTGCAAAAATGCCTTTTATAGGCATGCGCGAGCATTCAGCTAATCAGCTAGAGGCTTTTACTATCTTCAGACGCGATATTTCAGCCAATGAGGTGAAGGCTTTTTCCTCTCTCTAGAAGCGTATGTGGATTACTACGACTCCATTTGGTTGTTCGGTTGTTGAAACTTTATGGATTTCTTTTATTAAGGTATTTTTTCATTTTACCGTATTTATTTTCTTTTTAAGTCGTATGTATTTTATTACTTTGAATTTTTTATAACTAACCCTTTTTTTGAGAGAGAGAGAGAGATTTCGTGGCACGAAATTCCGCGAATCGTTTCCGATGTAAACAAGTGTAAAATTTCAGTTTTTTAAACTTTTAATATGTAATTCTGTGTGATATGATTAAATTCAGGTTTTCTCAGCGACGATCACAGTATTTTTACGAAAAATTTTTTGTATTAATCAAGCTTTTTTGGTTATTAAGCATAGCTAAACACGAAAGAAAACTTTGTTATTTTAAGATTTTGATGTGAATTATTTGCGTACATTTATAAGGCGAGTTTCACTGAATAATTCAAGAAAAAAAAATCTCATCATTATACATATTTAGTTACGCATTATTAATTATTTACTTGGCCTTTACTTTTAATATTTCAAACTTACAGCTGAATGTAACTATTAAAACATTTGAAATACTGTATTCGTAAAATGAAATTTCAGCTTAAACACTCGACAATTACTTTTACTTATGCATTATTAATTATTTACTTGGCCTTTAATTTTAATATTTCAAACTTACAGCTGAATGTAACTATTAAAACATTTGAAATACTGTATTCGTAAAATGAAATTAGCTTAAACACTCGACAATTACTTTTAGTTATGCATTATTAATTATTTACTTGGCCTTTACTTTTAATATTTCAAACTTACAGTTGAATGTGACTATTAAAACATTTGAAATATTGTATTCGTAAAATGAAATTTCAGCTTAAACACTCGACAATTACTTTTAGTTATGCATTATTAATTATTTACTTGGCCTTTACTTTTAATATTTCAAACTTACAGCTGAATGTAATTATTAAAACATTTGAAATACTGTATTCGTAAAATGAAATTTCAGCTTAAACACTCGACAATTACTTTTAGGTTAAATTAAGGTTTTTTCAGTGACGATCACAGTATTTTTACCAAATAATTAAAAGTACTACATGCATGCATCTATCTATCTATCTATCTATATTAGAAATTGTGCAGGTTTCTGGTCACTGTTTTGTTTACATATTTTAAACAAAAATTTCAATTTAATAATGCACTGAAAATTATAATGAATGCTTACAATTAAACACAACAACACAAAACAAAAAATTTCACAAAAACACATTATTTCCCGGATATTTTCCCACAACTAATCAATAAATTTGATGATATTTTATTGCGATTTTAAACCATGAACTTTAGTACTTTTCTGTTTTACGGACACTATGCCAAAATGTATGTATGTATGTTTGGCGACAATGGTGTACGTATAACGGAAAAGTGCCTGAATTATTATTTTTATATATATATATATATAAAATATGAACATAATTGGCGACACAGCAAGTTTTCTGGATTTCTCCCTGGCTCTCTAACCACATTGTTAACAAAACAAAAAATTCACGAAAAACACATTATTTCCCCGATATTTTCCCACAACTAATCAATAAATTTCATGATATTTTATTGTGATTTTAAACCATGAACTTTAGTACTTTTCTGTTATACGGACACTATGCCAAAATGTATGTATGTATGTATGTTTGGCGACAATGGTGTCCGTATAACGGAAAAGTGCCTGAATTATTATTTTTTTATATATATATATAAAATATAAACATAATTGGCGACACAGCAAGTTTTCTGGATGTGAAAGGCGGAGATGAATTTCATTCATTCAATGACCTTTTTAAAAGTTTCAAGTTTGGATTGAATGCACATGAACATAGAAACCGATACCTATTTCTATGTTTATGATTGAGTTATTTGGATATCTTTTCGTATAGCACAGAAAATCATTTCTCCCGCTTTCGTAATACAGATAAATTCTGGTGTATTTTTTTTTCTTCTTTTTATATCATAAGTACTTTTCTACTTTAAATTTTTTTAACCTAATAGTAATTGTCGCGTTTCTAAGCTGAAATTTCATTTTTCGAATGCAGTATTTCAAATGTTTTAATAATTACATTCAGCTGTAAGTTTGAAATATTTAAAATATTAAAAGTAAAGGTCAAGTAAATAATTAATAATGCGTAACTAAATATGTATAATGATCAGAATGACATATTAAAATGTGTACAGAATGACATGAAAATTTTAAAAAACTGAAATTTTGCACTTGCAACTTAATTGTAAATTTCATTGTTTACATTGGAAACGATTTGTGGATTTTAAGAATTTGCGGAACTTCGTGTCACCAAATTACTAAATCTCTCTCTCTCACTCTCCAAAAAAAAAAGGGTTAGTTTAAAAAAATTCAAAGTAGCAAAATACATACAACACAAAAATAAAATAAATACGGTAAAATGAAAAAATTACTTTAATAATAGAAATTCATAAATTTTCAACAACGACATCAAACGAACGCGACAGATCGACGAACATTGCGTTTTTTAAGTGACTGATCGACGAACCTTGCGTTTTTTGGGGACATATCGACAAAGTTTGCGTTTATTCCACAATCGATCGATAAAATTTTTCTTTTTTCCCTGACTGATCGACGAACTTTGCGTTTTTTCCGCGACAGATCAACGAACTTTGCGTTTTTTCTGAGACAGATAGACGAACATTGCGTTTTTTAAGTGACTGATCGACGAACCTTGCGTTTTTTGGGGACAGATCGACGAACTTTGTGTTTATTCTGCAATCGATCGACGAAATTTGCTTTTTTCCCCCGACTGATCGACAAACTTAGCGTTTTTTCTGCGACAGATCGATGAACTTTGCGTCTTTTCCACGATCGATCGGTGAATCTCAATCAAGTAAAATCTAAAGTCAGAAATTTATTTAACAACCTAATTGTTAAGGGTCCCTAACACATTTAATGGAACTTGAAAAATACACTGCATATATAAAACTTAACATTCTTCCCTTTTTTATAATAAAAATAAACATTTTACATAATCATTCTCAGTTGACTTAATTTTTTCAATGGTATTTTGTCATGTCTGCATTAATGTAATTCTTTAAATAACACGTAAAATAATAGTGGGGTTTAAAATTTATTTTTCTCCCTCCCAAACATTACAACTCCCCTCCATTTAAAAATGTTGGTAGGGAGACTCCCGTCCTTGGAAAAATTGAATTTCAAGCCCTGCCTATAATATGTTTGTGTGTATTGAGGTTTGTATAGATGTTTGTGTGTGTGCTGTTTTTAATAAAGACAGTTTCATTTTTCACAAGAACCTTTCAAAAAATTCACATTCTTTGCGCAATCCTTTAACAAAATTTGCATTTTTTTTCGTGATTCTTTAATGAAATTCGCATTTTTTTCTGTATCTTTTTTTTGTCGAGATTCACAATTTTTTCAGCTATCCTATGACGTAATTCGTGTTTTTTTTCAGCGATAATTTGACGAAATTTGTGTTTTTTCTGCGATTTTTTTTTTTTTCACGAAATTTGCGTTATTTTCCATGATTCTTTTATGAAATTTGTGTTTTTCTGTGATCCTTAGACGAAATTTTCTTTTTTCGCAATGCTTTGATAATAATCACATTTTCTCTGCTGCCTTTTGATAAGATTCATGAATTTTCAGCAATCCTTCGATGAAATTCGCGTTTTTTCAGCAATCTTTGAAGAAATTCGCATTTTTCTCGCGATACTTTAACGAAATGTGCGTTTTCCAGCGATTTTTTGATAAAATACATTTTATTCCGCAAATTTTTAGACGAAATTTGGCAAGAAAGCACTATCTTTTGGTGGAATTTCCTGTTTTGCGATTCTTTGACAAAATTTGCTCATCTTTTGCGTAAATCACGTTTTTCTGTGGCCTTTTAACAAAATTCACGTTTTACATGATCCTTTGATGAAATTAGTGTTTTTCCTGTGATCATTTGACGAAATCTAGGATTTTTTTCCCGCGAAGATTGATTATATGTTTTTAGTCTGCAGGTGCCCTAAAAAGTTTGTGACGCCAAACAAACAAAATTCATCCTAAAGAATTATTGTTTCGTTTCTGGAAATGAACGACTGTCAACTCATTGGCTGAATTATAAAGGGTGAAATGTGTAGGCACTGAGTATCATCTATACTATTAACAGAGTTTCCCCCAGGTTTAAAAAGGGGCAAGGTGCTGCTGGTGAGAAAAAGGGCACTTTTTTTATTCTTAAGGGAACTTTTTGGATTTTTGAGGGCACTTTTCAGAATCTTAAGGGCACTTTTCAGAATCTTAAGGGCACTTTTTTAATTGTTAAAGCTTAAAGGTATTCTTTTGGTTTTTAAAGCCACTTTTGATATTTCAAAGTCAAAACACTCTTTTTAAGACAACATTGAGTCAGTTTTTATTATGAAACCAAATTTTTTAATGCAAAAAGGAGAAAGGGCACTTTTTTTACTGAGAGCAAGAAGGGTGCTAATTATTTTGCTGGAGGGGGCAAGAAGGGTGCTAATTATTTTGCTGGAGGGGGCAAGAAGGGTGCTAATTATTTTTATGAGGGGCAAGAAGGGTGCTATTTTGCAAACCAAAGGGCAGGCAGGGTGCAGCACCCTTCTGAAACTGTCTGGGTGAAACACTGCTATTAATGTCGGTAAACGTCTGTCTGTGTGTGTGTTGTTGTGTCTGGCGTCTGTAAGCACAAAACTCTGCATGCAGACGATGGACATAAGTGCTTTTGGTATAAAAAAATTCGGAAGGGGAGTTTTTAAAATTCACATTTTGCGGGAGAAGAGGGGTGCGAACGAATTTAAAAAATGAGTCCGCATCAATAATTATGGCGGCGGGGGGGGAGTATGTTTTGCCCACACGGGGCAGAGACTTTTCTTTGCTGACACCACTCATATGATATATCGTTCGAAAGGCCTGTGACTGCCTTTTCATGTTATGCATCTGTGTGGTCCATCCCCCCCCCCCCCTGTCAATTGGGGCACTTTTCTAAATTTTGCACATACCACTCATGTTATATATCGTTAAAAAGATCTGTGACCGCTTAATCATATTATGCATCTCCGGTGTCCATCCCCCACTTTGCCCCCCCCCCCAAGGGGGTACTTTTGTAAATTTTGCACAAACCCTTCATGTTACGTATTGTTGGAAAGGTCTTTGACTGCTTATTCATGTTATGCATCTCCGGGGTCCATCCCGCCATTTCCCCCCTTTTAAGGGGGGCACTTTTCTAAATTTTGTTGACACCCCTCATGTCATATATTGTTGGAAAGATCTGTGACCGCTTAATCATATGCATCTCCAATGTCCATCTTCCCAATTTGCCCCCCCCCCCCAAGGGGGCAATTTTCTAAATTTTGTTGACACCCCTCATGTCATATATTGTTGGAAAGGTCTGTGACCGCTTAATGATATTATGCATCTCCAATGTCCATCTCCCCAATTTGTCCCCCCCCTCCCCCAAGGGGGTACTTTTCTAAATTTTGCAGACAACCCTCATGTCATATATCGTTGGAAAGGTCTGTGACTGCTTAATCATATGCATATCTCTGATGTCCATCTCCCCACTTTGCCCCCCCCCCCCAAAGAGGTACTTTTCTAAATTTTGCACACAACCCTCATGTCATATATTGTTGGAAAGGTCTGTGACTGCTTAAACATATTATGCATCTCCAATGTCCATCTCCCCACTTTGCCCCCCAAGGGGGTACTTTTCTAAATTTTGCAGACAACCCTCATGTCATATATCGTTGGAAAGGTCTGTGACTGCTTAATCATATGCATATCTCCAATGTCCATTTCCCCACTTTGCCCCCCCTCCCCCAAGGGGGTACTTTTCTAAATTTTGCAGACAACCCTCATGTCATATATCGTTGGAAAGGTCTGTGACTGCGTAATCATATGCATATCTCTGATGTCCATCTCCCCACTTTGTCCCCCCTCCCCAAAGAGGTACTTTTCTAAATTTTGCACACAACCCTCATGTTATATATCGTTGGAAAGGTCTGTGACCACTTAATCATATTATGCATGTACCGTGTCCATCCCCCTACTTTACCCCCCCCCAAGGGGGTACTTTTTTTAATTTTGCACACACCCCTCATGTTACATATCGTTTGAAAGGTCTTTGACTGCTTATTCATGTTATGCATCTCCTTGGTCCATCCTGCCATTTCCCCCTCCCCAAGGGGGCACTTACCATTTACTTGCACAACAGCGCTAAATGTGTCAAATGAAAGAAATTCCGCGAGTGCATGTGCCAGTGAAACTTAGCCAATTGCTGTTCTTCAACCTAGCTTTAATTCAAAGTGGGTTTTTTATTTATTTGAGTTATTCTGCAAAAGTTTCAAACATTTTAAAGCAGCTATGAATTTTATTTTTATGGTACTATCAAGTTTTTTGCCGTCAAATTTTGACGGGTTCCATCTAGTAACAAATAATTTTTATTGCTGTTAAAAATTAAAATCTACGTTTTTAAACTTACAATTACATTTTATTACATTTTTATTTTTTAAAATTTTATTCTTTCGTTCTCTTCAGTGTTTATATATTTGTATTTTATTATTTTAAATATTTGAATGTAGTGTATCACATGCATTTTTTTACAATGACGTATTTTATGTCAATTTTGTCAATCAATAATTAAATCTAATAGGCACAGGATTGACATATTAAAAAATATATAGAGAGAAAAAGACATTATAGCAAGGAGAATATGATATTTTGTTTTCATAACTTCAGTTTTTATATGTCATCTCGTCATATTTTAAGAAATTTACCTCCATGAAAGTAAGACTAAATAATGTCAAATATTTACTGAAACCGTTTCTGTTTTTTTTTCTGTTTACAGGAAACTGACAATGCTGTCAGACTTCTTATTTTTATGCACCAGTGAAAATAATATGTTTATAATCGAATCTTAAGCTTAAAAAAATTGAAAAAAGAATAAATTTTAGCATAAACATTGAAAACCTTTTAAAAATATTTGCTTTCAAATTTCCAATAAAGATAATATTTGTGTTAACATTGAAAAATGTAATAACCATAAATTAATCAATTTTTTTTGAGCGAAAAATAAAGTGTTTAACAGAATGAATTCTATGTGATTTTTTACTATCAAAATAAGAAGATATAGTAATACACAAAAGTTTAGAATAAAAATGACAGAGTATGTTTGTAAATGTACAGCTATTATTTTTTTAATCTAAATATTTATTTCAAACCTAAACTTGTTGTTTTTGATATTGTTGTGCATGCCTTATCTGAACAGTGGCTGTTTCATTGCGTCCAAAGTTATCGAAGACAGTCATAGTAAGTTGAACTTTTTTTCAAGGAAGCTAGCACTGTAAAACGACAAATATTGTTTTAATCTAGGCAAATATAATATAACCACGAACGAAAACATGCAATAACCTCTTCTGAATTTCCCATGATTTCGTAAATAATTCTCTATCTTCAAAAACCAATATATTTTCGAGATTTAAATACTCATTTATAAGAACAAACTTTCTGTTTCTATAATGGATTGTCGTAAACGTTTCCGAGTCGCTTTCATAGGGTGGTAATGAATTTTTAAAATCCGGAATATAGATTCATTTAATGCTATCTACTCTGAAGTAAAACTTTTCATATTCAACACACATATTTTACAGATAAAAATGATAAACTAACAGCATTGGCATTAACATTAATGACAAGAAAAAAACGGTTTATTACAGCTAAATTTTAATTATAATTTTATAGGATATAAACTGTCGTCAGATTTTTATACATATTCCGTTTTAATTTTTTTATTTCAGTTCACTTCTTTATTCTTTATATTTCCATCACTTTTTTCTCTTAATTGTTGCATGTATTCTACATTCATAATTATTTGAACACCTGAAGATGCTTCAGATCTATTTGATGGAATTGTGTTTGCACGTGGATATGTACACGTAAAATTGACATAACATCTATATTCAGTTTGAAAAACTAAACATAACCATAAGTACTATAGTATATATAAGGCAACTTGCTAAACACATTCGTTCCCTTTAAAAATAATATTTCCATCCTCAGAAGCCGAATTACAAAACAGTGTTTAAATGGTTAAAATGTTCCGTCTATTTTACTAGTAAAACCAAAAAAAACGAAAAAAACATATTATTTTCCTGTTTAGAGCGGTATAATTTTCCGACGCTCTGGAGCGTCAGTGGCACACAGACTCAACCTATCTTCGTGAGTGCCACTGACGCTTCAGAGCGTCTGATAAATATCCTAAGAAATTTCGGCTTAGATATGTTTGTGGTCTGCAAACAAAAAGGGGAAAATTAAATTTTTTTATTGTATAAAAATAGTAATTTTATTAAGCCATAACGCAGAACTTTATATAAATTTACTTAGTGGAGTAAGTGGGACACGCTAGTCACACTTACCCCTTAATGAGGACTTACCCCACTTACCCCTAGTAGGCTAAAATTACGGGGTAAGTGGGACTCCTCCTCTTAAACACTTTTTAATAACAGCTTTTGTAACAATTCGAATTACGGTATGTATTTGAGGTTAAACTTTGCACGCAATAACATATGTTATTGTTAATAAACATTAACATATAATGAAGACTAAACTGGAAACACCTTTTGGTTAAATGCCAGCTTGAACTATTTAAACAAACTATTCTGGAAATCTATTTTACATTAGTTCTATAACATGACAAATAAATGAAACAAAGCTCAAATATATGCAAAACCCATCAGTATGATGAAATGTGATATGATCAATGCAAATAAGTGTGAAACATCCTGTACATATTTTAGTTTGACGGGGAGGATCCCTATACCCCAGTGACCCGTTTACCCTAACCAACCCTATATGAAATAATTAATTGTGTGGTCATTTTGTACTTTTTTCGTCTGTGTTTTCTATAAATATTTATGAATATTTAGTAAAAAACAGACTTTCTTCAATTTAAGAACTTTAAAATTGGTCATATTTCATTTCTCGTCAGAAAAAGTAAGAGCTGTTACGAAACGGATCGGAGCTATCTAAACCAAGCTAATTTTTAAAATTCAAATAGATTTCAGCTTTTATAATAACATACATTTATCAAGGCATAAAATGATTTTATTAAATTTATAATTAAATAGAAGACAAGTATTAACACTTTAAATAATGTAAACAGTCTAAAACTAATTGTTGTCTTGCCAAATTGTTCACTCTTGAATTTATTCTCATTAAAATATGTATTGTTAAATAGAAATAATTGCAATTTTATTTATTTATTAAGAAAAAATACAAAACGTATATTGAAAATGTGCATATAAAGATTTGATGACATAACAAAATTTAAGGCTTAATTAAAGTTTATTTAATTTAAGGTTTGTTTAAGTTTTAAGTTTTAATTTTAGGTTTTTTAGGTCTTATGAAAAATTCTCAAATTTTCATCAAAACACTATGATATTGAATTCTGTTTCATAAATCAAATATTCTATTCTCAATATCTTGCGTAGTTTAAACTTCAAAATACATCTTGTGCTCAGATGTAAAAAATAAATTAAATTTTGCTAAAAACAGTTCACAAATGAACAAAGTAATTAATTTATTATTATTATTATTATTATAATACCCAGCGTAATAGTTATTAAAAAAAAATTTCCTAAATCTTTTGCCAGGTAAACAGACTTCTATTTACAAATATGATGAACTGTAACTGAAAATCGATGTACGTAACTACTAGATCAGCAAATACATGCTTAAAAATCAAAATTATAAGTGCCCATTTGTAAGTTTGTACTGTTTTCTTGTTATAAAGTACATTATCTTTGGAAAACTGCATTTAAAACAAAATTTAGCAGCTCAAATTACGGAAACTCGAAAATTAGAATTTGAAGATTTTGAAAAGTAAAAGATTGTTTACGGTTAGATTTTTAATTTTCAATTAATGACATAAGAGAGAAGGATTCAATGTACTGTAAACATTTTCAACAAACTTTAACATACTTAATTGTACACCCAGAAAAAGTTTTGTTGAATCAACAAAAATTTCGTTCACCCAACAAAACTTTTCGTTTAAATATGCGTCAATGGAAATTTGTTTTAATCAACAAAAAAAATATTGTTGATTTTTTTTTTTTTTTTTTTTTTTTTTTTTTTTTGCAATTCCACAAAAAAATTTGTATCGTCAAAAAAAAAAAAAATGTTTTGTTAATCCAAGGAAAATGGTTCAATTTTACACGAATTAACAAAATTCCTTTGTTGAAAGTTTTCTCAAAATAAATATAATTATCTGTTACTTTAAGATTTCTTTTCAGTTTCGGCAACAAAAACGTTTGTTTAAAGAACAATTGTTTTGTGTAATTTTCAGAATTATCTTTGCTTTAACAACAAAAGGTTTTTGTTAAAGAAACAATTATAATATTTACAACAAAATATATTTTGTTTATTTAAATAATAAAATATGTTATATTACGAACTTGTTTTGTTTATACTACAAAAACTTTTGTTAAATGAAACAATCTAATATATCATTTTAACTATTTTTTAATTCATTTTCAGGAGTGAATTACGCCTGTAATCCTTGAATAATAACAAGTGATTTTTTTATCCTGCTTTTTTCAAGCGTAAACCGACAGAGTGAAGCCGGGAATCGAAACCAGGCTCTACTACTGAGCTATAAAGAACGATATCCCAACTCGGCATTTCTCACTCTTATATATGGCGGACCGGCTGCAACCTCAGTACAAGATGGAAATGTCCTCAGGAGCACGCAAATTTCTGCGGCAAACATGAGTCGAGAATACAAAACCAGCATACGCAACACATAGTTAATTTTTGATTCATTTTCAGCAGTGAATTACGCCTGTAAAAAGCAGGGGACAAATCACTGGTTATTATTCAAAGATTACAGGCGCAATTCACTGCTGAAAATAAGATAGAGCTATTGCAGAAATCGCGAAAAATGCAACATAACAGCGCCACCTGCTGTGCGGTGTACACCGAAAACTAATCAGAAACAATTTATATCAGGAAGTATCTGAATATAAAGTTTTATTAAATTCCGGGCATTAGCTCTTGAGATAGAGCGCCCACAAAATTTTTGTCACATACAGACAGAGTCATAGAGAGTCATTATCTAAAAACAGTCAAATCTTGTTCAAGACTTTCTAAAATCCGTCGGAAATTTTCATGAATCCAATGCTTTCTTCTTGTAAAGACATAAGAAATTAATAAATGGGAGAGGGGATTTTTAAAAACTACCTTGGTCCGTCCCGATTAAAAAAAAGTTTTAATTATCCAAAAATTATGTTAATCAATTAATTATATAGCAATATAAGTCAAATAAACCAAGTTACGTGAGAGAGTTATGGCTACTACACAACAATTTAAATTTTGCAAAAACAACAAAATTTTGCTGGAATTACAAATTTAAATTACAAAATTATTGTAAAATTAAAAAAACATAATTTGTTAATTCAAGTAAAATTGATGAAATTTTGTTAACAGAAGCAATATTGTTAAGTGTTAACAATATTTTTTTTTTCCCAAGCAACAAGATCAATTTTTTACTTCAAATCAAAATTTTGCTTAAAACGACCAAAATGTCCTCAACAAAACATGTTTTGTAGTTTTAAACAATTCCTTTTTCTAGGTGTATTATTTATAAAAATTATATAAAATACTTTTATCATTAAAAAGTACACATAAAACATTTCCATACCAAAGATTTTAAATAATATAATAATAATGACATTTAAAATAAATTTCAAAACGAAGTATCACAATATTGCATAATGCTACATGTGACTTTTTACAGAACAACAAACTGTGTAGATATCTTAGATTTATGATATAATTATTTTTGATGGAATGCTACAGAGTGATCAATTAAATTATTTGAATTTAAGTCTGACTGCATAGGATTTACCATTATATTGCTGTTAATTGATTAATATGAGTATTTTAAATTATCCGAGACGTATAGTATTTATTTTGCACCTATGACTCTAAGGATCTGATATGATAATTTATACTTAGAAAATTTTATTAGACAAATTATCAATTAATTATAGAAAAGAAAAAGTTGCGTTGTGAATTATTTTTGAAGTTCGGATCCTCTTTGAGCCAATTACAATCATCAAAGGTTACCTGCAGAGAGTTATGTAACATTAAATATATAATGGCTTATTTTAAAACCTAGATTGTAATATTAAAGAAAACATTTCCTAAAATAAAAGACTTAATATTAATTCAATAAATTAAGTAAACAAAAGGAAAACTGACTAAAATTAATTGAATATAAAATTGAGTTTATTTACAAGGTAATTATAAGCATATGATTAAAAACAAATATAAATGTTTTAAAAAAATAAAAATATTCAATCCTAGTTGAGAACTGTATTCTCAACATTTATTTTCTGAGAATTACAGTTTATCTTACTGAATTAACAAATTCGATTTTGAAAGGCAGAGTTCCATACCCTAGAAGTATTTATTTGATTAGCCTTTTTATGTTTAGATCGGGGTAGGATCTTCATACACACGTAAATTCGTATTATTAAAAGAATATAGCTTAATTAAATAAAATGGAACAATGGTGAAGGAAGATTGTTACCTTATATTACTAGATAACGTTGACAGCAGGAGGTAATGGCTGACGCGTTTTCGCTTTTTCTTAGCGCGTACATTTCCATCTATTGGCACACACACTCAAAATCTGTTTTTTTAGTTAGAGAGCAGTCAACCTTCTACTTTTCCATCTTTTTTGAATCTGAACTCTCAAAAAAAAAATCACATTCTTTTCGTGGAGCAAAAAAAAAAAAAAAGGATGGAATCATTCTTCCCTTTTCACATAAAATTAAGGCCTTATACATATAACTTCTTGAAAATTTGCATGTTTCGGCCATACCTCTGATTTTAGAGAGATGACCATTGGCAGGCGGGAGAATTTTGGTACTCCCCTTGAGTGTTTCATAGGCCCGTCGGTACAATAGTGATTCCTCTTGACGCCGTGCTGTGTCTGGGAGGTAAAGATGCTTTTACTTGTGAGGTCTTCGTGCCTATTTAAGTTCTCATAAATAAATGTGTCATATTATTGTTCTGACAATTTTCTCCATGACATTTTTATTAGGTGTAGTTAAATCATTCGTGGGAACGGAAAACCAAATATTTCCTTGACTGCCGTGGTTCACTTTGTTCCACAATTATCTATCTGTATGCGCTGATCCTAAAATGGATCATTAATTTGTATTGTTCACTGTTCACTGATTAAAATGATACCAAATACTCTGCAAATATGCAGAAAAAAAACCAAATACTTTTTTTTTTATAGTGTGTGCTAGTTTAGATCTAGATGGTGGTATTTCTCACCATCATCTCTATAAGTACAATTTCTTAGAATTGTTAAACTTTTATCACGTCTTACCGTTTACTGTTTATGCGTAAGCAAAATCCGCGGATGCTATAGGTGGGAAAAGTTTTTTATTACTTTCTTTATTGATTTTAATAAAGTTTTAAAGATAAATAACGGAATTTTGTATACAATTCAATCAATTAGAATAGAAAATATATTCGTATAGTGAAAATATGAATATCTAAAATTTTCCTTAAAGAAGATAAGAAAATATTTTAAAATGTTTCTCATATTCATGTGTAAATGTTCACTAACAACTATTTTATATATATTTTTTCTGCATTACATTAATGTGAGAGCGAAAAAAAAAATTATATCATCATTAAATAATATTAGTGACGAATCTTAAATTCTAAGGTCTGGGAGACGTATTTTTCGAACTTTTTTTTTACTTTGTAAAAATATTGCTATTTTATTTAGTTAATACCTTTCCCGAACTGAATTTTAAAAGGTATTGGACATTCAAAGTGAAATTGTTACATTAGCATACTTTAAAACAGTTCAGTAAAAAAGTACATTTGCATTTATTATACTTAAAATCAAATTTATAATGAAATGCCGATTTAGATATCGCAAACTAGGTCTTTGGTACTTTATAAAAAAAATTCTAATTATCTGATAAATATACGAATAAGCATTCCCAAATTTAAACATTTGTAAAAAAAAAAATAGTTACTTTGTTAAGAAGTAAAATAATTTAACATAAAATATATCATATTACAAGAAATAAAATATTATTTGTAAACACTAGTTTTTGAATAGAACTGAATTTTTTATAAAAATAAAACCGTTTAATAAAAAAAGACTTTTAAGTTACTTTTAATTTATTATATGTATTAATTAAATTTATTTATGTTGTGGTTTTTTTAAAGGCAATATAGCAATTTAGTTGGTACAAGATTAGTAAATCGCATTTCATAAACAATGACCGGATTTTTTTTGTAACTCTGATTTTTTTTTTGTTTATTTTTTTCTGAATTTCGTATCTGTGAAAAAAAGTTGAAAGACTTTAAGCAGTATTTTTATTTTACAGTATCATAAGCTGTTTTATGCATTTTATCAAACATTTGCTTTTGAAAGGAAAAAAAACATACCTTTACTTAAAAAATAAATATGTTTTATTGTCTATCTGTGAAAACAAAAATTGGATAAAACGATCAAAGATAATATAAACTAACGTAACAAACATTAGGTAGGCATTTTTTTCCCTTTAAAATATGCATTTAATTGAATAGTAATGTTTCATATGAATTCAACAAACATTCATTCTCATTTCTTCAAAGCTTATGGATATAATTATATCCAAGAATTGAAATAGAAAAAAAAAAAAAACTATTCCACATTTTAGTACTTCTTTTGATTAAAATGATATTTTTACTCTAATTCGAGAATAGTACCTCTGGTTTGCGTTTTTTTTTTTTTTTTTTTTTTTTTTTTTATTAAAAGGCTGTCAAAATTATTTACACGCTATGAATTTTCTCTTTTAAGATTTCTAATTTTGAATAATTTAAAACGTGTTAATTAGCCATTCAAGTTTTCATCATAATCATATTACAAATGTTATCATTTAGAGTAACTTTTCTTTTACGAGTGTTTCTTCTTTCAGTTCTAAATACTTCAAAGTCTGTTTTTTTTTGTGTTTATAATGGGAATCTTAATGGCAAAATATTTCAGAGAAATGCGGGTGTCTCTTTTGAATTTAAAATATGAAATGCCTCATAATTAATTTAATACTCATCAAACTTTAGCTAATAATATGTTTTTCAGGAAGATATATTTTATGAATAATTCATCTTAAGAAGACATTGTGTCTAATACATATTATATCCCGTGTGTTATAAAAATATTTTCCAAAAATGTTGTGTTATAAGATGAAAGGAATAACTTAAAAGGTATATTTTTCAGTTTAAAAGGAATTAATAATTTTAATTCAATTGTTTGTTAAAGGAAAATAACAGCAAATAAAATATTGGGTGTATATTTTTTCAATAGTATTTTATTTATCTTTATTTCAATTATCGCCGTCAAACATTGACGCTGACTAATTTAAATATCTAGCATAAGCAATTACGTAAGTGTGGTTGTAATGATATTGTGATATTGCTAAATTATATCATATAATAAATATTTGGACATTATTTTTATTGAAGGTACTACTCTATCGGATATTATTTAATATACAGGGTGTATCAGGAATGACCGTTGAAGTTTGGTGAGGATTTAGGGACAAGTAAAAGAAGTCAATTTCGCATAGGAAAGTATGGGCGCAAACGTCATGTAGCAAGGCAAAAATTTATCATTAAGTGATGAAAAGAAAGCATAAGAAGTATCTCAAAACACTTTTACTTCCGAATCATTTGTACACTGTTACAGTAGTTGTTCGGAATTCCGACCATTTGCTTCAATACTTACCTGAGAATGGCGTCACACGGACAGCCTGACATTGTTGAAAATGCGTGGCATTTCCCGAACGCTATCGACGGCAACTGATACTGATGATACAAGCTACATATCACTAGCAAATTGATTCTCGGAGTCCATATTTTTTATTGAACTCCAGTCAGAGAAATCAATTGGAGATAAGTCCGGTGACCGTGGTGGACAAGATTTTTTCCGCCGTGACCAATCCATTGAGCTCCCATTTTCTGGTCACGCACAACATTCGTGCAATGTGCTGGAGCGCCAACATAGTGGAACCACATTTGATGGCGAATAAAGCAGAAAATTTGCTAAGAAAAATCGGTAACACACTTTCAAGAAATGTGAGGTATTTCGCGCAGTCCAAACGTGGTTGGTAGTAAATACCGTCTCAGAAAACAGTCACCGATCATCCCAGTCTTCTCATTGACGGCAAAGCGATGTTGTGCATTTCTATCCCTCTTATCTTTCGTATTGTCAAAACCCACAGATGCGAAATGTATGTGTTGAAAACACCTTTAGGAGTGTAAGACGCTTCATCGGTAAAAAAGACACTCGCAAGAAATTTAGGATTAATGTCAGTTTTCTGCTGGAACCCCTGATAAAATCCCACACACTTAAGATAGCCTGCTTGAAGTAACTGCACTCTTTGGAAATGAAAAGCATGCAAACGGTCCTTGTTTAGTATCCGCCACACTGATGTGTGCGATACACCAAAGCAGCGAGCAATACCTCGTGTGCTGGAACTTTGTTGTCCTTCGATATACTGTAAGACAGCTTCTTCGACTAGAATTATCCGTGTCGATCGGTTGTCTACTCTATAATGACATATGCAGGTAACCATTCCAATTTCACACAGTTGTTGATGAACACATGCAAACATTTGATTCTGAGGTTTGCGCATGTTGGTTTAGCATTCTGCATACATTTTTGCAGCACTCCAACTGTTTTCCCCTGAAGCACCGTAAGTTAGATGCATATATGCAAATTCATTAAACGTATAAGGATTCATGTTACTTCTGTAAAGTCATCTTGCAGAATGACGAGGTACTGGACTTGTCAGAGAGATTTGCGCGTGATCAGAATTTGTGGATGCAAGATGATATCCACACTCAGCAGGAATAATAGGTTACATTAAAGTCGGAGCATACTCTACGGGCAGCAAAAAAAAAAAAGAAACATTTTCATTTCTTAAGAGAATCACAGAATTGAATAATCTCACATACTTTACTCTTAGGGTAGAAAACAATTTATCATCGACTAGTATTAAGATATTCCTATCGATTGCATCAAATCATTACAATGGAACTCCATACTTTTGCTAGATTTAGAAAGCCACTTTTTTAAGAATGAATATAATCCCAAGGACCTTCTGAAAATACACTTTCATTTCACAAACAATACACCATTCAGCCGCACATCTTCTTTCTTTTGTCTGTTTTTGGAAGCTATTATTTATGAAAAAAATTTCAACATTTTCTTCCGATAATCATATAAATAGTTTCAAGTTAAATATATCTATATTCCAAAAAAAAATGTTTAATACTTAAGGGGATAAGATACCTTTAAACTTGAAAATTTTCGAAAATTTTTTTTATACATATTTTGATTCCGTAATCATTTCTGAAGAATATGCAAAAAACCGCATTAAAAAATTCCCATTAGTTTACTAATTATGGAAGTTTTATTCAGACTACATATTTTACAACAGCTATTTAAAGGGACAGTCGCATCAGCCAACGCCCTCTAGGGGGCGTTGCATCTGCTGCTGACGTTGTTTACATTTAGATTGCTTACCGACACCTACTATTTTCCCCTTTTAAATTATATTCTCCTTGGATTTAGCAGTTTTATTTTGCTCTCCACTTAAGGGAGAAGCTTCTAAACAACTAAACTTCTGTTCGACGCTGATAAATGTTTGTTTACAGTTGTGTTTGCGATCTCGTGTTCGATCCTGTGTTTATCGTGTTATTCAGCTAGTTTCTTCAATTTTCAACGCAAGATTTTTAATCACTTGATATTTTTGGGTTGTTTTTTATATACATATAATAGTTAAGATCGTAAAATGAGTGAAATCAATCAGAAAAGAGCACCGGGTTCAAGGCCAAAAAAGAGGAAACGAAGTAATTTTCAAGGCAATCAACATACAAAAAATCAACATTACACAGAAATGTTAAATACATCTGCTTCATCAAAAAAGCTGGCTTCGTCAGATGTTAAAAATGAATATAAAAATATAGATGGCAATTTTGATGGATATGCAATAATAGACAAGAATATATTATTTACTGCATTAGAACAGTTTTTATGTTGCAAACATTGCCATAGCCAAGTATTGGTTTCATCAAATGTTGTATATGGACTCTTAGTAAACATAAACATCATTTGCAAGGAATGTGGTTCAATTACAGCCTTAAAAAATTAAAAAATGATTGGTGAAAAGAAAAATGCATCTGATGTAAATTGAAGATTTGTTTTTGCCATGAGATGCACAGGAAAAGGCTATTCAGACATGAAATCATTCTGCGGCACTATGGATTTGTAACCATCAGTGACTCGAAAAGCCTATGACAAATTTGTGAGGCATATTAAATCAGCCACACACATAGTTGCTGAAAATAGTATGAAAACCGCTGTTAAAGAGGAAGGCAAAATGACAGAAAATACAAGTTTAACTGTCAGTGGAGATGGATCCTGGAAAACGAGAGGGCATTCGTCACTTTATGGTGTATCAACACTTATTGGCAGTGAAACAGGGAAAGTCGTTGATCGTTTTGTTTCCTGCTCGTATTGCAAGGGTTGTGAGGCTACAAAACATTTGACTGGGGAAGATTTTAAAAAGTGGAAGAGCAAACACGAAAATGTGTGCACTAAGAATCATTCGGGTTCATCAGGACAGATGGAAGTCAACGGAATGATAACCATGTTCACTCGTTCTGAAGAAAAACATGGTGTTAAATATTTAAATTACATTGGAGATGGTGACTGCAAGACATTTTTGTCTATCTCAAAGTCAAATCCTTATGGCATGCCAATATCAAAAATCGAATGTGTTGGACATGTACAAAAAAGAATGGGCTCCAGATTACGTAAATTGAAAAATGATTTTTGTGGAAAAAAGCTAAGTGATAAAAAGTGTATTGGTGGTAAAGGTCGACTAACTGATCTAGTTATCGATCAACTTACATCATATTATGGGAATGTCATTAGACAAAATTCAAATAACTATAAAGAAATGCAGAAAGCTATCTGGGCCATTTGGTATCATAAGCGGTCTAATGACAATGAAGCGATTCATGATTTTTGCCCTAAAGGAACAGAATCATGGTGTAAATATAATATAGCAAAAGCTAATGGTACACTTGATAAATTTAAACATGCGAATTCTTTACCTGTTGCAGTAATGGATGCCATAAAACCGATATTTAAAGATTTGTCACATCCAACTCTACTGAAACGATGCATTGGCGGAAAAACACAAAACACAAATGAATCGCTGAATTCTTTAATATGGACATTTTGTTCGAAAGAAAAAAACTCAGGCAGACATATTGTAGAAACTAGTGCTAATTTAACAGTTTCAAACTTTAATGATGGAAAACAATCTCATCTGAACATTATGAGGCAACTCGATCTTACACCTGGGATGCAAAGTATTTTATTTGCAGAAAATACTGATAAAGAGAGAATAGCGATTGCAGAAAAACGAGTACTGCGTAATACTTTAGAGGCTCGTAGAGCCAAAAGACAACAAAAAAAGAAAAACTTAGAGATTAATAAAAGACGAGAAGGCGGCGTTGTTTATGCTCCTGGAGCATTTTGAATAGCAAAGTATATAAAAACATTGATAATATTGTGATAATTAAAACTTTCCGTCACATTCATTCAAAACGAATTTTGATAATGCCCACAGTGTTACTAAAATATTATGCATGGCAGGGCAATCATAAAATTTTCATTACACATTCATTTCTGCATTGTTTACAACCAGAATTTTTTTTTAATTAAATATTTTTAAATCAAGTTAATTTTAATTTAGTCAATATTTGTATAAATATTTTGGTTTTATAATAAAGGTAACACTATTATGTATTTATTTTCACCAACATTTTCTCTTTATATGCAAATTTTGAGATTTTATCATGCGAGCAAGACGTTTTTTTTTTATTTTTTTTCTTACTATTTCACATATTTTTAAGTATCATTTTAATATTTATTTATGAATTTATAAGTATATATATATACATATAAATTTAAATATGTGCTCTATATTTGAAAGAGATTAGATTTTTATTTTTTACTTATTACACAAGTTTTGAAACTTGGAACGTAGTAATGTTTTTCGCTTTCTCGACGTTTCCAAATGCCAAACGAGTACTGTGTAATACTTTAGCAGCTCATAGAGCTAAAAAACAAGAAAAAAAGAAACAAATAGAGAGTAAAAAGGGCAAGAAGGAGTTGGTTATGCTCCTGGTGCCGTTTGAACACCAAGGTATCAATTATATTAAGCGAAATGTGGTAAACTTTGCGCCGCGTTTATTCAAAACGATGAATTTTGATACTGCGCGCAGTGTTACTAAAAAACTATGCATATCAATGAAAGAAAATTTTCACCACATAATCATTTCTGTTTTATCTACAACTTAAAACCAGAAAAAAGGTAAGATTTTATTATTTTTTGTTTTTGTACTTTGAAAATATTTTTTAAAAATTGAAATTTTTTAAATTATTAAGTTTATTTTTTAATTTAGTCAATATTTTTTACAAATATTCTGGTTTTTGTTTAAAGGTAACACTATTATGTATTTATTTTCACCAAAATTTTCTCTTTATATGCAAATTTTCAGATTTTATCATGCGTGCAAGACGTTTTTTTTTTTTTTTTTTTTTTTTTTTTTTTTTTAAACTATTTCACATATTTTTAAAGTATCATTTCAATATTTATTTATGAATTTACAAGTATATATATACATATAAATTTAAATATGTGCTCTATATTTGAAAGAGATTAGAATTTTATTTTTTACTTATTACACAAGTTTTGAAACTTGGAACGTAGTAATGTTTTACGCTTTCTCGACGTTTCCAAATACGATTGCAGAAAAACGAGTATTGTGTAATACTTTAGAAGCTCGTAGAGCTAAAATACATGAAAAAAGAAACAAATAGAGAGTAGAAAGGGCAAGAAGGAGTTGGTTATGCTCTTGGAGCCTTTTGAACACCAATGTATCAATAATATTAAGCGAAATGTGATAATTAAACTTTGCGTCGCGTTTATTCAAAACGATGAATTTTGATACTGCGCGCAGTGTTACTAAAAAACTATGCATGGCAATGAAAGGAAATTTTCACCACATATTCATTTCTGTATTACCAAAAACTTCAAACCAGAAAAAGGTAAAATTTTATTTTTTGTTTTTGTTTTTGTACTTTGAAAATATTTTTAAAAAGTTGAAATTTTTAATTTTTTTAAATTATTAAGTTTATTTTTTAATTTAGTCAATATTTTTTACAAATATTCTGGTTTTAGTTTAAAGGTAACACATCATGTATTTATTTTCACCAAAATTGTCTCTTTATATGCATATTTTCAGATTTTATCATGCGCGCAAGTTGTGTTATGTTTTTTTTCTCTTATTATCATATATATTTTAAAACTTATCATGTCACTATTTATTTATAAATTTACATGTATATATATATTTTTTTTAATTTAAATTTAAATATGAGCTTTATATTTAAATGATGTTTGATTTTTATTTTTGGCTTATTACATAAGTTTTGAAGCTTTGAACATAGTGATATTTTTTTTTTGCTTTTTCGACGTGCTCAAAGGTATCCTACCCCCTTAAAGAATTACACTTTTAATTAGTACGATGTTTACATAACAGAAATGGAATTTTTATATAATCATAAATTGTCACTTAAGAAAAACAAATACGAGGGTTGATTTTTTTTCAACCTCTAATTTACCATAAAAAATACAAAAGTAAGGGACAAAATAAATGTATTACGAAAAGTTATGTACAAACATGGTTATTTTTCTACATAAACTCCATGAAGATTGAGGCTTTTGTCATAGCAGTGTACGAGCTCTCCGATCCAATCTTCGAATAACGTTGCCTCCAGCGACGTTAGTTAAGCCTGAACGGTGGCTTGAAGCTTTTCATTTGCCTGGAAGATTTTGTCTCCTAGCCAGTTTTTAATACAGGGATGAGATGTAATCACTCGGCTCTAAGTGGGGGCTATACGGCGGGTGATCAAACACGCTCCTTTAAATTTCTCCAGCAGCTGTTTGGTTACAGCAGCACTATGAGGGCAAGCGTTGTTATGAATGATTTCCAAAAATCAGCATTCCTCTTCTTCTGCTGCGCAATTCGCTTCTGTTTGAAGAAAGTGGATAACGCTACGTAACTCTCACTTGGCAAGAGCAACAATCGTACCTGTCATATTTACGTGCGTACAGCTCAGCTTAAAATAATGAGCTGGCGTCGGTAGTAGCAGAGGTTATAGTTAAGGAGATGGGCAGTCACCCACTGCGCCTAATAAACTTTTATCACTTTTCTGGCTCTTCAGCGGCTCAATCTGAGGTTGAAAACAAAACGACCCTCATAAATTCTTACACATATACACTGTTTAAAATTTGCTTCAAACTGCCCAGTCACTCGACAGTTTTAGAAAATAACGGTAACCCATAATAACAGTAATTACTTAATTAAATTTAATTATACTTAATTAAATTTAAGGTAATAATATGGTCATAATACATTCATAATATCGTCAAGCAAACGATATTTGCAAGAGCAGTCGTATGACAGGTGTAACAGTTTAGATATTGGCAGACAAATTAAACATATTTAGAATAACTGAAAAAATAGTGCTACATAATAGTTTAATAAATTGGCATTTAATTTTATTTTATTTGTACACACTTATTTTAGGCGAGTCGTGCATTTTTATATTCCATTAGAAAGTGTGTAACTATATGTATATATGTTTTCATTTTGTATTTCCTTTCATTTTTGGGTAATTTCGGATTTGAATTATTTTTTTTTCTTTCTGGTCATATATTATATTTTTTCTTCTTAAAAATTTTGATATTAGTTAAACTGGTATTTGTTCATATTTCATTTTGATTCTTATTCCACCATTTGTGTATGATGTTTCTGTGTAATATTTGTATATGATGGTCTGTATATATATATATATATATATATATATATATAATTGTTTGAATCTAATTTATACGTATTTCTTCAATAAATACCTTAACTATTGCTAAAAAGGTTATTTCAAATTCTTGTGATATATCAGTATTTTTAAAAATACATTTGTGGATATATCTATTTTACTGTTTGAGTCTAAATGCGGGGATGTATATATATATATATATACTTTATGAAGTAGAGAAACACGCTCATTTCTAGATTTCTCTGTCAACTTCTGTTGATGATCTAATTAAGTAATTTATTTTTAAAAGTATATATTTTTACAACTATTTTCTGGACATTGTGTAAAATGAGAAAACGGAAATTTTAAAATGTTTCTTTAGTGAAATCTTGTCAAACTGTTTTTTTTTATTTCTTCTATTAAATGTATGAAATTAAATAAATTTAACAAATTCTTCTTTCTGTGTCAACTAAAACGTGTAATGAAAATCATTATGAAAAAAATAAAAGTATTAATTATATTTAACGAACGTAGTTTTTTGTTCACGATTCTATCACATCTTTATTCTTTTAATAGATATTTTTTATAAAAGTAATGTTAACTGAAGATAAATATTTAATAGTAAAATTTACTCTTTCTATTTGAATAAAGATGACAATGTTTTCAGAATTCGTGACTTTAAGAAATTATTCTTGACTTAAGCGGGGATGTATATATATATATATATATATATATATATATATATATATATATATATATACTTTATGAAGTAGAGAAACACGCTCATTTCTAGATTTTGTTTTTAAATTCTTGTAATTATTAATCAAAAATAACTATTTCCCTGACATTATCTTATATGATAGTAATTAATTTGTGTGGAACGTAGTTCTTTTATATTAGTAAACGATTAGAAAATATAATTAATTGATTAAGTGTGTAAGTTCTTTTAATTAAAGATAAGTAAGCATTTTAACACACAACATTTAAAAACTAAAAACAAATTTTAATAGTTTAGCCAAAGAATTAGAAAAAAAAAATCCCAAAATTAAGATAATAAATTATAGCATATTAAATGATCAGAAAATATAATTAATTGATTAATTCTGTATTTTTTTTTATTTTAAAGATAAGTAAATTATATAAAATATTTGTACTTTTACAAATTTTTTGCTATTTTTTCTTCCGAATTTTTCATTAAAAAAAAGTTTTAGCTATTTTTTTTCTCCAGATTTTGCAATTTTAACCTGTTTTTCATTCGAATTTTTCGTTTTTACGAGTTTTTAATTATTTTTCCTGTGTATGAATTTCACGCATTCTAAAGACTGCTATACAGCGTGTTTCATGCGTCCAGTAATGTTTTTTTTCTGTTAATGTACGCGAAGCTTACATACATAAGTTACTGACCGCCGCTTTAATGAATTTCGTGCATTATAGAGAATGCTGTTCAGCGAGTTTCATGCGTCCAGTGATGTTTTTTTTTCGATTAATGTACGCGAAGCGTACATACATGAGTTACTGACCGCTGCTTTGATGAATTTCATGCATTCTAGAGATTGCTATACAGCGAGTTTCATGCATCCAGTGATGTCTTTTTCAGTTAATGTACGCGAAGCGTACATACATCAGTTACTGACCGCAGCTTGAATGAATTTCATGCTTTGTAGAGATTGCTATACAGCGAGTTTCATGCATCCAGTGATGTTTTTTTTTCGGTTAATGTACGCGAAGTGTACATACATAAGTTACTGACCGCCGCTTTAATTAATTTTGTGCATTCTAGAGAATGCTGTACAGCGATTTTCATGCATCCAGTGATGTTTTTTTTTCGGTTAATGTACGCGAAGCATACATACATAAGTTACTGATCGCGGCTTGAATGAATATCATGCATTCTAGAGATTGCTATATGGCGAGTTTCATGCGTCCAGTGATTTTCTTCGGTTAATGTACGCGAGCGTATAAACATAAGCTACTGACCGCGGCTTGAATGAATTTCATGCATTCTAGAGATTGCTATACAGAGAATTTCATGCGTCCAGTAATGTTTTTTTTTCGGTTAATAAACGCGAAGCGTACATACATAAGTTACTGACCGCGGCTTGAATGAATTTCATGCTTTGTAGAGATTGCTATACGGCGAGTTTCATGCGTCCAGTGATGTTTTTTCGGTTAATGTACGCGAAGCGTACATACATAAGTTACTGACCGCGGTTTGAATGAAATTCATGCATTCTATAGATTGCTATACAGCGAGTTCAATGCATCCAGTGATTTTTTTTTCGGCTAATGTACGCGAAGCGTACATACATAAGTTATTGACCGCGGCTTGAATGAATTTCGTGAATTCTAGAGAATGCCGTACAGCGAGTTTCATGCATCCAGTGATGTTTTTTTCGGTTAATGTACGCGAAGCGTACATACATAAGTTACTGACTGCGGCTTGAATGAATTTCATGCTTTGTAGAGATTGCTATACAGCGAGTTTCATGCGTCCAGTGATGGTTTTTTTCGGTTAATGTACGCGAAACGTACATACATAACTTACTGACCGCGGCTTGAATGAATTTCATGGATTCTGGAGAATGCTGTACAGCGAGTTTCATGCTTCCAATGATGTTTTGTTTCGGTTAATGTACGCGAAGCGTACATACATAAGTTACTAGCCGCGGCTTGAATGAATTTCATGCATTCTAGAGATTGCTATACAGCGAGTTTCATGTGTCCAGTGATGTTTTCTTTCTGTTAATGTACGCGAAGAATAGTCAACCGCGTCTTGCATGTATTTCATGTATTAAAAAAACGAGGAATATCAAATTTTTCCCCAATTATAACGTGTGTGCTTTGATGCAGAGAATTCACTATTTACAGAGTTTTTATGAGAAATTCTTTCAGGAAGTAAACGTTGATTTTATTCCGTTTTGTGACAAATTTCAAAGTTTAAGCCATATTTTACTACTAGAAAAATTTAATTGTTAAAGGTAATAAATTATTAAACTTGATAAATATTTTTAAAGAAAAAAAGCTATAAGCATGAAAAAATAGAAAAAAATTGTGGAAAAAATGGGTAAAAGTATGTAAAAATGGAAAAATCTGGAGGAAAAATAGCCGAAAATTTGTAAAAATGCAGTATCCGGAGAAAAAATAGCTAAAAATTTGTAAAAATTGAAAAATCTGGATGAAAAAAATAACTAAAATATTTTTAAAATGCAGAAATCCGGAGGAGAAAATAATTCGAAATTCATAAAAAATGGAAAAATCCGGAGGAAAACTGGGAAAATGCGGTGTCAAAAATAGCTAAAATTTTCTTACAATTGAAAAATTATCTAAATTTAGTATGAAAAAATATCTAAAAATTTTTTTTAATGGAAAAATTTGGATGAAAAAATAGCTAAAAATTTTTTTAATGGAAAAATCCGAAGGCAAAAATAGCTAAAAATTTGTAAAAAGGCATATTTCCGGAGGAAAAAATAGTTTAAAATTTTTAACAATGCAAAAATCTGAAGAAAAATTTGTAAAACTGAAAAAATGCGAAGGAAAAAAATAGCTAAAAATTTGTAAAACTGGAAAAATACGGAGGAAAAAAATAGCTAAAATTTTGTAAAAATGGAAATATCCAAAGGAAAAAAATAGCTAAAAATTTATGAAAATGAAAAATTCAAAGGAAAAATTGCTAAAAATTTGTAGAAATAAAAAAATACAAAAGAAACAAATAGCTAAAAATTTGTGAAAATTGTAAAATCTGGAGGAAAAATAGCTAACAATTTGTAAAAATGGAAATATCAGGATGAAAAAATAGTTAAAAATTTATCAAAATGAAAAATCCGGAAGAAAAAAAAATTAAAATATGGAAAAATGGAAAAATCCAGAGGAAAATTGTGTTGTCATGTTTCCTTGTACTATCTCGTCAACATGTATATAATTGTAGAATTCATGTATATGTTTCTGTGATTAATAAATAAATGTATATGGATCATTCGAGACGACAGCCTTGTAGCTATAGGTCTCAAAGCCCACCTCCCTTCAAAGTTATCAAAGTTACTTTGTGAAAGAATTTGCTTGACGAAGTGTGTAAGTAATAAGTCGTCTGTAGAAAAGCACGTGTTCTGATTAGGTAGAATTTGGAGGTTGCCGATTTCTCGGTTGGCGCGCGTCGTTCCTTGGCGTGCGTCGAAAAAATCCCCAAATCGGGAAGCTCGCTTATTCGAGGATTCTGCCAAAAATTTTAATACTTTAGGCTAAGGATGATAAAAAATGTTGTATTTTGTTGCTTTCTTTCTCAAAATTTAGGTCAGATAATTTCTAGATCATAAATCTGAAAAAAAAAATAAGCAATCTTATATATAGATATTATAAAAACTAATTTTCATATTGTTATAATAATTCAACATTTTTAATTTATCTAATTATTTTAAACTTTGGATTTTTTTTAATTTCTGACAAAGAAAGCTTAAAAATATTTTTTATTTACATTCAGTTGTCACAATACATTATTTTTTAAAACAAGGACAAAACAGCCTAAACGTAATTACGGGTTATGATATAATAGATGGCAGCATGGGTCACATAATTATCGATGAATAAACATGTTATTGATAAAAGAATTTATATCGTCTGTATCTCAAGAGTTTTTTTTTTTTTTTTTTTTTTTTTTTTTTTTAATCCTATGTGTCTAAAAAATTTCTTAGCTTAAAAAAAAAATCACCTATCAATTGAAGGTTTGAACATAAGTTGATTTCAAATTGCGTTTAGAGACATAAAAATTAATAACGTACCCGTATATGAATTAATACGAATGAGCGAATGTGTGACACTCATCCGTTATGTGTCCCGCATGATAATGTCTACACGTTATTTCATTACATGAATAGTGAACTTTTCAGCTTTGTAATAACATGTTAATTTCTTACACTTAAGCTAAACTTTACTTAAGTTTTACTTAAGCTACACTAAAGCTTTTTTATCCTATGTGTCAAAAACATTTCTTGGCTTTAAACAAAAAAAAAAAAATCTCACCTATCAATTGAAGTTTTGAACATAAGATAATTTCAGATTGCGTTTAGAGACATAAAACGTAATAACGTACCCGTATATGAATTAATACGAATGAGTGAATGTGTGACACTTATCCGTTATGTGTCCCACATGATAATGCTTACACGTTATTTTATTACATAAATAGTGAACTTTTCTGTTTTTCAATAACATGTTAATTTCTTACACTTAAGATAATTGTAGCCAATTTTAGCAATAATACTAAGGACGTTTTTAAAAGGTAAAGTTCATTTTATAAGAAAAATTGAAATATAGTCAATTTAGAGCACTTCGAAGATGAGCTTATTAAAAAAAAAAGTTTTCTTTACTTGGTTATTTTACAATGTAATATCCTCTCTCTTCTGAAGTAATATGATGAAGTAAAATCCGGGGGAAAACCTACGAATAGGTGGAAAAAGTTTATTCATGAAGATGATAACACAATCAAATAATCCCTCATCTAACTGCATTTCTAGGAGTAGAAAACAATTTATCATCCAGTGGCATTAAGATATTCCTTCTGATTTCATCAAATGATTTCAATGCAACTTCTATGTAGTTCCTGAATACTTTTGTGAGATTTTGAAAGCTCTAACTTTAAAAATGGACGTAATCTCATGGACATCCAGAAAATAATCTTTCGTGTAACAAAGAATGCATCATTCAGCGGTACTCTAGGGTTCTTTTGTTAGAATTCGGAAGTTTTTATTTAAAAAAATCCTTAAGAAATTACTTCCGTTAACCATATAAATTATTTTAATTTAAATATATGTATATTGCAAAAAGTTGCCTTAAGCTTTAAAGAGTAATTCTATATATTATAACGATACTTATATAAAAAAAAAATAGAGTTGTTATAAAATCCTATTTTGGTACTTAAGACAAAATTAAATACATTATCACACGCAAGAATTAGCAGAAAAATTAAACATATTATGAATATTTGGAAAATAAATTAGTAAAACACAATAATTTATTATATTTACAGCCATTTTTATTCTTTCCAACTCATTTCTTATTGGTAAATGATGCATTTTCATCAGGAATTCTGAAGGGGTCCGATATATATATATATATATATATATATATATATACAGGGTGGTTATAATATAAGTATCTCTATTTGGAGCTGTTTGGAGCTCGAAGGAATGATCCGAATGAAACCAAAATCGGTGTACTTTCTATTAAAGAAGGGGGAAGCAGAGTGAAATAATAATAAAAATATAATTTCTATAATCACTGACAGATGGCACTACTGAGTGTGAAATGTAATGTGTAATACAAGAACAAAAAAGTATGGCGCAAACCGAATGACCCACCTAATTTATTGGAAAATGTCACAGTGAACGTGGTTTATCTTTTGCACGGCGGTGCGGCGATCATATTCAGGTTCCACATGGTCATTATGCTGAAGGACACAATCCAGGCTGTGCACAACGTGCTCAACTGCGGAATGTAATGCGTCAGGAGTGATGTTTGGTACATGTTATGATATGCAGTAAAGTCATTGATGTTTGTGACACCTCCACGGTACACAATATTACACATTACAATTCACACTCAAAAGCGCCATCTGTCGGCGGTTATTGTAATTAATACTTTTATTGTTCCATTCTTCTTCCCCCTTCGCGAATAGTAAGTGTACCGATTTTGGTTTCATTCCTGTAATTCCTTCAAGCTACAGACAGCTTCAAATAGGGATACTTATTTTATAACCACCCGGTATATTAAACAAATTTACATTTATTAATTGATTGTGATTATTTTGTTTTATTAAAATACTGATAATCTAGTTTCTTAATTCAATTTACAAATTATATGTTTTTAAAACTCTTTATCAACATTGTATAAAAAGAGAAAATATATATAAAATTTTAATTAAACAAATTTTGGGAATTTTTTTTTATTTCAAAAGTAGTTTTAATTATACGTAATTATTAAATATAAATGAATATCATAAAAAATCTGTCTCTTTTAACTTAAATGAGTAATGAAAACCATACTCGATAAGAAATAATTAATCACTTTTAACGAATGCAATTTTTTAGTCCTATTTTCATTATTTAAAACGTGATTTACATGAAAGTATGGTTTAATAATGACAAATATTAACTAGGAAAATTTAAATATATTCCCTCTTTCCATTTGAATAAAAATAGCACTGTTCGCCGATTTCTTAACTTTAAGAAGTTTTCTGTAAGAAGTGGGGTGTTGGTGTTTCTGTTTTTTGTTACGGCCGATTATCTGCATTAGGGTTATAGGTCGAATGGGGAATATTCTTTGTGGCGGGACTTTCTAGAGGATCCTAAACCGTATTAACGCAAGCAAAATAAGATTTAAAAAAAAAACTCCGAAATATTAGGCCAACGAGCGAGACATGGGTTTGAACCCAGCACCTCCCTTTAACCAGCTTTGAGAGCAAACCTCTCAGTTACTGGTGGGGCTTAAGAAGAAGGGAAATTGAACCCAGGAATTCCTATCTACCAGCTTTTAGAGCAAAACCTCTCAGCAACTTGCGGGGCTTAAAAAGTATCTGTAAAAAATGCTTAAAAAATTTATTTTCTAATTAGAAATAGATGGGATTTAAAGAAAGTAATTCATTTTAAAATTTTTATTTATTTATTAAAAAACATAGAAAACGTATATTGAAAATGTGCATATAACCGTTTGATGGCATAATAAAATTTAAATTAAGGAATAATTAAAGTTTATTTAATTTAAGGTTTGTTTAAGTTTTGAGTTTTAATTTTAGGTTATTTCTTAAAATATCCTATGACAAAGTCTCAAATTTTCCTCAAAACACTATGAGATGGAAGTCTTTTTCATAAATAACATTTTCTATTCTCAATATCTTGCGTAGTTTAAACTTCAAAATATATCTTGTGCTCTGATATAAAAATAAATTAAATTTTGCTAACAGTTCACAAATGAACAAAGTAATTGATTTTTTTTATTATTATTATTATAATACCCAGCGTAAATATTTTTCCTAAATCTTTTGCCAAGTATACAGATTTCTATTTACAAATATGATGAATTGTAACTGAAAATCGATTTACGTAACAACTAGATCAGTAAATGCATGCTTAAAAATCAAAATTATAAGTGAATGGAAAAGTGAAAATTATAAGTGAAGGATAAAGGCGAAATATTTCAGAGAAATGCGGGTGTCTCTTTTGAATTTAAAATTTGAAATGCATCATAATTAATTTAATACTCATCAAACTTTAGCTAATAATATGTTTTTCAGGAAGAGATATTTTATAAATAATTCATCTTAAGAAGACATTGTGCCTAATACAAAATAAATCCCATGTGTTATAAAAAGATTTTTCAAAAATCTTGTGTTATAAGATGAAAGGAATAACTTAAAAGGTATATTTTTCAGTTTAAAAGGAATTAATAATTTTAATTCAATTATTTATTAAAGGAAAATAACAGCAAATAAGATATTGGGTGTATATTTTTTCAATAGTATTTTATTTATCTTTATTTCAATTATCGCCGTCTAACATTGACGTTGACTAATTTAAATATCTAGCATAAGCAATTACGTAAGTGTGGTTGTAATGATATTGTGATATTGCTAAATTATATCATATAATAAATATCATGACAATATTTTTTAAAGAAGGTACTACTTTATCGGATATTATTTAATTTACAGGGTGTATCAGGATTGACCGTTGAAGTTTGGTGAGGATTTAGGGAATAGCAAAATAAGTCAATTTTGAATAGGAAAGTATGGGTGCAAATGTCATGTAGCAACGCAAAAATTGATCAGTAGGTGCTGGAAAGGAAGCATAACAAGTATCTCAAAACACTTTTACTTCTGAATCATTTGTACACTGTTACAGTAGGTGCTCGGAATTCTGACCATTTGCTTCAATACTTACTGAGAATGGCGTTACACAGACAGCCTGAGATTGTGGAAAATGCCTTGCAACTCCCGAACGCTGTCGACGGCAACTGATATGGTTGATACAAGCTACATATCACTGGCAACAAGATTATTGGAATCCAGGTTTTTTATTGCACTCCAGTCAAAGACATCAATCGTAGATAGGTCCGGTGACCGTGGTGGACAAGATATTTGTCTGCCATGACCAATCCATTGAGCTTCCATTTTCGAGTCAAACAATCACGCACAGCATTCGTGTAATGCGCTGTAGCATCATCATGGTGGAATCACATTTGACGGCGAATAAAGCAGAAACTTTGCTCAGAAAACTCGGTAACACACTTTCAAGAAATGTGAGATATTTTGCGCCGTCCAAACGGGGTTGGTACTAAATACGGTCTCAGAAAACAGTCACCGATCATCCCAGTCTTCTCATTGATGGCAAAGCGATGTTGTGCATTTCTGCCTCTCGTATCTTTCGGGTTGTCAAAAGCCCACAGGTGCGAATTGTGTGTGTTGAAAACACCTTTAGAAATGTCAGAAGCTTCATCTGTGGAAAAGACACGCGCAGGAAATTTGGGATCAATGGTAATTTTCTCCTGGAACCCTGATAAAATTCCACACGCTTAAGATAGTCTGCTTGAAGTAAATGCACTCTTTGGAAATAAAAAGGATGCAAACGTTCCTTTTTCAGTATCCGCCCCACTGTTGAGTGCGAAACACAAAAGCAGCGAGCAATACCTCGTTTGCTGGAACTTTGTTGTTCTTCGACATAGGGTAGGGCAGTTTCTCCGACTAAAATTATCCGAGTCGATCGATTGTCTCCTATATCATGACAGACACAAGTAACCAATCCAATTTCACACAGATGAACACAGGAAAACATTTGATTCTGAGGTTTGTGCATGTTGGTTTAGCATTCTGCATACATTTGTGCAGCTTTCTGACTGTTTTCCCCTGAAGCATCGTAAGTTAGATGCATATCTGTATATTCATTAAATGTATACGGATTCATGTTACTTCTGCAATGTCATCTTGTCGAATGACGACCTACTGGACTTGTTGCATTAAAGTCGGAACACACTCTATGGGTGGCGAAAAAAAAATTCTGAAGAGAATCACAGAATTGAATAATCTCACAAACTTTATTCTTAGGGTTAGAAATCATATCGATAACATCAAATCATTACAATAAAACTTTTTTATAAATCCTCCATACTTTTGCGAGATTTACAAAGCCACTACTTTAAGAATGAATATAATCCCAAGGACCTTCTGATCATACATTTTCTTCTAACAAACAATATATCATTCAGCCGCACATCTGCTTTCTTTTGTATGATTTTAGAAGCTATTATTTATAAAAAAAATCTTTCAACATTTTCTTTGGATAATCATATAAATAGCTTCAAGTTAAATCTATCTATATTCCAAAAAACAAATTGTTTAATGTTTAAAGAATTATTCTTTTAATTAATACGATGTTTAAATAACAGAAATAGAATGTTTATAGAATCATAAATTGTCACTTAAGAAAAACAAATACAAGATGATTTTTTTTCAACCTCTGATTTACCATAAAAAAAAAAAACAAAAGTACAGGACAAAATAAATGCATTACCAAAACTTATATACAAACATGGTTACTGTTCTACATAATTTTCGTGAAGATTGAGATTTTTGTCATATAAGTGGATGATCTCTCCGATCCAATCTTCGAATAACGTTGCCTCCAGTGACATCACTTAAGCCTGAACGGTGACTTGAAGCTTTCATTTGCCTGGAAGATTTTGTCTCCTAGCCAGTTCTTTAATTCAGGGAAGAGATTAATCACTTGGCGCGAAGTGGGGACTATACGGCGGGTGATCAAACACGTTCCTTTAAATTGTTCCAGCAGCTGTTTGGTTACAGCAGCAATATGAAAGCAAGCGTTGTTATTAATGATTTCCAGAAATCAGCATTCCTCTTTTTCTGCTGCAAAATTTGCTTCTGTTTGAAGAAAGCGGATAACGGTACGTAACTCGCACTTGGCGGGAGCATCAATTGTACCAGCCATATTTACGTGCGTACAGCTCAGCTTAAAATGATGAGCTGGCGTCGGTAGTAGCAGAGGTTATAGTTAGGGAGATGAGCAGTCACCCACCGCGCATAATAAACTTTTATCACTTTTCTGGCTCTTTAGCGGCTCAATCTGATGTTGAAAACAAAACGACCCTCATAAATTCTTACACATATACACTGTTAAAAATGTCAGAAAAATGTTTAGTTACTCGACAGTTTTTAAAAATAACGATAACATAACAGTGATTACTTAATTAAATTTAATTATACTTAATTAAACTTAAAGTAATAATAAGGTCATAATACATTCATAATATCGTCAAGCAACCAATATTTGCAAGAGTGTTCGTAAGACAGATGTAACAGAGTAGGTATTGGCAGACAAATTAAACATATTGAGAATAACTGAAAAAATAGTGCTGCATAATTGTCATCTAATTTTATTTTATTTGTACACACTTATTTTAGGTGAGTCATGCATTTTTATATTCCATTAGAGTGTAACTATATGTATATAGGTTTTCATTTCGTATTTTCTTTCATTTTCGGGTTATATTAATGTACGATTGTCTAAATCTTGTATTATTTTAGCTTGTTAAAGATTGTACGTACAAGGATGAAATCGTACATTGTTTCTGGAAACTGTAGTAATTTGTGCTTGTTGATTCTGCTACAGTTACACAAATATTTCTTTAATTCACTTTTTCTGGTTTGAATTATTATTTTTTTCTTTCTGGTCGTATATTATATTTTTTCTTCCTATATTTTTGGATATTATTTAAACTGGCATTTGTTCATATTTCATTTTGATTTTTTTTCCACCATTTGTGTATGATGTTTCTGTATATATATATATATATATATATATATATATATATATATATATATATATATATATATAATTGTTTGAATCTAATTTATATGTATTTCTTCAAAAAATAACGTAACTATTGCTAAAAAGGTTATTTCAAATTCTTGTGATATATTAGTATTTTTAAAAATAAATTTGTGTATATATCTATTTTACTGTGTGAGTCTAATTATTTACTTCTGCTGATGATCTAGTTACATAATTTATTTTTATTAAACTATTTTCTCGACATTGTGTAAAAAGAGAGAAAAAATACATTTTTAAATGTTTCTTTAGCGAAATCTTGTCAAACTGCTTTTTTATTTCTATTATTAAATGTACGACATTAAATAAATTTAACAATTTCTTCTTTCTCTGTCAGCTAAAACGTTTAATGAAAATCATTATGAAAAAAAGAAAAGTATTAATTATATTTCACGAACGTAGTTTTTTGTTCACGATTCTATTACATCTTTATTCTTTTAATAAATAATTTTTATAAAAGTAATGTTAAATAAATATAAATATTTACTAGTAAAATTTACTCTTTCTATTTGAATAAAAATGACAATATTTTCAGAATTCATGACTTTAAGAAATTATTCTTGACACACACACACACATAAGGAAGTATATATATATATAGACTTAATGAAGTAGAGAAACACGCTCATTTCTAGATTTTTTTCTTTCTGATTTAATTTAAAAATTCTTGTAATTATTAATCAAAAAGAAATATTTCACTGGCATTATCTTATACTATAGTAATTAATTTGTGTGGAACGTAGCTCTTTTATATTAGTAAACGATTAGAAAATATAATTAATTGATTAAGTGTAGAAGTTTTTTTTAATTAAAGATAAAAAAAACGTTTAACACACAACATTTAAAAACAAAAAACAAATTTTAATAGTTTAGTCAAAGAATTAGAAAAAAAAAATTGTGATAGGTGATGAAAGGTAACGGATTAAACGATCAGAAAATATAATTAATTGATTAATTCTGTATTTTTTTTATATTAAATTTGAGTAAACATTTTAACACACAACATTTAAAAAAAAATCCTTGTTTAGTCAAAAAGTTTAAGAAAAATGACATTTAGTTTCTTTCTTTTTCAAATGTTAGGTCAGAAAATATAACTGAGTAAATGGTCATAAAATATAATTAATTGATTAATTATGTAAGATTTGTTTATTAAAGATAAGTAAACGTTTCAACATATAACATTTAAAAATTAAAAAAAAATAATAATAGTTTAGGCTAAAGATGATAAAAAATGTGGTATTTTGTTGCTTTCTTTCTCTAATTTTAGGTCAGATAATTTCTGTATCATAAATCTGAAAAAATAAGCAATCTTATATATAGATATTATAAAAATTAATTTTCATATTGTTAGAATAATTCCACATTTTTAATTTATCTAATTGTTTTAAACTTTGGATTTTTTTGTAATTTCTGAGAAAGAATAATTAAAAATATTTTAAATTTGCATTCAGTTGTCAAAATACATTATTTTTTAAAACAAGGACAAAACAGCCTAAAAAAATTAAGCGTATTCACAATAGATGGCAGCATGGGTCAGATAAATTTCGATAAATAAACATGTTATTGATAAAAGTATTTATATCGTTTGTATCTCAAAAGTTTTTTTTTTTTTATCCTATGTGCAAAAGTTGATTTCAAATTGCGTTAAGAGACATAAAAATTAATAACGTACCCGTATATGAATTAATACGAATGAGTGAATGTGTGACACTCAACCGTTATGTGTCCCACATGATAATGCTTACACGTTATTTTATTACATGTATAGTGAACTTTTCTGTTTTTCAATAACATGTTAATTTCTTACACTTAAGAAAATTGTAGCCAATTTTAGCAATAATAGTAAGGACGTTTTTAAAAGGTAAAGTTCATTTATAAGAAAAATTGAAACATAGTCAATTTAAAGCACTTCGAAGATGAGTTTATTTTTAAAAAGTTTTCTTTACTTTGTTATATTACAATGTAATATCCACTCTCAGCTCAGGTAATATGATAATGTAAAATGCGGGGAAAAACCTACGAGTAGGCGGAAAAACTTTATTCCTGAAGATGATAACACAATCAAATAATCCTCCCTCTAACTGTATTTTTAAGGAGTAGAAAACAATTCATCATCCAGTGGCATTAGGATATTCCTTCTGATTTCATCAAATCATTTCAATGCAACTTCTGTGTAGTTCCTGAATACTTTTGTGAGATTTTGAAAGCTCTAACTTTAAAAATGGACGTAATCTCATGGACATCCTGAAAATAATCTTTCGTGTAACAAAGAATGCATCATTCAACGGTACTCTAGAGCTCTTTTGTTAGAACTTGGAAGTTTTTATTTTGAAAACTCCTGAACATTTACTTCCGGTAACCATATAAATTATTTTAATTTAAATATATGTATATTTCAAAACGTTGCCTTAAGCTTTAAAGAGTAATGCTATATATTATAACGATGTTTATATGAAAAAAAAATGGAGTTGTTATAAAATAATATTTTGGTACTTAAGACAAAATTAAATACATTATCACACGTAAGAATTTGCAGAAAAATTAAACATATTATGAATAGTTGAAAAATAAATTAGTAAAACACAATATTTTAATATATTAACAGCCATTTCTACCCTTTCCAACTCATTTCTTATTGGGAAATGATGCATTTTCTTCAGGAATTCTGAAGGGGTCCAATATATATATATATATATATATATATATATATATATATATTAAACAAATTTACATTTTTTATTTGATTGTGATTATTTTGTTCTATTAAAATACTGATAATCAAATTTCTTAATTAAATTTACAAATTATATGTTTTTAAAATTCTTTATCAACATTGTATAAAAAGAGAAAATATATATATAAAATTTTAATTAAACAAATTTTGTGATTTTTTTCATTTCAAAAGTAGTTTTATTTCTATGAAATTAATAAATATAAAAGAATAGCATAAAGATTATTTCTCTTTTAACTTAAATGAGTAATGAAAATCATAGTCGAGAAAGAATAATTAATCACTTTTAACGAATGTATTTTTTTAGTCCTATTTTCTTTATTTAAAACGTGATTTACATGAAAGTATGGTTTAATAATGACAAATATTAACAAGGAAAATTTAAATATATCCCCTCTTTCCATTTGAATAAAAATAGCACTGTTCGCCGATTTCGAGAAGTTTTCTGTAAGAAGTGGAGTTCTGTTTTTTGTTACGGCCGATTATCTGCATGAGTGATATAGGCCGAATGGGGAATATTCTTTGTGGCGAGTCTTTCTAGAGGATCCTAAACCGTATTTACGCAAGCAAAGTAAAATTCGACAAAAAACTCCGAAAGATTAGGCCGATGGACGCGACATGGGTTTGAACCCAGCACCTCACTTTTACCAGCTTTGAGAGCAAAGCCTCGCACTTACTGGTGGGGCTTAACCCCTTCGGGACCGGCGACTTTTACACAAATTTTATTCGCTTGGCACCACTTTTTTTAAAAAAGCTACCTGTACTTAAACTATCACAAAAATGCTCTAATTAGAGAAAGCAAATATTACATTTATTTTTTACTGGTGCCTAAAACAAATTCTGTATGCTCTTTTTGAGGGTGCATATATGCACTAATGGTCCCGAATGGGTTACTAAGTAGAGAAATTGAACCAACGGCCTCCTATCTACCAGCTTTGAGAGCAAAACCTCTCAGCCACTTGCGGGGCTTAAAAAGTAGAAAAATTGTACCCAGGACCTCCCATCTGCCTGCTTTGAGAGCTAAACATCTCATCAAGTGGTGGGATTTAGAAGAATGGGAATTGATCCCAGCACTTCCTTTTTCCAGCTTTGAGAGCAAAACCTCTCAAACACTGGTAGGGCTTACGAAGTAGGGAAATTGAACCCAGCACCTCCCACCTACCAGCTTTGAGAGCAAAAATTTTCAATCACTGGTGCAGGTTAAGAAATAAGGAAACATGCTAATTTCTATCTAAACAATTTTTATAATTATTAGAGTAATAATAATAGTTATATAAGTGTTATATTTTATAATAAACATTTTTTTTAAATTAATTTATCTAATTATTTTTGTATTATTAAAAGTATCAGAAAATGAATTAATTATTTATTTGAGTTGTTTCATAATAGGTAAGGAGGCGTTTTAACACAACATTTAAAAATGGAAAATAGACCTGAAAAGTTAAAAATGTTAAATAATTTAATGTATGAAAGAAACTTAAATTTTCTTTTTTTCTTTCTTCCTTTCTTTCTTTTTTTGTGGAAGGGGGGGGGGGTAAGTTAATGTCTCATTATAACTCAAAAACGATAAGCATTATTAAAGATGGATATTAAGACAGATTTTTATACTCATAATATTTCAACTTTTAATTTTTATTTAGCTAAATCTTTTCAGCATTTTTTATTTTTTTTTATTTGATATCTGGCAAATCGCAATTAAAAATAGTTTTACATTTTTATCCAACTGTCAAAATACTTTATTTTTTTAAACAAGGACAAAAATAGACAAACCATAATTGCATGTAAGTCAATAGATGGCAGCATGGGTCACACACCTTTTTTAAAAATAAACATCTTGATAATAGATTACTTAAAACTACAGATAGATCTAAAGATAGTTTTTCAAAATTATGTGTGTAAAAAAATATTGTTGGCGGACACAAATAATCTGAACTTAAAATCGGTGAAGTCTAGCATAATTTGATTTCAAATTGGCAGGGCGAGAAAACTTAAGTCTTTATATAACTTTTTTTAAGTTTAGGAATGCTTTCTACAAATTTTTCATCTACTTAGGCTCCATTTTGTACGCTTATTTTTATTATTTAATATTATTTGTATTAAAACAAAATTGTGGTTTCGGAAAGTTTATTATTATTATTATTATAATTTACGACTGTTGTTCAATTTTCTAGAAACAATACATAAATAAAGGTATTGAGATATAACCGTAAAATACTAAATATACTTCATCTTTATATATATATATTTATTTATATTTTTAAAATTTACTTTACTTCGAAAATACTTCGTGTAATTAACATTTTAATGGGTTTTGTGAATCTGCTCAAATATTCACAAATATTCAGATACATTACTTTTAAAACAATAATATTCTATACTAGATTAATTTTGACGCAATTATTCAAATTGGTGTTTATATGATACGTAATCTTCCCAACTGCACGAAAAAGTCCGGGCAAGTATTTGAACCCGGACGAATATGGCTTAACTAAATCACCCACATAACCTTAATAATCACAGCATCTTGTCTGATATCCGAATCAGCATAAAAGAATAAATCACAGGTATTGAGACCTCCAGTAAACGCTGGAAACGTGATTACACTAGATTAATTTGGACACAATTATTCAAATTGGTAAAAAAATCGTATGAGATGTAATATTCCCAACTGCGTGAAAAGACCGAGCCAGGTTTCGAAACCGGGATCCCTTGGCTGAAGCTGCCAATGCTTTACCAACTGAGCAATCACGGCCAAATATGGTTCAACTAATTCATCCAGTTAACCTTAATGATTATAGCATCTGGTCTGATATCTGAATCAGCGTATCAGAATAAATAACAGGCTATGGGAACTCCAGTAAACGCTGGAAACGTGATTACACTCGATGTTTTATAATCCAACTAAATGACAGATTCCTAAATTTTTAGTACACATAATTTTTAGATAGTGTTTAGATTTTTAAATAACTTCCACACATTGAAATTCACTTTTAAATTTCGTAGCATTTCGATATGCCTTTAGAAAACATTAGAAAGCCGTTTATTCTTATTACATTTTTGTTTTGATATAGTGTCGTGCTATTTTATTTTTTTATATTCTTTTTTACCTTCTATCTTTACAAAAAAAAAAAATATTGGACTCATGAAAATTTCGTCTTCTGGTTTTCGACTGATTTATACGTTTTAGAAGGTCCGTAATACAATTTTAATGTGCTTCTTTTAGTTATAATTTACGAGTACTGATGATATTCTATTTAGAAAATGTCTGTCTATTGTGTTTGTGTGTGGCAAAAATTTTGTAGGCACTCTATCTCAAGAACTAATGTGCGGAATTGAATAAAAGAAAAATTCATATTCTGTTAGACTTTGGCATATGTTGGTACTGATTAGGTTTTCGTGCAAATCATATAACAGGTTGTTTTGCGATGCTGCATTTTTTGGATTCTAAAACACATAATTAAATAGATTACGCTTTTTGAAGTTTTAACATGTATGAGAAAGAAGAACGTTCTGAGATTAGCATATAGGACTAGTTTTCAAATTTTCTATTTTAAAATTAACTGTAGATTTTCATTTGTGTCTGTATGCCAGGATAAAAAAAATGGCACAGATGTCATATACGCACCACATTGGCTCGATCACTCATCGCCAATTTGGCGAAAACTTTGTCTTTGAATATTAGTTACAAATAGTATGAAATAGCACGTGATTTTTTATTTCATTATACAAATGAAAAGTAGCGTTATATTCAAAACGTTATAACGTTACATTCAAAACGCTATAACGTTATATTCAAAATGTTATAACGTTAATATTATAACGTTAATGTTATAACGTTAGTGTTATAACGTTAATATACATTATAATGTTAGTATCCAAAAACAAAGTTTCGCCAAATTGGCGGGGGAAAAATCGCGCCAATGTAGTGCGTATATGACATCTGTGCCAAAAAAATCATTTAGAAATTAATTTTTTGAGTTTTAAAATCTAAATTACTACATTAAATGTTAACAATAAACTTTCACCCGTAACGATTTGCCCAAAATCCCTATGTATTGTTAAATAGCTTTTCCTTAGAAAAATTGCCTAAAAATTCTTTTTGTGACCTTTTAAGAAACTAAAAACCCGTTCACTTAGAAAGAAACATGTTAGAGTTATTTTATATTCACAGTAAATTAACTTATGAAAGGATTTCCTAAATACTTTTAGTGAAATAAATTAGGCTTTTATGAGGCGATAAAGGTAATTGAAAACAATTTGCTTCCACTCTGCCTTTACGTAATAATAATTTTTTTGCACACATGACCTTTAGCCAAAACTGCCAACTTTTATGCTTTTTTCCAGTAAAATTTATTAGTATATTTTAAACTATTTAAAAGGTGAAATCTCCTATTAAATAAGACAATTTTATTTTGACATTTGGCGTAAAATTTGGCAGCAATGCTACCAGTTGTATTTTTATTAAAATGACATAATGTAAGAAAAAATACTTTAGAATGTCGATTGAGATCGATTATCATTTGATTTTATTACAAATCGTTTTGACATCAATGAGGGAAATATCTATATGTAGACATGAAATTTAATGACATATTAATAGTAATGTAATAACACTACGTAAATTAACGTAAACATGTGTAAAATAATTTTATTTTCTAAGACTAAATCATTAAAATCACATATTAAAAATAAACATTTACGCATAAAGTTTTGTGGAATATTCATATGTATTTTGCTATTTTTTTCCATTAAAATGTATGTTATGCTATTACTTTATAAGGTAATAATTTGTGTTCCAAGAAATTTCTTTTGTCATTTACGTAAATAAACTGAGTAATAATGTTATCTTGTTAATAATCAAAATAAGAAATACCATTTCAAGTTATATGAATTTAACTAAGTAACAATCACCATATAATGTTCTGATATAATACATTTCTTACATGAGAGGCTCAAAATATTAAGAAATTAATATTAAAACCACATTTAAAAAAAACATAGCATTGTATCTTCCTTAAATATAAAATGGATATTTTTACTGCTCTTTAACAGAAGTGCATGTCGGTAGAGAAGAGGGTTAAAGTAAAAATAAAGTACAACGTTAAAACAACAGTATAATTGAATCTACAGCATACCGGTTTCGGTAGCATATAGCATACCCTCTTCAGTGCTGAAGAAAATGGAAATTTGCTCATATATATAGAAATGATAGAGGATTCAAGTGACAAGTTTATTAACCAATAGGAAAACGGAGGGTTCCAGGCAAACAGCCAATAGGAAAATAGATAGAAAATGGAATAATGCAGGATTCAAGTGACAGATTTATTAGCCAATAGGAAAACGGAGGGTTCAAGGCAACATCCAATAGGAAAATCGATAGGAAATGGCAACCCTATGGTGAGAAATAGTTTAAAAAGTTAAGAAAAATTGGTTTAATGTAATATTTCCAGCAGTCTGATAATGGTGAAATAGCAAATTCACAATTAACAAGATTTCCAAGATTTTTATGAATATGGAATGCTTCAAGGAAATTAAGTTCGTGTACAGAAGTAGGTTTAGATATTATTTTAACCGAACTGAAGTCGAAAACGTTATTCATCTCCCAGCAATGTTTTGCAATAGAGGATTTTTTGATTTCTTGTTTTTCAATATATTGTTTATGTTCTTTAATACGAAATTTAAGACTACGTTTGGTTTGTCCAATGTAAGAAAGACCGCACTGACAATTAATATTGTAGATACCTCATGAATTCGATAATTCAATAGGATCTTTGAGTTTGGAAAGGGTGAGTTTGTTGGTAGGGGAAAAATTATTTTAAAGTGAAATTGTCTAAGAATTTTAGCAATGGAAAAGCTTGATTTAGGAAAGAAGGGTAACACAATATTAATATTTGAACGAGTAGAAGACTGAGATGAGTTTGAGGAACGAGGATTCTGCAGTAGGGTGGATCGAAAAATCGAAATGTGGATAATCGAATCGGTGCGGGGTACAAAAGTTGCCTTTTGTGTATATTAGTTTACATCTGTTTTTTTATTGAAATCTATTCATATCATCCGGTGCCCCAAGCGCCCCAAATATAGTTAAAAAATGAAATTTTTATGAAAATTTATATATTTTATTATTTTTATTCTTTTTAAAAATTACTTTTGGCGCGGGGTGCAAAAGTTATCTTTTATGCATGTTAGTTTACATGTTTTTTTAAATTGAAATCTATTCATATTTTCCGATGCCCCAAGTGCCCCAAAAATAGTTAAAAATTGAAAGTTTTGTGAAAATTTATTATTTTTTTATTTTTTTTCTCTATTTATTTCTTTAATTACTTTTAGCGCGGGGTGCAAAAGTTGTCTTTTAAGCCTACTAGCAGACATGCAAAACATTTTTATCTTCAATAAATGTCTTCCGGGTGTCCCAAGACACTTACATACTTGCCGAAAATCGATTTTTATGCAAATATTGAACTTAAAATTATAAGTAAAAATAAGAGTTAAATAATCTTTTGTATAGTGTAATTATTAGATCCAGGGGATGACAAATCGTTTATCGTTTATATTAAATGTATAATTTTTAATACTATACTGTTATATACGAAGTTTTGAACAGAGCAGTTGCTTCAATTTGCCAGTGCTGTAAGATATTGGAATTGTACACAATAAAGGGACTTCGAATTTAGTAGATCGCAACAAAATTCGTCGATAGTGTACAAAGGCTCGATATTTAGTTGCAGAGACGAGCAATTTAGCTGTGTCTCTGTCTATTTTAACCGTATTATTTTCCGATGGGAAAAAGGACAATACAAAAATGCTAGTGATCAAGAGCACAATGTGCTACACAAAGATCACAAAGGAGGAATATTATTCTCTTGTAAAGGAACCTGACTCACTGCATATTGGACACGTTATATTTGTATACGTTATATTTGTTATAACAGATGAAGCTAAAGGTCTTTACGACATTTACTACATTTTTTAAATGTGCAATAACTGGTACTAAAGCCTTTTTGTGGGCCAATTGGTACAGCAATCAAAACCTGCAAGGAACTACCTGTAGCTTCCTTTTCTTCAATAAGTGTGGATAATATGCTAGATAACATAGGTAGAATGGTTCTCAGGAATGATCAGCAATATTTATATGATATTTGCGTAGAAATATCACTTGGTGAAAGTGGATCTGACCGGGCATTTAAAAACCCTGTTCCAGTTTTTTACTCAAGATGGCTAACGACTGCAGGTAGAAAGTTAAGTTTGTAGAGGGCCACAGAAAATCCATCTGAGAATCTCATTATTCTTAGAAAATATCTTATGAAAGTATGGACCTATATGGCTCCATATCAAAACAAAGCCCTCCATAATAGAAGGACAGCGGTATATTTGGAAACTTATCACATTTTACCCCAATCTAAGAAAGTTTGTAGACGCTGTTGTTCAACTAGATAGCTTCTTTTGTCATACTGAATTTTTTTTTAAATCTATGCTCTGAAATAACACAGAGCCTATCAGGTATTTAATAATACGAAAACTATTTTGTGCTAGAAATGAAAATAGAGGATTACCAGAAGTAAGAATTTTTAAAGGTACCAAAAATACACTTCAAAGCAAAGTATTATTGTGAACTGATTGACTGGCAATGAGTTCGACGTTTCGAACAACCTCTTTTGATGAATGTGCCTTACGAAGAAATTGAGGCTATGGTAAATGTAGGAAAAACGGAGGAATGGTCAAAATCTCAATGCCATACACAAGATGATAAAAGATGCATTCACCTAGTGCCTGAGGCATCAGAAAGTGTATCTGCACAAGAAAAGAGACTCGGTTTCACATTGAATTGAATAAAATCAAGACGCCATATCAAACATTTTAATCCCAAAAAGTTGGAAACAAACTTTAGAAATATGTAAATCACCAAATTAAAAGAAGTAAACAATTTGCTACGTAAGGTCAATTTTTATAATTTTTATGATTTAGTGCTTTGAGTTTTAAATTTATACTTCATGTATTATTATAAAATTATTATTATTTATAAGTTTATCTTTATTAATTAAACACTTTGCCAAATTTGTAAGACATTTTCTTAAAAATTTCAATATTTAACCATACTTGGGGCACCGGCAGATAGGAATGGATTTTGATTAAAAAAATATTATATACATATGTAAACTACAGAATTATGTAATACACCCAATACACAACTTTCTGACACGACGCCAAATAGATTTTTTTTTAATTAAAAAAAATTATAAATTTTCATAAAACTTTCAATTTTTAACTATTTTTGGGACGCTTGGGGCACCGGAAGATATAAATGGATTTCGATTTAAAAAAAACATGCAAACTAATATAAATAAAAGGCAACTTTCACACCCCGCGCCAAAAGTAATTTAAAACAAATAAAAAAACAAAAAAATTATAAGTTTTCATAAAAATTTCAAATTTTAACTATTTTGGGGCGCTTGGGGCACCGGAAGATATGAATGGATTTCAATAAAAAAAACGTGTAAACTAATATACATAAAAGGCAGCTTTTGCACCCCGCACCAAAAGTAATTTCGAAAAAAAAAATTTCGTATACTTTTCGATCCACCCTATTCTGCAGTTTAAAAAGCGCAGTATCAACCATAGAAGGGTTGTAACCTCTATCAACTGCAATTGCTTTAATATATTGAATTTCACTATTAAATGACTGGGAATCCGAGCAAACATGAAGGGCACGATTTATAAATGTATAAAATGCGGCTAATTTTTGGCTTGGAAGATGACAAGAACGAGCATGGGGTGGTAGTGAAACAGCGAAGTTTTTACGATAGACAGATGTAGAGAAACCGGTAGCAGTGCGAAGAGAGAGGCGCAAGAGAGGGCGCCAAAGAATGGCGCGCTCTCTTGTCTTGAGCGATGACTTCGTGAATTTCACTATTCATGTTTCGAAATCCAAGAACTTGTATCCCTTACTAGAATATGTTTATCTCAGACCACCTTTTTATTTCAAGGTAATTTCTATAGACAATCTGAAGGTTTAGCTATGGGCTCACCCCTGTCTCCCATCCTCGCAGACATCTACATGCATTATTTGAAATGCTCCCTTTTCAATAAATTTTCTTTCCCCTTCTGGATTCGTTATGTTGATGACACATTCACTTTACTTGACATTTCTCTTTACACTATTGATGATATTCTTGGCATCATGAATTCTATTGATAGTAATATTCAATTTACTTATGAAACCGAAAGTAATGGCTTGCTCCCATTCCTGGACACCTTTGTCATTCGCACTGCTACCGGTTTCTCTACATCTGTCTATCGTAAAAACTTCGCTGTTTCACTACCACCCCATGCTCGTTCTTGTCATCCTCCAAGCCAAAAATTAGCCGCATTTTATACATTTATAAATAGTGCCCTTCATGTTTGCTCGGATTTCCCGTCATTTAATAGTGAAATTCAATATATTAAAGCAATTGCAGTTGATAGAGGATACAACCCTTCTATGGTTGATACTGCGCTTTTTAAACTGCATAATCCTCTTTCCTCAAACTCATCTCAGTCTTCTACTCGTTCAAATATCAATATTCTGTTACCCTTGTTTCCTAAATCAAGCTTTTCCATTGTTAAAATTCTTAGACAATTTGACTTTAAAATAATTTTTTCCCCTACCAACAAACTCACCCTTTCCAAACTCAAAGATCCTATTGAATTATCGAATTCATGGGGTATCTACAATATTAATTTTCAGTGCGGTCTTTCTTACATTGGACAAACCAAACGTAGTCTTAAATTTCGTATTAAAGAACATAAACAATATATTGAAAAACAAGAAATCATAAAATCCTCTATTGCAAAACATTGCTGGGAGTTGAATCACGTTTTCGACTTTAGTTCGGTTAAAATAATATCTAAAGCTACTTCTGTACACGAACTTAATTTCCTTGAAGCATTCCATATTCATAAAAATCTTGGAAATCTTGTTAATTGTGAATTTGCTATTCCACTATTATCAGACTGCTGGAAATATTACATTAAAACCAATTTTTCTTAACTTTTTAAACTATTTCTCACCATAGCGTTTTCCATTTCCTATCGATTTTCCTATTGGATGGTGCCTAGAACCCTCCGTTTTCCTATTGGCTAATAAATCTGTCACTTGAATCCTCCATTATCCCATTTCCTATCTATTTTCCTATTGGCTGTTTGCCTGGAACCCTCCATTTTCCTATTGGTTAATAAACTTGTCACTTGAATCCTCTATCATTTCTATATATATGAGCAAATTTTCATTTTCTTCAGCACTGAGGAGGGTATGCTATATGCTACCGAAACCGGTATGCTGTAGATTCAATTATACTGGTGTTTTAACGTTGTATTTTATTTTTACTTTAATTATATCGCACCAAGCTCCAAATTAATATTTAGAAAAGAGGTGTTTTTTTTTTTTTTTTTTTTTTTTTTGATAGAAGAGAACGCTTGCCCATGTTTAAATTTCATAGAGAATGCAACTGTGCACGATAGTACTATAAATTATGTCTGTCTGTCTGGTAGTCCGTGTGTCTGTATCCGACAAAAACTTTCTAAACACTATCTCAAGAACTAACGCACGGAAATGAATAAAACTTCATATTCTGTTAGACCATGACATAAGTTGTAGCTGATTAGAGTTTTGTGTAAATCATATATTCATATAACGCGTTTATGCTGCAGTTTATGGATTTTAAAATGCACAATTAAAAAAAGTATGCTTTTTGAAATATTAACATGTATGAGATAGAAGATTGTTTATCGGATCTTTGTTTAGTTTTCGGAAGAATATTACTACTTCACAAAACAAAATTCAGAATTGCAATTTATTTTCTGCTTTCACAAATTAGCCTCTCTACATGTCTCTTGCATTATCCATCCTGATGAATGATAGATCGACGTATTTATACTCATCAACAGTTTTTATGTTTATATCATCTGATAATGTATCCGCGTTCAAACGTATTAATAATTGCTGAAATTTGCTCACACTTATATTTAATCCCCATTCATCATAAATGTTTTTAATATGCGCACCATGCACGCGTCGTAATTTTCATGTTTTTTGATGATCATCCTGAAATATTAAGTAATAAATGTGTTTGTCATCAGTCAGTTTCAAGCATATTTTATGGAAATTTCATCACCCATTCTCTGAGGCAGATATCAATATATATAATAAGGACATTTCGTGAGAGATACAAAACATTTTAATGGCTTTTACAAGTAATGAAATATTCAGAAAATATATTTCCACGTTTAACTATACAAATCTGTCTCTATAAAACATTGCTTTAATGATAATTATCATTGTTTCATTCATTTTTGCTGTTTTACATACTTTCCATAGCAAACTTCTTGGTACACTGAATGAGTATTTTCAAGATCCACAAAAATGTTGTTGTTCCATTGTCTAATTTTGTTCCAGAATCTGTCTTTGCACGAAAAATATGATCGATGAAAGATCTACCAGCTGAGAAGCCAAATTGTACTTCAATTTCTTCATATTCTTCCTTAATTGTATTTTTAAAGATTATTCCGAAATTTTCATGAATGGACGTGCCACACATATTCTTCTGTTGCTCTTGCAGAGTTTTTTTGTCTTCTTTCTTAAAAAATTCCTTCCTTTATTTTTGACGTACGCCAAGATCTTGTTTTACAATTCAATTTATATCCTAAAGATGATTCTACCAACATATTTTAGCAGTTTGAGATGTTGTCAACTAGTTCCATGTGATCTAAGATTTTGTTTTCCTCACTTAGTCCTTTTTTCACCTCAACACATGTGATCTGAAAATTTTGGTATTCAATCTCATCAGAACTATTTTTCCAGGCTGATTAAAAAAATGTGTCAAAAATTTTATATTATCTTTTGAAAAAACAAAGTTCATGCAGTTTTTAACTTTTAGACTACCTGTTATGAAAAAAGGCAATCATATAACCAAAATATTATTCCCAGTTTATTGGTAGAAGAGTGTCGGAATGCAAGAGAATTGGACAACACTAATTTTGCTTAAACTAAAAAAAATATTGTTCGTACAACACCAGATTGAATACACATTGAAATTATTCCTTTTTACATAACAAAATAGACTATTGCATACATTTTTACCGTAGTTAATTTTACGCTATACTTAAAAGTCACTACTTAATCTTAAAAAGTAGCATAGTTAATGCGATAAGCAATATGCTGAATATACTATTTGGAGGAGGAATGAAACACTCTGAAGGAGGATGAGGAGTATGGGACATTTTTATTTTAAAAATCAATGTTCCCAAAAAGATACATATATTTAATTTCATAATTTTAAAATAGCTTTGGGAATATTGAAAATTTATGTAGAATTTAGTTCGCAATAAATGTTAAATTTATTTTCAAAATCGAATTCACAACCTATAAAATAGAGATTGTTTAACCAGAAATGTATTGCGCCTGTAAATTTTGTGGAACACATGGAAAGAAAAGACTATGAAAATTAAACTTAGGCACGTGAAAGTATATTATTTGTTAAAATTAAATTCCCTCATTTTTTTCATGCACTTTACATGTATGTCCCATTATTGCACTTTGTGCAGGAAGAGTGAAATTAAACTTTTGAAATAATTTGACCTATCTTAATCTGTATAGTTTCAGATAACACTAAGTATTATTATAGTTTAATTAGATACAAAAGTTAGAAGAATATATTGATAACGAAATATTTTTATGAAAATTGTCGTTCCTCTTCTCCTACAGCTATATCTTTTTAAAGCAATTTTCTGTGGTAGAAGTAGTAAATCTGACATATTGCTCCGAGAATTGAACTCTAAAATACACTATCTGTAAACTCATCATATTTTGCCTATTGTTCAGTGAAATAATCAAAATATAATGAAGAGATTTAATCTCAACAAATAAGGTTCTCATGGTTGGAAGCGGGAGAAACGTGTAGGATAAAACCCCAGTTATTGACACCTAACCAGTGACTGACATTTAAAAGTATACTAGTAGAAATTAGTTTAAAGATGAATATGATATATTAGGGCCCTGATTTAGGGTTTATAGATATTTAATTTAGCTTAATGAGGGTGGCTAGTTATTGGTTTCAAGAATTTCAATTTACCAGTCTCTGACTTGTCTGGTGTTAGTTATTGGTTATATTGAAGACAGTTGAAATCTAATCTTTGAACTGTTTAAAAATGCATAATAATAAAATAAATCTATCTTGTAGTTAACAATGTTAAAATTTAAATTGTTTTACCCGTGTCTGTCACCAGATATCAGTTACTGGTTCATAAAATCAGTTATTGAATATCTGAATTACTAATATTGCGGTACTAAATATTTATCCTATATACTCTTACTATATACTGTGCATTACTAATAATGCAGATCATAAAATAATCCCACTGTTTATAATAAATATTAATGTATTTTGATTTTATAATAAAGAAAAAAAAATAATAATTTTGATCTTTTAAAATAAAGTATCAGTCACTGGTTCACTTTGTGCCAGTTATTTGTGTTTCAAAATAGGGATGATGTCAGTTACTGGAGTTTTTGACAATATGCATGAATAAAATTAGTTTTTAATAATAAAATGTATATATTTTTTAAATTTTGCCAACAATAATTTTTTAATACCGGGTGATTCATAATGAATGGGCCAAAAAGAATAGCGCAGTGTGACTGCCGTAATGGATTTATTCAGCCTAAACAAATTTATTCTGCAACTACAATTATACAAGTTTTATTTGGCAACAAGGAAAAATCAACGAATGACGAACTCGCCGCTAGAGGCGCTGTTAAACAAAATGTCGTCCACGCAGGAGAAAGCGTACTGCGTTTTCGAATATGCCAAAACCTCCTTGGTAACTGTTGTGCAAAGACATTTTCGCACGAAATTTCGTAAAGAACCACTGCATCGGCATAACATAAGCAGGTGGGTGAAGCAGTTCCAGGATACTGGCTGCTTATGCAAGAACAGAATCCCAGGACGAAAAGGAACAAAACCCAAAGTGGTTGAAAGAATTCGTCATTCGTTTTTACGGAGTCCCTCAAAATCAACGCAACGTGCAGGTGCAGAACTGGCTGTCCCTCAGACAACGGTGTGGTGTGTTTTACGGAAGCATCTCAAATTCAAGCCGTACAGATATCAGATGGTCCAGGCTTTAAAACCTACTGAGAAACCGTTGCGTAAGAATTTCTGTGTGAAATTAGAAAAGCTCGACGTGAATGGTTTCGAGAACAAACTGGTGTTTACCGATGAAGCTACGTTCCACTTATGTGGTAAAGTTAATCACCATAATTTGCGATTTTGGGGCACGGAAAATGCCCATATAACATTTGAACATCATCGTGATTCTCCCAAGGTGAACGTTTTCTGCGCTTTATCAAACAGTTGTGTTTTTGGTCCATTTTTCTTTGCTGAAAAATCAATTAATGGGGGCATTTACCAAGACATGCTCTCTGAGTGGTTGCTCCCCCAGCTGGAGGAAGCTGTTCCTGATTTCATTTTGCAGCAAGATGGTGCTCCCCCACATTGGAGTAACAGCGTACGTGAGTTACTGAACGAACGTCTACCTCATCGCTGGATTGGCCGTACTGAGCCACAGGATTTGACATGTCTTCATTGGCCGCCGAGATCACCAGATCTAACGCCCTGTGATTTTTTTTCTCTGGGGTTAAAGACAAGGTGTTTGTGACTCCACTTCCTCAAGACTTAGAGGAACTGAAGCAGCGGATAACTGCAGTGTTGAACTCCATCACAGGGGATATGCTATCACGAGTGTGGCAGGAGCTTGATTACTATGTAGACATTTGTCGTGTCACCGGAGGGGCACATATTGAACACCTGTAGAAACTTAATGTAGTTTTTGAGGTATATTTGAATTTTCTAAATATTTTAATTGCAACGTTCACAATAATGTTTTCTTTTTGTCCCATTCATTATGAATCACCCTGTATATCTTTGCTATCCTTTCAAAAACAAAGGTAAGTATAAAATAGATTTAAATTTTTGTAATAGTGATTTGAACCAGAAATAATCCTCAAAGTGTCAGTTACTGTGGGATTCACACTACGTACCCACATATTTCAAGCCGTCGTTTTACGTATATTCATGAATATTCATGTTCTGATTTTAATTACGGGTTTTCACTCTTTTTTTATGCAAATAAATGTTCTAGCTGTTATTAAACTTGAAATTCTTAACTTTTTTATTCCACATGAAATGCTATTTTTTAAAATTCTTTTACAGATAATTTTCAAACATATACCTACGAAAACGTCTTTAGATTATTCTAGGCAAGACTCGGTTAAAAGTTCGTAAAGTTTCCGTATGCTTAATTATACATAATTATATAGGCTTAATTATTGTCTAATCAAATCTGCATTGTTAATCTAACTTTTCCTAAACGCTATAAAATATTATGTATCATTGTAACTTCATTCATTAATATTCCAGTAATCCATTTTAATCAGTTGTGTAAGTTTACGTTTCACTTGCGTATCCCCTAAACAATGAATGCCATTTTCACACTCATATATTCCAAGCTTTTAAATAATTTGACAGTTAGAATTGATTAAATTTGATTGCTTTTGAGACTATGTTGCTTCATACTGAATGCAATTATGTACAAAATAATAGAACAAATATCAATCTTAATGTGAGCTATATGAAAATATTTAATGTTCTTTTGTAGAATCATATGCCGGGTTTTAAATTCACATTATTAAACAAGAGCCGTTTATATAAACCATAAAACAAAGCCTGTGCTTCCCGGGTTACAGAACATGGTGTTTGGTGTACCAATGTAGGCAAAAAAAATTTTTTAACAAAATCTATACTATATATATAGTATATATTTTTCTGCACATTGGATTTTTTCTCTACATATCTTAACGTATTTTTTCCCACATGTTAATTTTGATAATCTTACATTTTTACTTTCTTCTATCTATAACAGAAGAAAGTATTGCAATCGAAATTTTTTCGACTTCCGATTTTCGACGGATTTACACGTTATAGGGGATAGAGATTTCGGAAAAAAATGTATTTAGAAAATTTCTGTCTGTTCGTCCATCTGTCTGTCGTCATTGGATCATCGAAAAGTGTATGAAGTTATGCTTCAAATTCAAACAAATTTTTTTTCTGTGTTTTTGGCTTTTGGTTAGAAGCTCCTACTTGAATTTGGGGATATTTCGACGAAAAGGGGTGCTGTGATCGCGATTTTTGTTCCATTTTCACTATGGTATCTTCGAAAAGTGTATGAAGTTATGCAGATAATTGAACCAAATTTTTTCTATATGTATGTGACTATAGCCTGGTGGTCCGAGTTAATTTTGGGGGTATTTCGACGAATGGAGGCACTATGATGGTGATTTTTGTTCCAATTTTACTATTGTATCATCGAAAAGTGTATGAAGTTATGCAGATAATTGAACCAAATTTTGTATACGTTTTTGACTGTAGCATGCAGGTTCCAGTTGAATTTAGGGATATTTCGACGAAAGGGGGCTCTGCGATTACGATTTTTGTTCCATTTTCGCTATTGTATCATCCAAAATGTGTTAAGTTATGCAGATAATTGAGCCAATTGTATTAATGAAAATTTTGTGAAGTTATGCAGATAATTGAACCAATTTTTTTGTATATGTTTTTGACTACAGCCTGAATGTCCCAGTTGAATTTGGGGATATTTCAACGAAAAGTGGCGCTGCGATCGTGATTTTTGTTCCATTTTTACTATTATATCATCGAAAAGTGTATGAAGTTATGTAGATAATTGCTCCAAATTTTTGTATAAGTTTTTGACTATACAGGCCTGCAGGTCCCTGTTGAATTTGGGGATATTGCGCCTGGAGAGGGCGTTGTGACAGTCATTTAAAGATTTCAATTTCAAAAAGTTGTACAAAAAAATTAGAAATCCTAAAAATGTTTTATCGTTAAATGTCCGGCCTTAATCCAAGGATTCTAGAGAACTTTTTGCTTTGCTTCTATCTTAAAACTGGCTGAGATATATTTGAAATTACAGGGTGGCTTACATTTTGAAACAATACAGCAGGAGCCTTTCATAAACGGGTCTAATTTATGAGTTTTAGTGAACGTGGTTTCGGCAAATTTTCTGTCGTTGTTGTAACATTCGTTTCAACGCTTATATGCTAAACACTATATTATTATATTCGTCAACGTCAAATTCTCGCCAAGTTTGGCGACAATTGGTGAAAAATCACCAAATTTGGTGACAAAAATACGTTGCCATATATGAAGCCAACTTGGCTATGTCTATCTAATTTGGCAATATTCTTATTCAAATTCAATATTGACGAGAACTGGCAATGACTCTTCTGTAATCGGGTTCCGCGCATTTTAGCTTCGTGTAGTTTCAGTAGAATTAGATAAAATAACGGAACCAAGCAATTGCGACGTTATCTTATCTTGCCGGTACAGACCAGAAGGACGTTTCATAGTTTAGTACAATACATCGGCTGTTCGCATCCAGCTAACTCGACGATTCGCAAGCAGCTGATGTACAACCGAATGACGAAAAATATTGATTTTTTTGGCTGTGTGATAGCGAATTTTGAAGCATTATCATGTATGAGATGGGAGAAAGTTTTGGGATCGGCATATCCGACTAGTTGGATATATACATGTGGGGTTGGATCTGCTGCCACAAGACGGCGCAGCGAGCGCACTCACTAACGACGAGAACCTGCTTGTAGAGATTAAAAAACGGTAAGTAAGTGAGGAGGAGAGAAAGGTAGCAATCGCTGCTAACGACGCACTAAGTTTCCGACGTTCCGAAAATCAGAAGCGTATAAGTTTGTGTGTTTTCCATAAGATGTAAAGTACGATGCTAAGTGATGTTTGTTATTTCGACGACTACCGGCTGTCCACCAGTTTAGTTCATGTCATGTTTTCATCTTTGTCCTGTGCTTGTTCATTGTCAATAAAAGTGCCTGTGTACGATGTAACGTAACGATGTAAGAACGATGTTTTACTTCAGTAATTAAGATGTTCCCCACATAAGTGGTGTCAGAAAGTTCGTGCATCATCACTCCTACTTGTATATACGAATATGCAGCTCACAAGCTTATCTAACAACGTGCAAAAATTTCGTTCCATATGTGCTATCTTCATCATTTTACTGAATTACAGTAACGATCGTCATTTTTTATTCAAGTAAGTATTTTTTATTCTTTTTATATTTACGATGTTATTGCAAGATATCGAACCCATAAAAACTCAGCTAAAAACTGCAAAAGCTGATAAAATTCGGTTTTTGCACACTCTTATATTTAATGAAGACAAATCTCGAGAAAACCGTAAGAACTTATGCCATTTTCCCGGATTTACTTTTACAATTGATGACGCTGAATTCACGACTAAATTAAAAAACATCACCGATACTTTCAACCAGCTACAGATCATTACTATAGCTAATTTATTATTCTTAGAAATAAATGGTACTACAGAAGAAATTGCGCAACATATTTTAAGTGCATTATCTGACCTTAACAATTTCAAAGAAACATTTACAACGAACTCTGCTTCCGAAACTGAAATTGATGAAACACCTAAAAATCCTAAAATTCCTTTTATGACAGGTAATCAAAATCATTCGAACATTTCATCAAGCCCACTACCAGAGAATATGACGTCGGTGTCACACCCTCAATTTTTCGAAAACCCATACCGTACTTCCATTACCTTTAGTGATTTTGAAAATGTTATACCTTCTTTCGACGGCAGTTCTTTCCAGAATATTGATAAATAAATCAATAACTTTGATGATGTTACTAATATATTGAATTTGTCCGATTTACATAAATTAATATTTGCTAAACGATCCCTCAAAGGGAAAGCCCTATTGTTGATTCAAATCAAAAGTCACGTAAACACCTGGGCTAAACTCAAACAACTTCTTTTATCGGAATTTGGTTCATCCTAAAATTCTGCTGAGCTGCATGATATTATGCTGAGTAAGCGCAAATTAAAGGATAACGAAACTTTAGATGAATACGTCCTCATCATGAAACAACTGTGTACGCGCGGCAACATTGAGGATTCTGATTTAATGCAATACATTATAAATGGTATACCAGATCCCGTCTTTAGGAAATAAATTTTGTACGGATGTGAAACTATTTTCGAATTTAAACAGAAACTCAAAATTCACGATAAAATTCGAACTGATTATGAAAATACGAATTCCGTAAAGCAAAACCGTAAATGCCAGTCAAAGATAAATGTTTTCGTTCCAAAACTGACCTTTTGTGTTTCAACTGTGGTCAAGCAAACCACAAGAGTAGCCAGTGTAGGCATAAAGGCACTCGTTGTTTTAATTACTCGAATTTTGGCCATAAGTCTGCCCGATACGATCAGTCTAAGAAGCCTAGAATTAAGCCTGAATCGTCCAATATTTCTACCATTACTTCTCAGACTTTTATGACTAAACATGTCACTATTTCTTCCTTAGATGTCATTTCATTAATTGATACCGGCAGCGAACGAACTATGCTAAAAGAAAGCATTTAACGCAAACTCCCCACAGTTTCGAAACTCGAACGTTCAACCATCGCATTAACTGGATTAGGAAATACTATAATCAAACCGCTGTTTTTTTTCTACAGATATTGTAATTGATAATTCTAGTTATAAAGCTAATGTTTATGTAGTGACAGATTATTCTCTATCTTTTGACTTTATTATTGGTACCGATATAATACAGCAAAGTATTTTAACAATTTCTGAAAATAATATCTCCTGCAAAAACTTCTGAAAAATGAAAATATGTCTGATAACTTTTTAATCAATGTTACCCAAGCGATTGATGACTGTGACCTTGATTTATCTCATATTTCTGACGAAACAATACGTAATCAGATTGCGCAACTTATTCAAAATTATTCTCCCCGAAAAATAAAATCCACTGGCGTTATATTGTCGATTTATTTGAAGGATGAAACACCAGTCTCTTCTTATGCTAGACGCTTGGCACCAATAGAGAAAGATTTCGTTGAAAAACAAATTGCCGAGTGGATTGAAAAAGGGATAATACGTAAGAGTAATAGTGATTATTCTTCGCCTATTGTGCTTGTAAAAAAGACAGACGGCTCATTCAGATTATGCGTCGACTATCGGAAGTTAAATTCTAAAACATATAAACAGCATTTCCCTCTCCCAGTTATTGATGATATTCTTGATCAATTGCACTCATCGAAAGTATTTACTACACTCGATCTTAAAAATACGTTTTTTCACGTTGAGATCGCAGAGAATTCTAGAAAGTACACTTCTTTTGTGACACATACCGGTCAGTTTGAATACCTCTTCATGAATTTCGGACTTTGCAATACACCCTTGGTATTTCAAAGATATATTTACAACGTTTTTCATGATCTCATTAATGAAAAAGTAATTATTATTCACATCGATGACTTCATTATCCCCGCTGAAAGCGAAGCCGAGGGACTAAGTAAATTAAAACGTCCTTACAACTGCATCTGATTAGGGTTTGGAATTGAATCTTAATGCCACTTCCTACAACGAGAAATCGATTTTTTAGGTTATCACATTACAAATGGCTAACTGCACCCATATCCTTTAAAAACTAAAGCTGTTTTAATTTTTCCGGAACCAAAAAGTGTGAAAGATGTACATTCTTTTGTCGGATTAACTTCATATTTTCGTAAATTCATAAAAGACTACTCTGTAATAGCTAAGCCTTCGGAAAGACACTAAATTTCACTTCGGTGACCTACAACGCAATGCATTTTGCCAGCTGAAACATATTCTCTCGTTTGATCCCGTATTAAGCATTTATAATCCTAAAAGTGAAACAGAACTTCATTGTGATGCTTCCATTGACGGGTACGGTGCAGTTATCCTTCAAAAGTCCACTGCTGACAATCAATTTCACCCCGTTTATTTTATGAGCAAAAGAACACGGACGCTGAACGTAAATATTCAAGTTATGAATCGGAAGTTTTAGCTGTTATAGAAGCTTTTAAAAAAATCGCGTTTACGTGCTAGGCATTCCCTTCAAGATAGTTACTGATTGCAATGCATTTACTCTTACTATGAACAAAAAAGATCTCTGCACCAAGATAGCTCGATGGGCTTTAATGTTAGCTGACTATAACTACGAAATCGAGCACAGAAAAGGTACACTTATGCGCCACGTTGATGCTTTAAGTAGAAATCCAGTTTCTATGTTGATTCATGATACCTTTAATTCCAAAATTATACATTCGCATAACACTGACGAACACATACAGGCCATCAAAGAAATTCTGAAAACGAAGCCATATGACAACTATATTTTTAAAAATGATGTTCTTTACAAATGTCACAATGGTCTCGACCTAATAGTTGTGCCGGAATACATGCAACTCAATATCATTAAACACGTTCATGACAAAGGTCATTTTGGTCGTAAACAATGTCAGGAACTCACTAAAGAAGAATTTTTCATCCCTAATATGCGCGAGTAAAATTGATAGAGTTGTAGCAAACTGTGTAACATGTATTTTGTACAATCTCAAACGTGGGAAACAAGAAGGCGAATTACATCCCTTACCAAAAGAAGAGACACCTCTGCAAACTTACCATATCGATCATTTAGACCCTCTGGAAACCACCAATAAAAATTATAAACATATTTTAAGTGTAAGAGATGCATTCACAAAATTTGTGTGGTTGTATCCCTGTAAAACTACTTCTGCTTCCGAAGTAATATCCAAGTTACAGCAACAAAGTTATATTTTTGGCAATCCTTCCACCATCATAAGTGATAAGGGTCCTGCTTTTACAAGCAACGAATTTGGTGACCATTGTAAAGAAGAAAATATTAGCCACAGACCAATTACAACTGGCCTTCCACGAGCGAATGAACAGGTAGAGATACTTAATTCTACCGTAATTTCCGTAAACTCTAAAATGTCACAGGACGAACCGAACAAATGGTTCAAATACTTCACTAAAGTTCAACAAGTCATTAATTCAACCTATCAAAGAAGTATCAAGAAAACACCATTTGAATTATTATTTGGTACAAAAATGAAGCAAAAGGAAGATTTACACATTATCGATCTCTTAAACAGTGCAATCAAAGAACAATTCATGAAAGATCAAGAGGACCTCCGTCAAGATGCCAAGAAAAATATTCTTAAAATTCAACAAGAAAATCGTAAACACTACAATTTACGATGTAAGACACCCCGGAACTACAACCTTGGTGACAGATTTTGCGTTGTTATATGCGGACGGACGGACAGACAGACGGACGAACGGACAGACAGACGGACGGACGGACAGACAGGCGGACGAACCAGACGATGACAATAGGTGCTATGTATTTATATAATTACGAACGCATCTAATAAAGCATGTGTAACCTATTTATGAAATGCTTTGCAATTCAAAAAATATCGTGGCTTGATGACGTCGTACACTTTAAATGCTCTATTACCGAATGCGAAAAAGGAGCATCCTTATAACTCCAAAAATGATAATCATACTAACTAATGGTTTAGTAGTGTCCTATTAAAATATATCTTTGAATTGCAATTTAGATGAAATACAGGGTCACGAAAATCGAAGATTGTGGAAAATATGATTCCAAATATCTCGGCAACTAATTATTCGATCGACTTAATTCTTTATGCAAATTTTATGTCTTTTTTATTGTCTTTTATATTCATTCCTTAAAATAAACAATTTCGAAAATTTTTATGTACCTTTTATCAGAACGAATATTTCAAGAGTCAGAAAAAAATAGTTCCGGATAATCGAGTTTACTGAAATTCAATAAGCTTTTTCTCATAATTACATATTGAGTACATACCAAATTTCAATTCTCTATCTCAATTTGTTCGGGAGATAGAGCGTTTACAGACACACACACACAGACATACACAGAGACACACAGACAGACGGACGGCAAATTATTTTTCTAAACATATGTTTTTCTTAATCTCCAGTGTCTAAAACGTGTAAATACGTCAAAAAAATTATTTCGATTTTTAGAACGGTTGCAAGAGTAAGTAATAAAAGCATTTTTGAATGAAAAATAATAATTATTCAAATGAAGATTTGAAATTTGTTAAGAGTGATACTGAATTACCTCTATGTCAGGTATTGTAGTCGAAAAAGACGCTATAGATTTCATTATTTACAGCAGTCTTTTTTATTCTGAATATTTCTGTGTTTAAGCGCTTAGTTTGACAAACCTCTTAAATATGTATTTTAAATATTCCAATTTATTTATTTGTTGTTAAATTTTACTTTCGATTCAGAATATTTGCAGGTGACAAATGCTGTTTATATTGTTTAAATTGAATCATCTTGCTAGTCATCCGTTTTCAAAATGCTCACGCGATAGATATCAATTAAAAAAGCATCATGCTAGAACATAATTCTTAAAATATTAAAAAGAAAATCAGTAAATTGGGATATATTTTTCTGACAAACTGCATTTGAAAGTACATCGTTTTCCCAATTTGACTGTGTAAAAACGATAAATGAACGATGGTGAGAAGTTAATAAATGTATAAATAAAAGTGCCCAGTTAAACTGATGGCATTGAACTCACAGGCTAGTCACACTAATTGTATATTATACTCTTATTTCAGAGAATAATGCCCTTGAAAAATAAAGAAATTGACAATAAATTAAGGGGGTATTAGTCCCCCGTGTCTCCCTTTATACTTAACCAATGAACCCCCAAAATTTATCAGAGAAGCACCTTATCACAATGAACTTCTATACAAAATTTGAAGCAAATCGGATAATTCTGCACGAAATTTTTTTAATCTAAATTAAGGGGAGGGGGATTAGCCCCCGTTCCCCCCTTTACACTTAAACAATGAAACCCCAAAACTGATCAGGGAAGCGCCTTATCACAATGAACCTATAAACAAAATTTCAAGCAAATTTTTTATCAAAAGTTATCGCGTTACGTACATACGTACATACATACATACATACAGAACAGGCGGGCACATTAGCTCTCAGGCCTGTGATAAGCCTCTGATAGCCTGTGAGCAAAAAATGAGAAATAAATTTGTCAAGTAGTTGCCACTGTCGATATGACGCCAGCGTTACTTACGGAATTGTTTCTGGTTTATATTATAGATATATTTTCATATTATATAAAACGTAGTTTTATTTATGAAAAATATAAGGAGAACATCAGAGAGGCAGAAAAAATGCAATCGTAAGATTGAAATGACTACGTCAATAGCAGACGATAACTCTCAAAATAGGAGAATATATTGAAAATGTAAACATTCGCTAATTCATCTTTTGCTGGAACTAAATTTATATTATACTGGTATAATTTCGTGATAATCAACTATTGTAGTATTCCGATTTGCAAAATATTGCTTACAAAGTATTCTATGTTTTAATTGTCAATACATACGAATACGTGCCAATCTTCAATTTTCTTTTCAAGTCAATTAAACCCAGATAAAGTATTTTGTAAAATGCTACGGTTTCTGAGTGGCAATTAGTTCATTTTAATCAATAAAATTCCGATTTAAAATATACGTATTTAATTTTTAAAAAGTTTTTATTTGCTATGTTAATAGTTAATCATTATTATTATAGTATTATAGATTTAGATTATACAGTATCATTGATTATTACATAGATACAGTATTATATTACTATTTTAGATTATACAGTATCATTGATTAGTATATAGATACAGTATCATATTACTATTATAGATTATACAGTATCATTGATTAGTATAGATACAGTATCATATTACTATTATAGATTATACAATTAGGGTTACAAGGGAGTTACGGCAATCGAAATTTGATTACAGCTATTTTCGAATGACAATATTCGCCTTATTTAATCACTGAACGTCAGAAATTTAATAAGGCAAATATTACCTTGCAAGAAAAAATGATATTTAAAAATATATTGTTGTATTTCCCTGAAAACCTTGCATACAGTTGATTATCTGAAATCCGATGCCCCTTATATTTTCGGTCTTGCTGTGTATGTCACAAAAAGTTAATTTTCATTTTGCCAGGTTAACAGAAACAATTATTGTATAATATTGTGTAATTAAGTACAAAAATTGTGTAATTAAGTACAACTTTTCCAAATGAAAAATTTTAGTAATTATTTAGCAAAAATGTTTATTTATTTAAGTATGTTTTTAAGCTGAATTATATGTAGGAAAAGTGTATACACATTGAAATAGGTGGAACTCTTGTGAGCACGACGAGTGTGAAAAAATGTATAAAAGTATCAAAGTAAATAATGCTATTAATGTGCATAATTCCTGACCTGTTCTGTTTTTTAATTATAACCTATTATTTAAGGGTGTTACCTACTCGATAAAAGAAAAAAAAAGAAATCCATGTTCATGTTTTTGCACAAAAGGCAAAAATTGCCATCTGAAATAAGTCGTACTGATTACCAGTTGATTTGAAAATTTAAAGTTGATTCGATTTGACTTTTTAGAAGACAATCTTACAATATATGGTGTTATTGGTTCTGTATACTTGACATTTGTATCTAAAGTTACAGATTGTTAAAGTACTGATTCGATTCCACTGTTACACTATTTCCTTCTCTATATTTGACATACAAACAAACAAAAATAATATTTTTACAAATTACAATAACCATTGGAAAAATGTTCCGAAAGCTTTTAAAAAAACGTACTTTCGTGTTATAGCGACCCCCACAATTATGATTATGACAAACGTTGCAATTATGATTTCACCAAATTCCTCGCATCCTATATACGCATATATATATTCCAAACACTTCTATATGGGCCATATACGCCATTGTACACATATTATTTACGTCTTATATGCCGTATGTACATCATATACACATGTCATTAAATACATCATATAAGCATCATATATGACTATAACTTGGCCACATACGTCATGAAATGTTATATATATATCATATATTATTATAATGTGATACATGCTTTATAATTTGGCGATAAATCTTGGTCCCTTGGCGATTCATCCTTGTTGTCCGCTATAACACTAAAGTACCAAATTTACAATATATTAATGAAAACATAAGCAAAGAAACCAAAATATTCAAATATGATGCCAACTTTAGATGTTAGCATTGAAATTTTTAAAGTTTGGTAATTTCTATTTGTAGACCATCCCCTAAGCAAACTTTAAGTATTCTTTAACTCTTATTTAGATTTATGTCTGAGCTAAAGGTATTTTGCGGAAATTAAAGTTGAAGACCACGTTTTTTGGCTTTATAAGACAATTTCTCATCCGACGTCAATTTTTGAATTCGACGTTTTTTCATATTTGATAATTTGCATCTATCCTTTTTGTAACTTTAACATTTTTGCAACGATTTTAAGGATTTTTGTAACGATTTTTAACGATTTGCCTATTCAAAGAAAAGATCTTCTAAAATTACAGAATTTCGTTAAAAATTCTTCAAAATTTACAGAATTTCGTTAAAAAAGCTTAAAAAAAATAAAGTGACGACGTCAAGTAGTCCATTCTCGAACGAAAACAACAACCATTTTCCCAATGTTGAAAAAAAAATGTTTTGGAAATTTTAGTTTCAAGCTTTGTTACTTCTAGGCATGGTTAAATCACTAAAAAATAGAAAAAATAAAACAATGAACAGCAACAACAACAAAAAGAAAACAACAATGAAATTAACAACTAAACACAAACAAATTTAAAAAAAACGTGAAAAAACACGAAAACATAAAACAAAAAGTAAAAATATGTAGGAAAAAACTGAGTAAATATGTACTTTTTTTGTTTTTTGCTTCTCCTGATAAAAACCTGGCCATTTTTTTCAAATCACAATTGTGTTCTTTTGCTCCAAAACCTTAATACTTGGTAATAACTCGGTATTTTTTTCTCTGTTAGTTTTCGTCTCATTGGACATCATTTGAATTGAGGGAATTTCAAACATTTTGTTTTAATTTTTTTTAGTTGAAAAACAGTACAAAAACGGTACGAAAGTGATTATTTCATAGCCCCAATAAAATACAAGTTCTTGTTTAATTTTTTTAAACTCATTTGATAAATATAGATTCAATAAAGTTACACAAAACTAATGTGGTGATCGGATGAATGGTTTAGGAGAATAAGTACATTCAATTAACATATAAAACACATCAACAGGTTACCTCCTTCAAACCATAATAGCTTCTTTATAAGCATATATATATAATAATAAAATTTTTAATTGCTTAATACGCCTATTAAGCAATTACAAAATTGATTATTATGGATGCAAGGCGGGTGAAATTTTCTATGGAAAAAATTCCAAAGTGTTAAATATGAATATATATATATATATATTTAGGTTACATTTTTTATTCATTTACCAATGTAAAAATTTCAAAACACCTATTCTTTCACAAAGCATTTAGTGCCACTTTTCATTATTTTTAACTCAATCATACTGATTGGTAGAGATAAACGAAATATTTATTTAATTTTGACTGAGTAAAAAAATTTACAAACTGGATTTGAACTAAAGTTATCTGGCTTAAATTGTCAACGCTCCTATTGAACCACCTGGAGCGACAACAGGCCGAAAAATAAAACGTATATATCGATCGTTTATTGGAGTTTCTTTATCTGCGGTATTTTCTGTTGAGCTGTATGCATGACAGACCAGATGCTATTACCAAAAGGGTTGCAAAATGAAGTATGTCGGATTGTTGTCTATACAGGTTGCTCAATAGATAGAGCTTTTGCATTTTAAGCCAGATATCTTGTGTTCGTCACCCAGACTGGACACTTGTTTACTCCGTTGGTGAAAAATTAACAATTTATATCATAATTTTAGTAACAAGTTGTTCAGATTCGAGAGAATAGTTTTTAATTACAATTGCATAAATATTTATTTTAGATAGGATTTAGGTCAATAAATGCATGTAATAATATATATTGTAAATTCCTAGAATCATACATTTATACATTGTATATATAAAACTGACCTTTTCCTTAACCCTTTGCACTGTCATGTGGAGTTTTGCTCGACAAAATTATGAATCTCCGTAATACAAGTAGGTGTGGTCACCATTTTTGCTACCAAAACTTTAAAAATAATACTATTCATGATAGATTTCGATTTGAAATTTAGTAGAAACCTGCAATGGAGATTTTTATTTCAAAAAAGTGTCATTCATAATTGTGACCACTGATATACTTTATTATCAAAGAACATCTTTTTATTCGGTCATAATTGACAAATGAAGGCGAATGGTCACAAATGTTCAGTACTTTACAAGAGAAATATGTTGTATATTAAAATGTGAGTTTTTTGTTATATATATATATATGTTACCATAATAAAAGTATTTTACATGATGAAATCTCTTATACTTTTTTCTCCAAAAAATGTAAATTCAAACTTTTTCTCAGTAGATAGCTCAAAAATAATATTTTAAATAATAACTAACAACCGAATTAATGCTGTAATGGACTATTAGAAAACATAATATTGATGTTTAATCGTAAAAATATGATGTACCATAACACGTCTTTACTCAATCCATCCTGTTGAAAAAATATATTTTAAAAGAAATATTTTGTAGAAATATTTTCTTACTCAGCAAAATTCTTTGGAAGAACATTTTTCTTTCCGTACTTCTGAAAAATTAATGGATATACAATTTTTTAAATCTGTGTTCTTTATTTTTACTCAAAAGAAGTATTTGTGATTGTGGAAATAATATGGAATTTAAGACTTTATGCAATCGTAAATGGATATATGAAAAAATGTAGATTTGCGTACAGAACAATATGAACAAATGTAGATGAGGGCACTGTATATTTAAGCATTGATGTTGTACTATATTGTATTATAATTGATATTGTTTATGAGATTGTACATGAATAAGCGTAAATTTCTATGACAAAAAATATAACTAAATTTCATGACAATAAACTCTAATGTGTATATTTTTAAAAATACTTATTATATGAAACCGCCTAATGTGGAAGGAAACATATCATTTACATATTGTTACTTTCAAAGCATACACTAGATATAATATTTCCTCAAGAAAATACAGCAGTAGGGACTAAAAAGGAATATCCCATAATCCTAATATATAAAAATATAATCCCTTTAAAAAGGAATTATTTCTATTATAAATGGGGTTTTACAATAAATAACACACAGCGATTTTACAGCGATTGTAAGCAGGCATTTGAGAAGTGATATTGTGATGACGTTGACAAAACAACATAAAATCATTGATTAAAGCTACTTATAAAAAATTATTACCATACAATTTATTTTAGAGAAGTGAAAAATATTCCTATTGCGTTTTATTATTTCAAATGATATTTAATTTGTTTTATTTAAAGATATTTCTATATGCAGAGGTGGAAAATATGCAAAGGTATCTCAGGATTTCTACTTTTGCGTATCATTATTTTCGAATAGTAATCATCTCCTTTATTGACATGAATTCTATGAATAAATAAAATGAAGATTAATATTTGAAAATAGTAATACCCAAAAGCAGCATCTATGTAAGCACTTTCATATTTTCCATCCTTTTATAAACTAGGCAAACATATATTTTGAATAAAACATGAAAACGAATAATATATTTAAAAAAATTGCAAATTTACTTTTGTGAACATATATATAAATTTTCGTTTTCAATTCACATTAATTTTGCAACAGAAAATTTAATTCTTCTTCTTTATTAACTGATGTGATAAAAATCTTACAAACTATTAGAAGGAAGTAAGTTCTTCGCGTAGTAAATATTTCTTAAGGGTATACTAATCAACACCAAAAAATAGGTAAGGTACATTTGCTTAACTTTATTTTCAGTAGACGGTCCAGAGATTAGTGTAATCCAAATTTTCTTCATACGAATGACTGGAATGCTAATTTAAACTTTTTAATTAATTGTAGTGTCCACAGTTGTCTCAAATAGCACTTTTTTATCATTTCTATCATAAGTTGAATTATTTTTTTTTTAATTCTACTTAAAAATATATAAATGTATAAATTATTTATTAAATGATAATTCATTGATTAAAACTGGAATATTTAATTATATATCAAAATTTAGAACAGTTACATTTATGATTAATAGTAGAGTATTACATTTAGAATATTTAAGAAAGAGCAAATAAATGTTTGCATTTTTATCGCGAGAGAAACATGATCCGAATGAATAATTAAGAAAAATAGTTTTTGAGTTTTTTTTATGACATCAACTCCAAAGTCTTTGATTGGAGAAAAATTACATCATCTTTTTTTAATTTAATTGGAGATAATATAATTGACGCGATAAAAATACCTGTGTTTCACTGCCGGTTGATATCAACAATGTTCTCATTCAGAAACTCGTTAAGAGCTCAAGGTTATCTTTCTTTAATTATTGATGATCAATTGAAGAGATTATATTTTGGGTTATTTCCAACACAAACTAAAGATCCGGAGTAACATATTTTAAAGAATTGAGCACACAAAAGGCAATATTAGCGAAGTTAGATTGGTAATAGCTTTAAAGGAATTTATTTGAATTATAAATGGACAGATCATTCTAAAAGGCATTTAATTTTAGACTTTTGTACATTTAAAATAAGAAAAGTCTTAATTAACTTTTGTTAAACTTAAATATAAAAAATGCATGTCAAATAAAATGACGTATCATATAAAATGCGCAGTTAAGTACATTTCAAAAAGTTCAAATTTTTGAGACGGTATTTAATAACATTACTGACATGTATTCGTTTGATCTTTAATTTTGAAAACATGCTAAATAATGGGCAACTGGTTTTAATTTTTTATACAGATACTCAGATCACAGTACGGATGTATTTAGATATTTTTAGATGAGAAGGTTCCATAGAAATAACATTAATGTTTTAGCAATACTTAACCAGAGGTATATTTGGAAGTCTAAATACAAGTAGAACTTTTAAACCCCTAAATAAAGATAAATGTTTATTTTTTATGCATTTTTCATCTAAAACAGCATTTATGTATTTATAAAGGAACGTCATTACAATCTTGAAAAATCTCTCTCGTGTGTTCTATTCTCCAGTTCAATAAATTCATGTTGAATTTTGATTAAATATGTTACAAATGAAAATTTCAACGATGAACAATCAACACTCTCAGAAGACTGCTACAATGATGTCCACAAAATACATATAATTAAATATGAAATACTCAAACATGTTTCTAAAATAAATTTACGCGTGTCTTAATAATGTATCTAATTATATGTTTAAAGCAATGGAAAATTTGCTTGCGATTGCAGTATTTTATGTTTTGTTCTTACGATTGGAATATCCCAAGAGTTAAAGTAATACGACACATAGAATAGGTAACCGTTAACAGTGTGACTAATTCTTTTAAGTATTGCAATGTTATATGAAACATTTCAGATTAATAATATATATATTTCTAAATTGCTTAATATTTATATATGCTCTGTGTAATTTACTCATTAAAAGAGTTAAGTTACGTTAAAATGTTGTGGATAAAAAATATGCATTTTATTTTCATCATTAAAGAATCTCAATCAAGAAAACCCTTTAATAAAACAAGCTACAAATATATATTCAGAAATTTATAAAATAAATAATTTATTATTTTCATTGCTACATCAAAACTTTTAATCATGAAATTTACGATATATTTTTTAAATATTAAATTTGATTTTAATTGAGAAAAGAACAAAGCAGTATAACATATTGATAAAATGATATCGAATGTATGTATATAGAATTATTAATAACTGTTGAGCAAAAATAAAACATTATAATACCATAAGGGCTGATTAGTGAGCGTGTTTATGAATTAATCTAAATGATGCACAATTTGTTGAAAGGGGTAGAGAATAACAGACTTCGAAATATATAACACTCTTATAAATTCAAACGTTTTACATAAGTCAGAATACCCAGAATGTGGCTACTATTTCTCCACTGGTTAATTCCTTATTTAGACCATCAATGATAATTGCAATATCTCTTAATGCTTTAAAATTTCACATAAAATTTCTCATGACATTAATCAAATTGAAGATAAAAGGGAAATTAATTAATTAAAGTATAGATATTCAATTAACACGTTCACTGCCGGGTTAAAATTACCAGAATTTTATTTTATTTAAAAAGTTCGAATTCACACCAGATTATATTAATACCTCTTTGAACAATTTGTTTTTCGCTTAAACAAATTCCCATTCCTTCATTATGTCCTTAACAAAATTTCATAACTTTCTGACCAATAGTTTTGTCTGTAGACATCTTTAAAGTAGGGTCGTTTAATTAAGGACACCCTGTATGTAAGGATTTCTGTGATATATCTTCTGTTTACAATTTTCAAACTGTATTGCTCTAAATAGCTATAAACAACTTCATGTAGCTATAAAAAGTTATATGGAAATTTAACTATACGAATATCACTCTCGGGGTTCCTGAAGTTTGTCTCTATGTTTTCTAATGATGTATCATTTTTACTCTAAATGTGTAGGAAACTCTAAAATTGTCGATTTGGCTCCAATTACTTTCACGAATTGATCTTTTGTTTAATTTTCCACTTCTGTCTGTATCTGGGTATTTCTATATAAATCAAAACATTTGAGGAATTTGTTGGAGCTTGTAAAATATTTTTATGTGGCGTATTAATACAGTTTTGTGTTGCAGTTTGATGGATTAGTATCTATGTGGCTGTTTTTTTATTTTGTTTTTTACTTTACGAAAACCGTATAATTATATAAATAAATATTATATAGAGCAAAATAGTATATCTCTCAGTGAAAAATTTGTAGAAAGTCAATTAAGTTCATAGTCGCACGAAGTTCTTGATTATTTGCTTCATTATCAGATCAGAGATTTTATTTAAGGTATTCGAGATTCCTTCTATCATTCTAAATCAATTGATAAAATACTTTAAATTCTAATACGAAATTAATCTCTCAGAAAAATTTTAATTTCCTTTAAACTTCTATCTAATGGAAACGGGATCACCGGAATTAATTAAAGCTATGTAAAATAGAAATATGAGAGATTTAATTTAACGCTGGTCATTTGCAAATTTTAGTATTTAAAATGTGTTTTTTTGAATGAAAACAAAAATATCATAAACGACAAAAATGAATGGGACGGTTGATTTAAATATATTTTTTATGAGTTAATTTTCATTTTATTATTGAAATTAATGAATACACTAAATGCTTAACGTAATATTTTTAGGAGTTTTGCTTTTTTGTATAATCTCAGATAGAATGGTAATAACACATTTTTTCTCGTTTTTGTAAATAACGTAATGTATGAATATATGAAATTTAATAGAAAATATGTAAAATGTGAGATAGAAGTAATTATGTAAATCTTTAAAATTTTACAATTCTAGATTATATAATATTTATAGCTTCATGAATTATTTGTATCGACTTACATTATTAACAATACAAATTGGTACAGCAGTCGCAGACGCACTGGGGTATATTGTTGGCGCCAAAATGGCGATTTATGCCTGGGCAACCTGGCGATTTTGGCGAGATTTTGCTTCGTATGGCAACCCAGTAGAACAAATTCTGTGTGTTTTATATTATGTTAAATATTGTGTGTTTTATAACTAAAAAAATTTTGTGTGTTTATAATAAATTAATTATTGTGTGTGTTTTATAATAAAAAAAGTGTGTGTGTTTACAATAAAAATTGTGTGTGTTTTGTAATAAAATAAACTTTTTCATAATAAAAAAAAAAATTACATGCGGATTTAGCAAGTTAGGCCTAGCGTATATCCGAAAACGGTGTGTTCTCGTCAAAACGGCGCAAAACAAAAATCGCGCTAACACGATTCGTCTGCGACAGCTGTCCCTACAAATGATTTGTAGAACAGATCTATGTCTTTATTGAAGTTTGCTCAATGCACAAAAAATTTTATTTTTAACATGTTTCTTTTTGTTAAAAGAACTATGTTTATCAAACTCGTTTTTGGCAAAAAATAATTGTTTTTAATTCAGAAAATACTGTTTAAACTACTAGTAGAAATTTATAAAATGTTTCGAAGAAAAAAATGGCACTAGTAAATTGGTACTGTAATACTTCGCAATAGATAGAGAAGGTTTTAAGGAACAGGAGGGAAAATTATCCAAACACTGTTTTATCAACAGTGCACACACGGAATCTTCTATAAAGAATTTTCTATGGTATTACGAAAATTCAAAATTCGTAAATTATCCAAACATTGTTTCATCAACAGTGCACACACGGAATCTTCTATAAAGAATTTGCAATGGTATTACGAAAATTAAAAATTCGTAAATTATAAAAACATTGTTTTATCAACAGCGCACACTCGGAATCTTCTACAAAGAAATTTCAAGGGTAATTTTGGTTGTGAAGTACCTATTTAATGCGACAATAAATTGATTCAGTGGAATTTGAACGCATTTCGCCTTGCAATCAACGAGTTCTCTCGTACAACTGACAACATGAGCGGGTTCAAAGCGAAATTCCCGGCTAAAAGTTTTTCATAGACCCCACTACTGTGAATTTTCGCCTATTTCCTAATACGTTCAGCCTCCTGCATCAAATAAAGTGACATTTATATCCACGAGATTACATTTATATTATCTTCTAAAGTGAATTTCTTAGGTTTCTGTATAATGAATGGTGAGGACATTTGAAGCCTGTTTAAGCGAGTTAAAATTCAATATGTTTTGGGAAAGGATTTTCTCTTTCTCAGTTCGTCCTGTCTCACTTTGTCAAAAATCATATTTTTGTTGATATGTTCATACATAGAAAAATGGTGAAAGCTCTTTGAAAAAAGAGGATCAAGGAGTGAATAAAGTAACTGATCATAGATTTAACCCAGAACAATGAGAAAAAAAATTAGTTTTTCAGTCCGAAAGTTATTGAAATACCGTTTTATAATATATGCATTTTAAATGGATTGACAACAATTCAAAGAACACTGTAAATGTACAACAATTTTTAATTTGCACACACATTTAATATTTTTAAAATATCATTTGTATTTAACTATAAATATATGTAACGATTGATTTTCAGTAATATCAAGTTGATTGATTGTAAAGTGACTTTTAGATATAGTGTACACTAATTTTTAAAATAATGCTCTGAATTTTTTTTTTAATATTCGTTGTAGTTTACTTGCTATGTCGCACTCTACTGGTATGGCTCAAAAATTGTTCAAAAATTTCTATACATGCATCCTACGTTACGTGTTACAACCACTTTCCTTTATTAACATCTTCACCTTTTTGTTAATGCTGTAAATATATTATTCATTCAATAATGGATTTATTCCCTATGTAAATTCCTTTATACCAGCATTTCCCAACCTTTATTGGTACGAGATCACCTCTAAGTAAAAAAAAAATTTAGACACCCACCTGATGACGATGACCCCAATATGAGTGTGTATCTAATATCATAATGGAAATTGTTGTATGACTCTATAAATTATCGGATATCATATCCTACAAAAAAGGTAAAATTTCATACGAAGGATGCACTATGTGTATAAGTGGTATAATAATTAAACCAACACGCACATTACAAAGAAAATCAAAAATACGATTATCGAACACAACTTTGCAATCAGTTAGATTTCTGGCACTAAATTCACCAATGAGGGCATCTATATCAGGATTAAAACTGGTTAATTATAACCTTATGTCACTTTTTACTCAAATTCGGGGGTCCAGGGTTGCCATAACGACTGCCCGACTGCTACCATTTCTCACAACGAGGTCATAACAACGATGGTTTAAGAAAACACTCACTTCTCACGAAGTTTTAGTTTAAGCTAATAGCTTTCATGATCATTGCAGTTGTAAAATATTGTATTTCTTATATTTTTTTAACACATGAAATAAAAGATATATTTGTGTGTCAAATCTCGGGTTTTGACCCATAGGTTCGGTACTGCTACTTTATACGAATATTAAATTTTATTGCGAAAAATATTTTTTAAGTGTTTAAACAATAGTTACAAACCTTTCTTGTATCCAGCTTTACAATTAAGTCTGTGTATTAAGTTTCATAATTAATATAACATTTGTCAACTATTTAGAATATTCAATTACAGGAGGCATTAACATTTAATTTCAGTTTTCAGTCGTGAATGTGCACAATGCCGTATGTTATTCATATTGAAATATTCATATTGAACTAGAAAAGGTCCTGAATGTTATGTTGCCCCTTTCTGGATTTAAAGCGTACGCATCCTTTATTTAAAATAATAAATAATTCATATACACAATGGTCTTTAAAATATATTTGCAAAGGATGTGCCATCAATTCACTTCATACATTATATACTGTCTAAATAAACAAAGCATTATAAAACAAACCGTTGTGTATTGTTATCCTCCGTAGATGTATTCTCCGTTAAAATTTTATGAACCCTCTGCCCGCTGAGAAAAAGGTCAAAACTGTAATGTTGTTTCCTCTATAATTTATTTTTGCTAAAATAAGATAATTTTTCCAACATGATATAAAAACCTTAATTAAGTATATAAATATAATCCTTGAGAGTAATTATCATTACTTAATGTTTTAAAAATACATTATAGCTTTTGAATTATATTAAGGCATGTTATTACTTTTAAAAAAATCGATTTTTTTATATATATTTACTTCTTAAACCTTCAAAAGCTTTATGGTAAAGTTGTTTTTCGAAATACATGCTGGTTCAAAAGTTACCCGTTTTTTGGTGTTGCAGTGAATAGGCTCATTTTTATGGTTTTGAGTACGGTGCGGATGTAAAAACAAAAAAATTGAGAAAGTGGAAGTCCAGAAGGGTACATTATATGGGCCTGGTATAGATGATTTTATGTAAGTTGAAAATTGTCAGTGTTATTTATGTTTGTTTTAAAACGTTGTAAAACCTTAAACCTATTTTTCTCGAAACTGAGTTTTACAAATCAGTACCAGGTAGAACTCGAGATTGGAATAATCGATTCGGTTGCAATTTTCATGCTTTTCTATTATCTACTATTTTTTTAGTCCCTCACGGACGCGTTTTTAAATATTCGAATTGTAAATATTTATTGCGTTATTTAAATCCGAAAATTTCTGTCTAAAATCGACAACTTGAAATGTGAACGGCTGCCATTTTTTACAGGATCAAAAAATTGATGAACCAATCGGAGAAGTACTGCAAAATATCGTAAATGTTAAGGTTTTGTTTTGGTTTTTTGTTACAGCGATTCTTCTGGTACCGCAGAACGCTCCAATTTTTGTAAAACCCTGTATCAAAGGCCGCAGAGGACCATTTTTCAACCACTTTCAAGTAAAAAAAATGTATTTAAATTTTCACGATATGCTCTTTCAATTACAACAAAAAACATTATCATTACAGTATTGTATTACTGCGCTAAAAAGAAATGCAAAAACAAGAACGAAAAATCATGCGTCAAGCATAGATTATGTAACACTTTCCAACGCTTCCAAAATAATTTTACGAATCATACTCTTTTATAAGCTAAAAGATAACATCTAAGTAATCCGAATACTTTATTCAGCCCTGTATAGGATCTATAGATTTGTATATATACTACATAGGATGCTAAATTTTAGTTCAGTTAGGAAACACGTAGCACAGTTTAAAATTCTCCGTCTGGAGTTAAATAATACGGAAATGTGTTCCCGAACTTTTGTACTTCCCTGTATAGGATCTACAGAATTTATACACACCACGTAATATACAAAAAGCGATTTAAAATTAAAATCGCATTCAGTAACTTAAAACGCACTTCCAGGAATTATTGTTAACATACAGTAGAGAATTCTTTTGTGTGTCCCTGTAAATGAACGATGACTGCTATACACACACTATTCTGTAGTAAGTCTCTTGTAATGAACCTTATATAAATTTCAATGCGTTTAAAATAGTGAAACATTATTTAAATAAACCGCAGACGATTTTTCTCCATAGACGTAATGTAACGGAATTCTTTTGACTGTCCCTGTAAAGTAAGTATAAGTGCTATGCACACCCTATTCCATATTAAGCTTCTTCTAATGCACCTTAGTGATATATATAAATTTCAATGCGTTTAAAGTATTGAAACATTATTTAAATAAACCGCAAATGATTTTTCCCCATAGACCGCAATGTAACGGAATTCTTTTGAGTGTCCCTGTAAAAAAACTATAAGTGCTACACACTTCCGTTGAAATAGGGAACATGCTATAGATAACGATTATAACATATAAAATTTGCAGGGCAATCCGAGCATATTTACGGGAGTTAGAGCACGGACAGACGGCAGACGGCAGACGGCAGACGGCCAGACGGCCAGACGGCAGACGGCCAGACGGCCAGACGGCAGACGGCCAGACAAACCGAAGTCATAAACACTTTTCAACTAGGTTGGAAAGTGTTAAAAAGAAGAAATATTAGGAATTTTTTTTAAAGTTATAACATGCATTAATTTAAATAATCCTTCCATTGCAGTGAAACCTACAGCAAAGTGAACAAATATAATATAGTACACGGCGGTCAGAAGGTTAATGAAATTACCCTCTAACCATTAAGAAAATAAATCACGCATCTAGTAATGAGAAGTATATACCACTAGTTATACAGGGTGATTCTGATCTCATGGGCAACACATTAAGAAGAGGTAGTACACAGTTAGTCAAGGTCGTTAGACCATAGATATTATGGTCGTAACTAAAGCAATGAAGCTGTACAGGGCGTTTTCCGGTTCTGATGTTCCATGTTTACTATACAATGTGGGCTACAGAGCCTTCCCATCTGCACCATCATACATGAAATGCATATTCTCCTTTTCCTTTTTAGTAAAAACAGTTTTGCAATCCATGGTTGAAGTGATGATAGTGGGAAAAAACAGCACTTTATGTGTTTAATGCCAGCGCCTACTAGCGGTTCAAAGTTGGGTTAGGTCCATGCATTGTACAACGAAAATTCCTTGCTTAGATGTGTTCCATCAACCCTTAATGTTTTGCCCCTGGGTTAGAATTCAGATTCCTTGATGGGAATTATGTCAAATTTAAAATACTTCCCTTGAGGTCAGTTGTTTGTTAAATGAAATTATTTTGCAATGCCTTCTTTTTTCTTCTAATTTTTACTAATATTAGTATAGTTGTATAATAATAGTATTAATAGTATTAGTACTAGTTGATAACAATATTTCGAAAAATAAAGTCAGAAATCGTTTTCTAACGAAGAAACTGTATTACATATGATTGTGTCTACAATAGAAAGCGTCCTTTAATGCTTTTGAATTCGTTGTATCGAGTTTTAACTTTTCTAGGTGAGTTCTACCTCTCCATAAAGAGTTTCTCATGAGAAATCCCTGTATAAATTTAAAAAGGAGTGAAAGATTAACTATGAATATTAACACAAAAAACTTGATATCAATATTTTATTAAAATTTTTACTCTAGAAAAAGAAACGCTTCTTGTAGACACCAACCCACAGCAGTAACCCAAGCATAAAATTTATGCTATGGTGTAATAATCTATTTAAGATCGTTCATTTTCGGAAGTAGCATTTACTGTTTGTTACTAGTTTTATGTACAACAGTGTATTTAAGTGTTATTAAAAGATTAGAGAAAAATCTCTATCTGAAAATCAATTGAAATCACTGTTATTTTAAATTACATGCAGAATATAATGCTATTTCTTGAAGCATTATATGAAACAACTCGCAGAATAAGTTCTACAGTAATTCAAATATTTAACAAACATACGGAATCCTCCGAAGACTATTTTAAATTGATCCGTATAATTCGTATAATTAAACATATATTGCCAAACTGTCTTTCCAAAAGATTATCAAATATGTCTTAATAACTTGATTCATTACGTAGCCGTTAATCTCTTTTAATCAGCTTTGCAAATTTACGTTTCACTTGCATGTGATTTTAAACAATGGATGATATATTTTCACACTCACATATAGCAGATTTCAAATAATATGACACAGTGAATCCATTAAACTTTAATGACTGTGTGGCTTAAGTGACAAAATGTTCATATTGTGTGACATGTAAAATTAAATGAATTTTAACTTAATAAGAAGATAATGCAGTTAATGTATATTCTGTAATTACATATGGATTGAATTTATAATTGTATAGGCTCATCCATATCCTAAGTGATTTCCTGTAGAAACAGTAGCATGGGACATAATCTGTGAAGTGCTTCAAAGTCCTGTTGGATCTTCAGCCCTGTCTGTAGAGGTGCGGATTAAAATTCTGGGTAGGTTCACTGCTGATTTCTATATAATGGTTTTGGTTATTGACTCTAGAATTGCTTTTGATGTTTTATGTAAAAATAACTAAGCGTAGTCTTTCTGGTAACACACATTAAAATGTGATTTATATTTGAAACTATGGAAATACAGTTTAAAGAAATTATAATTATGTAAATATATATTATGAATGAAATGTAAATTTCAATGCCAGTTTATACCATTAAGTGACGGCTGTGTAATAAATGCTATATTAAACTCATATACATGCGATATTTTCCTCTCTATCGGAATTGGATTAAATATTATTATTTAACAGGACGCATACGAAGCATTTAATGAAACTAGTTATATAACAGAACAATATAGAATGTAATAACTGTGCAAGTGTAAAAGAGAATAGACTTTAAATGATATTCGCATAACTCGTATAATTATACATACTCTGTTTAAATGTTATTTTCATTTTATTCTAGAATAAATAAGAATTACACGAATCATTATCTATGAAGTAATAGATTTTAATCAGCTGTAGTTTGTCTTCGTTTCAGTTCTACATGTTTAAAACAATAGGCGTTTAATTCACACTCATATACAGAGTGTGAACTCATTTCTCGAACACCCGCATTAACTGCTGAAAGCCGACAGACCAAGTCATAAGCTTGGTGTCTAAGCACAGTAAAGTGGCGATGAAACCAAGTTAAGTAAGCACAGTCTGTGTACAATATGTGGCAATGCTTCATTCGTTCTGCATGTAATTCGATATTGGACACATTTAGCTTTCTTAACATTATTTTTGTATTCAAATAAACAGTCCGTTGATTACATTAGATTTTTTAGTGAATGTGCCTTAGTGATACTGTCTTGGGTTTTAAGGTGATGATAGCATATACAAATACATTTTAAGGTTTCTAAATAATTTTTACATGTAGGACATCTTACATTGCATTCATATTACACTGACAACGTTCTACAACTCTCTAATTTACGTTATTACAGTATGTTATACCGTTTATGATATAGGAATGCCCCTATATTGCCTCTATGTGGCACGGTTAGCCGTTTATCACGTAGAGAATAGACATTTTACTGTACCTAGACACCATGTTTTTGACTAAAGCTACAACCGTATTGAAGTTAAAGCGGCTGGAAATGACTTTATTGATCACCCTGTGCTAAAGAAAATGCCACAGTTCGAAATTAAGTTTGTATTATTATTCAAACCAAACCGAAACTCAGTATCCAAGAATTAATCAATGTGTTTAACCAAGTAATAATGTTTAACCAAGAATTAATATATGTATTCAGAACAGTATATTTTAATTAATAAATTTTAAATTGTTCAAATTGATGCATATTTAATTATAGTTTAAAATAATTATTATTGATAGAAATATGCTTATTTTTAATGGGTCGAATTCTTTCCGTACGTAGTAAATTGATTTTTAAAACAAAATAAACTTAAATGTAAAAGAAAAATAATAAAAATAAAATAAATAAAATAAAATAAAATAAAATAAAAAACTTATAATTTAGTTAACCATGTAAAAATCCAAATTATTTCTTTTATTTTTGGATGATACATAACTTTTGAATATTCCTGATTTTCATATTCACTATTTGACAATTACTTTTTTGCGGAACATACAATAGTAAATTTTTCTAGACTGTGACATGTTTTAAACAAACTTGTGAAAGTATCGAAAATGATTTCGCATAGTAAAGGTTTTGTTTAAGGAAAATTAAATTATTTTTTTTAATAGTCCTGGAATGTACAACAGTATGACATTTGAACAAAGCAATCGTAAATATACTAAAAATTGAAAAAAAGATGGATGTTTTTGCAAAATAAAAATGAAAATTTGATCTAGAGATTTCTTTTTAAGAAAGTGGTGTCTTCTAATTAAAAGTATTAACGGAATTGGATTGTTACATTATATCCCGTACGGCATGGTGACATCACGGCGACGTCACTGTGAAGTCACACTGCGACTTTGTGACAGTCGTCATGACGTCAAGTGACGTCGATGTGAAGTCACTGTGACGTAAATGCGAGGTCGTTATGGCCGTTTTCAAGGCTTTCTGTGACCTCACAATGTGACTACTTTGTGAAGTCATCGTGCGACTTCAATGTGAAAAATGTGACGAATCTGCATCGAATAGGGTGACCAGATTTTACCCGAATCCTATACGGATTGTTCGGATCAAAATTTTTTTATGGTTCAAGTTTGTGACGTTTGTGACGACACTGCACCGGGTCGGGTGACCAGATTTTACCCGAATACAATCCAGAAACTTCGGATCGATCTTTTTGGATTTGTTTGGCTACAGAATAGATTTGGATTAGTTGTCGTGTGACCTGATTTTCGTGAACCCGATCTGACCCGAGTCGGGTATAATGTTTTTACTGTAAGTCTTGTTCAGAATAGAATCTTACATACGACCAAGTAACCAGATTTTATCAGAAATTGTGTTACGATACAATTTCTGATGTCGGCTCGGATCTAGAGTCATGCACGAATCCGGTTATATACTTCTTGAACATGATTGAATGTCTACTTGAACATGAATGATGGTTGACTGAAATTATATTTACATTCAACCCGTAATCTTACCCTAAGCCAACAACAACAACAACAAAAATTCTGTAGGCCCACAACCCGACCGAACCTGATAAATGATTTCGCATAGATTCGGATAAAAAGATTTCACCAAATACGGATAAGATCGACGATAAGGATTGGATCGGCAATCATTTTTTTATGCAACTCGTATTCAAATTAAAACTTTGCATCTGATTGGGAAACCGGCTAATGTAGCCGTTAAACAAGAAAATTATAAATGTAAAAAACGCATACTAATATAAAAATAATAGATGAATCCATTAAAAATTATAATAAAATTAAATATTTTAATAATATGAAATTCTATTGTGCAAATAACCACTTTTAAAAATAACTTCGACTTCCATTTGTTTTATGTAACCACCAAAAATGTTGACAATAATTAAAACTATGCTATTTTGCTTTTAAGTATTGAAGTTTTTAAATGTGTATACTTTGCCATATTTCCCCTCGTTCAGTATCACGAAACTTTCAGACACATTTATGAACAAATTTTTAAACGCTTGGCACTTGCATGCCTGATTATTAAAGCGATTTGGAATGAATAGCGTTTTCCATTTTCAGATAAATGAGATGCTTAAGAGCAATTTTGGTCACGTTTTTTCCGTTTCTGACGCTGCGCGTCGGAAATTCGGTTCAAAACACCGACTTTGATAGTGTTTTCTGAAACATATTTTGTCAAAAATGGAAAATGCCATTCTATTACATATATTCTGAATAAGAACACCTGCCAATTTCATGTGTTTCCGAATAAAAATGAATTCAGAAATTAGTTATTTTGGATTTGATTACAAATTTAATGAAAATAAAAGTATAGATTTTTAAATAAGCATTGTGAAAAATTTATATTAGGAATCCATTTAAATAATAGATCTACCTATTGTGCGATATTATTAAATAATAAACATTGTATCAAGCAATAAGACATTTTTCGAAGCAAATGAATTTTAAAACTTAGGATCATAAACGCAAAGAAAAAGAAATATTCTTTTTTTCTTTACAAATTATTTTATTTATCGTTTTTGATAGAATACTAAATGCAGAGCTTAAATATCAATTTTTACTATAGAAAAAATTCGATAACATAACTGGAAAAATTACCTTAACTGAATAGCTGTTTTATTGTTTCATCAATATTCATTATTTTTGTGCACCCAATATTGACATATCTTGACAACTAAATTTGTAATGAGTTAAATTGTCGCAATTATATCAAATATACCAGAAAATTATTTCTCAAAACCTCCACTAGCTAAGAAATTTTCAAATTGTAAATCAAATATTAATAGTTTTAAAAATTGCAATGTTTTTAATTACAATGAATAACTATGAAAATTGAACTGAGAAACGCAAAATATAAATACATTCCTAGTAATAAATAACACTTTACATTTAGAATATATATTGTTAGTAAATACTTTAAGGTTTTTTCCAAACTCTCTATTTAAAACGATTTAAAACATTAAAGATAAAATTTTATACAAGTGATTACAAAAAAAAAAGATTTAAACATCTTAATATTTAAATAATGCACTATTAATGTACCATTACTAAATATGCACTATTAACAAAACTGCGAAGACATTAAAAGTTACCTGCTAATCTATAAGTAAAACCACCAGTTCTAGGGATTAAGTTTTAATGGTCGTTGACTGCTTCCTTTTCATTGAAAAATGAGACTCAAAACCGTGCTTTAATTTTCAAAGTGTCCAGCTTAGGTGTGTTCATAGATCTGAGATATCAAATATCATGCAGACCTTAATAACGCACCCAGCTAGACATAAGGATAGGTTAAAATGGATGATTCACTTTAAAACGTTAATTTACTTTCACGGTATAAATTCCACAATATACTTCCACAAACTTAAAAAAAACACCACACACTCTAATCCGCCGATGAAAATAATCGTCTGCCCTCAAGATCTGCGATCATGATCTGCGCAGTAATGTTTACCAAAGTAATGTTTGTCAAAGTAATATCTAGCAGGTGTTTCCAGAAAAAGAATAGAAAGAAAACAGTTAAATAAAGACATTTCAAATGCTTTATAGTTTATATGGCTCACAAATAACTTCTAATAAAACTATAATATTCTGTTTTTATATGAGAGAGTTTAATATGCTTGGAAATAAGCTGTGAAAATTTAAATTTTTATATATTTTTTAATCAGTTACATTTGTTTTAGGCGTCCAAAGTAAACATAAATTTTAAATAAAAATGGATTTAACAGTCTTTATAAAATAATTACGACATAAATATAAATACTATTCTGCAATCAGATTTCCTAAATACGATTTTTTCATTTTTTACACTCTATTGAAAAGAGCAATATATTTAACAGAGGTGATATCTTATTAAGCACTGACCAGTTTTGGAATAAATTGCTATAGGAATGACATATACTTTATGACATATTTTTAATTCGTTTTTGTTCGGAAACGCATGAAATTGGCTTTTGTTTTTATTCAGAAACTCTGTAATTGAAAGACGTTTTCCATTTTTTAGTAAAATCAGAAGATCTTTCAGAAAAGAATGTCAAAGTCAGTGTTTTGAACCAAATACCCGACGTAACGGGGAAAGAAAAGAGAAAAACCAGTCGTCACGTGACACGAATTGCTTATAACTCGATAATTTATTTATCAAAAAATGGAAAACTCATTTCGATTCCAAATATCTTCCATAGTCAGTCCTGCCCATTTTATGCCTTTGCGTTTAAAAATAAGTCAGAAATTATGTCAGAAAGCTTCGCGTTGTGGAGCATGTCAGTTGAGAACCACCTTAAATATTCAGTACAAGAAAAATCTTGAACGCGTTCGACGGTCACCACGAGCACCCCCGATGTCGAACTCGCAAAAATGGTGTCCTCACTTTTTACACAGAAAGCTGATGATTGGGTTGAGTGGCCCCTCAAAATAATAAGAGATTGGAGATTTTTTAAATATTTTTAGTATCACAAAATTAGCAAATGAGTTCTATGCGGTGGTAGGAAAAAAAATAAATGTTTGTATTTAAACTGCTAACAAATCTCTAAATTGCTAACAGTTTTATTAGAATGGGAGATCTATTTCTGAATTACTTTCCGCCAAAACTTTCCTACGTTACTAAATTTCTATTTAAGGATTTTTACCTGTGTATTATATAGTATATTTTGTTAAATTTCATGAAAATGGCAATGAAAATTGTAAAAAAATATCTGCCTCATATATGTAGACAAATATTTATTTATTATTTTATTTTGGAAATACAATATATTTAAATAATGTGTGACAATGTTTTTATTAATGATTTAGGTACATGACATAATTCAATTCTATATTTTATGAGTTTTTTTCCAAATTCTCTCTCCGATCACACCTTGAAGTCACAGAGTGTTGGCATTTTGGTCATAGGTTTTACGTGACTTATGTGACTTGCAGTGACGTCATTGCAACGTCACAAAATTTTTTAAAGCTGTCAAAAAGTAATTTTCTTCATGCCATAAGATGTTCTAAAGTTTATTTTAAGTTTTCTTTAGATCTTCAAGACGTTCACATTTTGATCACAGTGTGACGTTACAAAGTGGTGTCATTTTGGACACAGATGTGACGTGACGTACGTGACTCACAGTGACGTCACAGTGACGTCACAATGACGTCACTGTGACTGTGCATGCTATGTGGGATGTAGCGCATTCAGTATAACTGTTTTAAATTTCATCCGTTTTGTACGTTTTTGTCATGTCTTTGGCTTTGCTTGTAAACAATAAGTGCTGGTCTAACAAGTGAATTGTACTTACTTTTAAACATTAAAATAATTAATGTTCTTGTTGAACATTTCGAGACTTGAGAGTCCACACTAGGCTCGTGAAAATCCTTGCAAGCTAATGTTAAACTTATGGTAGCGTTCTTTACAAATATATTGCTTATATTTTACTACTTTTAAATGATTTTTTTTTCGCATAGGATACCTGATGTCCGTACCTAAAGTTGTGCATTTGCACTTTTTCGATTCTCGGTACAAATTTTTAATATTCGGACATTTCCACTTTTGGAACAAGTTGGAACCGGTTCTGTAGTATCGTCATATAAAATAACTGCAACCAAAATAAAAAAAAGTATTAACATTAGATATCGACTTTCTGTTATCCTATGCGAAAATGTAATTTAAAAATATTCAAAAGCAAGCGGTAAATTTGAAAAGAACGTTCCTATAGATTTAAAATTAGCTTGCGAGTGTTTTTGCTGGAATACACTAGCCACTATAACTTGACTACACACCAAATCGGTAAAAATCGATAGTTTAATATATTTTTCAAGAATTTCTATTGATATTCCGCAGCTAAATTTCACTGATATTTCATTCGGTGGATATCGATATTCATCAGTTTTTCTTTTCAAAATAAACTGAATAGGTGCTTTAAGGGGGATCACCTTGTTAGCACCGAATTTCAAAATTATTTTGTTACACATAAAAACTAAACCTGGGGTGCTACAATCCATAAACGATCTTGGCGTACATTGTCCAGCCCTGTTTTTTTGACCGAGGGTCCTGGTGTGTAATACTGTCCCAATCAGATGGTCAACCTAGCGCCGGACTGTTTGTGTTTATTTCTCAAGCATGATTTGGACTCATTTTTTAAACCCCGAAAAGATGAAACTTTGAGGGAAACTTACCCTGTCCGTATAGGACCTATATTCGTCCGTATAGAACGTACCCTGTACACAACCCTACTGTCCTGAATCGGGCAGTAGGTGTGTAGCGCGGCAATGACACGCGTTAATCCTTCATCTACTGGACATTCTGTACACCACTCTGATTTCAAAAGACTCAGCAATAGAAGATCTTTAACTGGTCGACTTCTGGTGTTTTACTTTAAGCATAGTTAAACCTTGTAACAATATATTTCGTATCCATATCACGCCTACGAAAAACATTTTTTAGAGTCTATTAACTTATATGTAGAAAGTCCGTATTGTAAATGTACATTCCTAAAGCAATATTTCATAATTCTGTGTAGTATATCATAATAAGTTGGTGTTTTAGTAATCTGTTGTCCTCAGATTTCTAAGTCTACGTTTCACTTGCGTATCCTTTAAATAACAAATGTCACTTCAAACTCATATATTAAACAATTTGAAATATTATGACAACTGCAATTGATTAAAGTTAAATAAATTTCCTACTCAAATGTTAAAGCATCAATTCATTTCTTAGGTACTTCACGAAATTACTTTCCTGGACCCCCCACTGATTACGTTTTTTTACGAAAACTTTTAATAAATACTGTTTGATGGTGTATAGAAAACAAATACCATATTTAGAAAAATATTACAGTATAATACATATATTTCTGAAACACCATAAATATATTATTTCAAATTTTGAAACGCAAACTTCTATTTCAACTTTGCCCATCGTGCTTTTTTTTCTCATTGAAACACGTTAGGGACATAAGACAACTATTAAAACAGCATGAAGCAAAATGTCATACGCATTTTAACTTGTCGTAATATTGAATACTTGCTCCCTCGTTGCCCCAGCTATTCCTCGAAGTCTTTCGTAGGAAAAAAAAAATATATATCGGCTAAAACAAATACAGGGAACACTGAAACAGGATTACTGTATTCTGTGTTTCTTCCATTCCATAAATTTATAAAACGTTAATCTCTATAATAAGAGCGCAAACCATATATCTCTACAGTGAATATCACAATAAAAGGAACATTTACAATAACATTCACGTGGAATACATTTTCTTCCCCAACTTTAAAAAGAACTTAACTTGTCCGTGCACGAAAACACTTTATTACTATTCATGTGTGTGTTCCAGCGTTCGTTCCACGGTATTAAATTCATGTTACCAAAATAAATTTTCTTCTAGCTAATGAGTGTATATTTTTTAAACTCTTGAATATGTTTTGTGCACAGTTGTATTTATGCTCAAATGAGCAATGAGATTATTAAAATGAGAATATTAAAATTCTCCTTCTGGAGTTTCTGTCCATAAACGGAAATGTGTTCGTGAACTTTTGTGGTGCCCTGCATATTATCTACAGAATTTATACACACCAAGTAATAGACAAAAAGTGAGTTAAATTTAAAATCGCGTTCAGCAACTTAAAACGCACTTCGAGGAATTATTATTTTAACAGACAGTAGAGAATTCTTTTGTGTGTACCTGTAAATGAACGATGACTGCTATACACACACTATTGTGTAATAAGCCTCTTGTAATGCACTTTAGTGATATATATAAATTTCAATGCGTTAAAAATAGTGAAAAATTATTTAATTAAACCGCAAACGCTTTTTCTCCATAGACGTAATGTAACGGAATTCTTTTGACTGTCTCTGTAAAGTAACTATAAGTGCTATGCACGCCATATTCCATATTAAGCTTCTTGTAATGCACCTTAGTGATATATATCAATTACAATGTATTTGAAATTGTGTAACATCATTAAAATAAACCGCAAATGATTTTCCCCCATAGACCGTAATGTAACGGAATTCTTTTGAGTGTCCCTGTAAAAAACTATAAGTGCTACACACTTCAGTTGAAATAGGAAACATGCTATAGATAACGACAATAACATATAAAAATTGCAGGGCAATCCGAGCATATTTACGGGAGTTAGAGCATGGACAGACGATAGACAAACCGAAGTCATAAACACTTTTCAACTAGGTTGGAAAGTGTTAAAAAAAATCGAGAAATTCATATAAAAAAGAAATCTGTTGAAAATGAAATATTTTCAACACATCTTGCTTTGCAAAATACTTTTCGAGGGTACATTTTCTTTCCTGTGCTACTAAAGATTAATGGCAGATATTTATCAGATAATCTTTTTTATTTGTACTCTAGTGAATTAAAGTATTTGTGATTATGAAAATAGCAGAAGATATACTAATGTTTTTTTTATATTATAATTATTATTTGTAATTTTTTGTATTGTATTAATAAAATGGAAATCAAACACATTCTTATAAGATATTTTTTACCGTATTCAAAGATCACGTAAAACATATCGGAATACCAGAGCGTACCTTTAACGCGCATGGACTACGATACAAGAACTAATGAAGAAAACAAAGAATATATATATTTTTATTACTTTTCAAAAATTCTAACGGTGGTGGGGAATTTTCTTGGGTGGTGACTGGTAACAGTATCAAATATATTTTTATTTAATAGGGGGTGGATATATACAACGAATATAAAAAAAATCAAATTATAATTTTCATGTAAGAAGATTATTTAATGTGTGCTTCCAAATTAAATTATTAGACTGAACTTTATGTTTATTGTTTAATGTAAGTTTTTATACTACTGCTATTTTGCTTTGAATTTCAATTTAAGATTATTTTGTTAAACTGTTAACATAATACATAATAGTAATTATTTTCAAGATAATAAAATACCTTCTTCTTCATAACTTCTCAAGTTATGGAAGATTTAATTTTACAATTAAAATGCAAATATTTTATCTCTATATATATTTTATCTCTCTATCATCCCTACTACAGCCTTATTTCTTTAGGCACAGACATCATTATTTGCTACTAAATTTTTCTTTCTTTGAAACTTAAAAATTCTTTAAATTTGTTCAGTTATCTCATTTGAAAATTCTATGACTGAACAAAATTTATCTTGCCATCATATCCGTTTTCTCATATTGAATTATGTATAAACAATTAAAAATATATAAGTAAAATAAATAATTTTAAATAAAAGGCGATTCAAAACGATGAAATATATTTGTTGATAATACATCATGATAATATTCTCCGCAAATTGATTTTTATGACAATTCACTTAAAAACTCATCATTATAAATAGTGTTTATCCAATTTCAAAGAGGAAATGAAATATGAAGAGGTTTTTACAGACTCGTGAACTGAACAAGGAAGTAAGAGACTAAAATACGAATGAATGACGTACATTGACTTTACGTCATTTCCATCCAATGAAAGAACTGTAAAATGACATCACTTGATAAGGACTAAAGACTGATTTCATTCTGCTATATAGAACTTTAATAGAAGCTTTTTCTCTCGCGATGGAGATGGAACATGTATACTCCAATCTCCCTTAAACTTATCAAATTTAATTAATGTTTAAGATTAAAATTATGTAACTATTAAATATAAGAAATGTAAATTAAATTCTTTAATCAGTATAATGAATGTTTTATTAATCAATAACTTATACACATTGCTTAGTCACATGGATATTCTTCAATCAAGGATTTACATATTGTGTGTGCAAAAAGTAATGGATACATCAATTTTCTTAATGGATTAACCAGTGATTCTGGTGGACATACTACGCGGTATAATGAGGAGTGTGGATGATTGCTGAAAAATGGAGGTAAGCAATATCTTACCTATCTTTTGTTCCAAAAGTACAATTGTTTATTATATACCTTATTACTTTAGAGCGCGCAAAATTATTGCCTACCGACAAAATTTTCCTAACAAAGATTATGAGACTGAAATATTCTAAAGTATATAAAGGATAAAAATAAAAATAAATATAGTGTCCTTAAATCCTCGAATACTTAAAATAAATTAATTAATTTTAGATATATTCTAAAATAGAAAAATGGCAACCTTCAAAGAAGGTACTATAATTGAAAAATTAAATTCCAGCAACTATGCAAACTGGAAATTTAAGTTGGAGATGCTCTTGATAAGAGAAGATCTCTTTGAAGTTGTCACAGACGACCCACCTAATCCAATTACAACGGAATGGTCTAAGGAAGATAAAAAAGCAAGAGCTCTTATCAATTTAAGTATTGAGGATAACCAAATAATCCATATTAAGCATTTACAAAATGCACGGGACACATGGAACACGTTAAAAAACATCCATGAGAGATCAAATCTCTCCAGTAAACTATTTCTCCTTAGGAGACTTTATGGAACGAAATTATCTGAAGGAGGAAATATGATTACTCATATAACGAAAATATTAGAAATTATTGATAAGTTATCAGCCATAGGCGAAGAAATTAAAACAAATCATATTTCAGCATTACTGCTCTGCTCTTTACCTCCTTCATACGACACCCTCATAACCGCATTAGAAGCCAGGCAGGAAGACGAATTAACTCCAGAGTTTATAAAGAGTAAATTAACAGACGAATTTAACAAAAGAAATGAGCATTCAAATACAAGTGATAATACCAACAAAGCCTTGAGAGCTGAAAGAAAATTTAAACCCACAGGTTTTAAAAAAGAAGAAAAATACTGCACGATTTGTCAATTGAAAAACCACAACATAGTTAATTGCTGGCATAACAAACATAAAACAAATAACTTTAAACAAAATGTAAGAAAAAACTTCTCTTCTTCATTAGTCTTTCAAAAAGACGAGAACAGGTTAAAAAGAGCGGACTCAAATAAACCGAATAAAAGCACAGCTTATTTCGGAACCGAAGAAAAGAAAAATTGCGCATTTATAGCGAACAAATCGCAAAATAAAGCATGGATCATAGTTTCTGGCTCGTCCTCCCATATATCAAATGATGAAAACTTATTTTCTGAATTTACAAATAAAGAACATACCAACGTCGTAATTGCCAACGGCAATAAACTAAAATCCTACGGGTCGGGTAATGTAAACATTACCACAATAACCTCCGACGGTAGAACACATGAAATAACATTAAAAGATGTTCTACTAGTACCAGAAATTGAAACTAATTTATTTTCGGTAGCTAAAGCTACGAAAAACGGATGCAAAATAATGTTTGAGAACAATAAATGTTTTCTAGAATATGAAGGATTAATTCGCTTGGAAGGTACAAGAAAAAACAATTTATACGAAATTCAGCAAACTAACGAAATCACAGATGAAAATTTCGTAAATATGATAACAAATTGCAAAAATAAAAATTGCGTTGAACTGTGGCATAGAAGATTAGGACATAAAAACGTCGCGTCAATGAGGGAAATAATGACTAAGGAATTAGCATGCGGAATAAACATAAATAATTGTTCCCATAGTACCGAATGTGAGCCTTGCATCAAAGCAAAAATAACTGAAGCACCATACCCCAAAAAGACGGAATTTAGAGCAAATAAAATTTTGCAGTTAGTACATTCAGACGTATGTGGTCCTATTCAAACTCCAACCGTAGGTGGGAAAAATTATTTTTTAACCTTCATAGATGATTACTCTAGATTTACGATATTATATCTCCTGCAAAATAAAAGTGAGGTATTTGAGAAATTAAAAGAATTTGTTGCCCTGGTCAACAATAAATTTGGCAAAAAGCCTACAGAACTCAGAACTGATAATGGGAAAGAATTTAAAAATTCTAATATAGATAATTTTCTAAAAGAAAATGGAATTAAGCGACAGCTAATAGTACCATATTCTACCAGCCAGAATGGTGTTGCTGAACGAAAGAATAGATCATTAATTGAAATGACAAGAACATTGTTAAGTGACTCTAATTTACCATTACATTTCTGGGGAGAGGCGATCTGCACCGCAAATCACCTACAAAATCGACTGCCAACTAAAGCCAACGAGAAAACTCCATATGAGTTATGGTCAAACAGAAGACCAAATCTAAAATAATTAAGAGTCTTTGGCTGCAAAGCTTATGCATATATTCACAAACCAAAAAGACAGAAATTAGATAATAAAGCAGCAGAAGGGATTTTTGTGGGATACGATAATTATTCCAAAGAATATCGTATATACACAAGCGCAAAGATATAACTATAGCAAAAACTGTGAAGTTTTTGGAAAACTATCCGAAAAATTCAAATAAAGAAAAATTGCTAGAACTAAATTTAAATGAAAACACTAATGACGAAAACGAAAAGTCGGAAAACCCAAATCTGATAAAAATCGAAATTTCAAATGAAAATGATAATCAGAATGAATCTGAACTAAACCAAACCGAACCGAGAAGATCAGATAGAGTAAATAAAGGGGTTCCCCCAGATAGACTAATTTATTTGGTTAAAGATGAAAATATGAACGAACCGAAAAATTGGCAGGAAATAATAAACATGGAAAACCCAGTAGAAAAAGAAAACTGGATCAAAGCGACACAGGAGGAGATAGAATCTCACAACCAAAATGAAACTTGGACATTATTTGATCCCCCGCCAAATACAAAAATAATAGGTTCGAAATGGCTCTTCAAAACAAAATTAGATGATAAAGGAAAAATACAAAAATATAAAGCGCGTTTAGTGGCAAAAGGCTATTCTCAAAATTTTGGCATTGATTATTATGAAACTTTTGCTCCAGTGGTTTCACATACTACAATTAGAACTTTTTTAGCAGCCGCCGCTTATCATAAACTAAACATAAACCACGTTGACATTAAAACAGCATTTTTGTACGGAAATTTAGATGAGGATATATAATACATCACTCAGCCGGAAGGCTATGTCAAACCTAATCATGAAAACAAAGTGTGCAAATTAAATAAGGCTATATACGGCTTAAAACAGGCAGCTAGAGCCTGGCACACAAAAATTTAAGAATCATTAGAAAAGTTAAATTTCAAACAATCAACTTCCGACACGTGTTTATTTATACGTAATACAAAGGACAGTAAAGCTTATATTATCGTGTATGTAGATGACATATTAATATCTGCAAAAGACAGTGAAATTAAAGAGATTATACAGAAATTTAAGATTGAATATGAACTAAAAGATTTAGGTCAATTAAACTATTACATGGGGATCAAAATTGAAAAATCAAACGATGGATATAAACTAAATCAAAAAATTAAAATTGAAGAATTAGTTCGAAAATTTAAATTAGATGAAGCAAAACCTTACAATACGCCCATGGAAACAGGCTACGTAAATTATGAAAATGAAGAAATACCATTGCCAAACAACATCAATTATAGAAAGGCAATTGGCGCTCTTTTGTATATCTCAACTGTCACAAGACCAGATATTTCAGCTGCGATTAACATCCTAAGTAGAAAAAACGAAAACCCTTCACAGAAGGATTGGAAAGCAACTAAAAGAGTAATTTCCTATTTAAATCACACTAAAAACTTTAAATTAGAAATAAATACAACACACCAACCTATAATAGAAGTATATTGTGACTCAGACTGGGCTGGAGATATACAAACTAGAAAGTCCACCAGCGGAAACCTATTTTTATTAGGGAAAAACCCAATTTTGTGGATTAGCAAAAAGCAATCATGCATAGCCATGTCAAGTGCTGAAGCTGAGTATATTTCAGCAGCAAATGCCACACAAGAAATTTTATGGTTAATTAGACTCTTACAAGAATTTGACTTAGAACAGTCGTTACCCATTACCATGCACGAGGATAACCAATTCTGCATAAAAATGATCGAATCAGGAAAATACACCCGTCGCACGAAACACATTGATATTAAGTATCATTCCATTAAACACTTAAAGGACAATGGTACAATCAATCTAAAGTATTGTGAATCTAAAAACATGGTAGCGGACATCCTAACGAAGCCCACTCCCAAGCCTATCTTCGAAGTTCACAGGAGAAATTTAAATTTAAGAAATCAAATTCCAGAGATTAAGGAGGAGATTGTTGATAATACATCATGATAATAATCTCCGCAAATTGATTTTTATGACAGTTCACTTAAAAACTCATCATTATAAATAGTGTTTATCCAATTTCAAAGAGGAAATGAAATATGAAGAGGTTTTTACAGACTCGTGAACTGAACAAGGAAGTAAGAGACTAAAATACGAATGAATGACGTACATTGACTTTACGTCATTTCCATCCAATGAAAGAACTGTAAAATGACATCACTTGATAAGGACTAAAGACTGATTTCATTCTGCTATATAGAACTTTAATAGAAGCTTTTTCTCTCGCGATGGAGATGGAACATGTATACTCCAATCTCCCTTAAACTTATCAAATTTAATTAATGTTTAAGATTAAAATTATGTAACTATTAAATATAAGAAATGTAAATTAAATTCTTTAATCAGTATAATGAATGTTTTATTAATCAATAACTTATACACATTGCTTAGTCACATGGATATTCTTCAATCAAGGATTTACATATTGTGTGTGCAAAAAGTAATGGATACATCAATTTTCTTAATGGATTAACCAGTGATTCTGGTGGACCTACTACGCGGTATAATGAGGAGTGTGAATGATTGCTGAAAAATGGAGGTAAGCAATATCTTACCTATCTTTTGTTCCAAAAGTACAATTGTTTATTATATACCTTATTACTTTAGAGCGCGCAAAATTACTGCCTACCGACAAAATTTTCCTAACAATATTTTACACTGGTACGTTCCCTTTCGGAACAATTCATTCTATGCGAATAAATTTCACATATTTTTAAACAGAATATTGTAAAGCTTAAAGTACATGGTGGCCGGTGAAACTGTTACAGAAAAACAGGTACATGTGAATTTATTTTAATAATCAATATGCACCGATCCTTGCATTAATATATATATATATATATACAGGGTGTTCCGTTAAAGGGGTCCAATATTAATAGGGGTAATAGAGGAGATCACATGGAGCATAAATCAGTATATAAAGCCTGGTCGGATCTCAATAGTTTTCAAGTTACAGCAAATAGAATGAAAATTCGGAAAATTGTAAAAGAACCCTCATTGCTAAACTATCGATAATGCTACATAAAAACGAAGCACATATTTAGAAAGAGCAGAAAAAAACCTACAAAATGACATCAATTGTATTAAAATAGCAATATTTATTGACGAGTTACAAGCCCTGAAACAGTGAAAAAAGTACGAAATCCAATATACATCAAAATAGTTAATCGTTAATTCCAAAAAGACAACTCTAGCTACAACAAGGAAAATGTAGTAAAATTTGGTCCATTCCGAAAACTTTTGAAAAAGCTTACAATGAACCATATCGGTTTAATTGTGTGAGAGAAATTAATCAGTTTCTTAGTTACAACTCCGCTTTCTTTGACACTAGCAAAGGTTTAACTCCGCCCATCACGATTGGAAACACCGCCTTTTTAATTACTCTCAACTATACATTTTCGATCATGCTTCTTCTGAGATGCAACATTTTTAATTATTCAAGAGTTGAATGAACCAAAATAACTTTACAATAATAGTCTACATTTTAAAGTGGTCTTTTATTGATATAAAGCTTAAGTTAAATTCCTTAAAATTAAACTGGTGGTGAAAATTCGGAAATAATTAAAAATATTGCGATTTGTAACTATGCAAGAAGTTTCAGTACATGTTTTACATGGACAATTATTGTATGTATATGTGCATCATAATTTATGATAGGAAATAATAATAACAAATAGCAAAATAATTTTATTAATTATAAATTTAAAAAAGACACTAAATTTTAAATTAATTCATACAAACTTTGTAATTTACAATTTGAGTACACCACAGTCTGTGACTTACGAAATACTGTGCCAAAAAGTGTTGAAAATAAAAGAAAAATGACAAATAAAGAATTACATTCCACGTACTTTATGACATATGTGAAGCATAGTCTTCTGGCCTGCGCTGCACAGTTCAATGTCGGAAGGCAGACGAACGGACACTATTATAATAGATGTTCGAAGTTGCGCCCATTAACAGAATCGCACAGCCGACAGCGACGTCGTAAAGATTGGCGAACACGCCGAAAAACTCCGACGGAGTTGGGAATGTCTCCTGCAGCGACAACGATTCGCGCTAGTAAATCCTCCGGTGTATCCACAAGCGTTTCATACACCAGCGATTTAAGGTGTCCCCAAACAAAAAAGTCTAACGGATTGAGGTCTGGAGAGCGTGCAGGCCAAGCAACAGGTCCACTGCGTCCATTCCATTTCCCAGGATATGTTGAATTGAGGTGATTGCGAACACCTATGAAAAAATGTGTCGGTGCGCCATCGTGCATAAACCACATATTGTGGCGCAATGTTGCTGGCACATTTTGCAGTAACTGCGGTAAGATATCCCGTAGGAAAACCAAGTACGTACTGCCATTGAGTACATCTGGGAGTAAATATGGTCCTATGAGATAATCGCCGAGGACACCTGCCCATATGTTCACACTGAACTTTTGTTGTGCGTTCGACGGGAAAACAGTGTGCGGATTTGTATATGACCATGTGTGCATATTGTGCGTGTTTACCACGCCCTCTCTCGTAAATGTTGCTTCATCAGTAAATAAAATATTTTCCAGAAATTGTGGATTATTTTCTGTTACATTAAGCAACCAGCGTACGAATTCTGTCCGCTGAGCACAATCTGTTACTGATAACAGTTGTACCCGCTGCACATGAAAGGGGTGCATGTTTTCTGCACGCAGAATACGCCACACACTTTGGTGAGAAACACCGACTTCAGACGCAGCAGCTCGTGTACTCGTGGAGGGGTTATCTTTAAAAATATTCAGTACATCTTCTTCCATTGCAGGTGTTCGTATATGTCGAGGTTTCCCTGCATCAATGCTTGCTGTATTAAACGATCCAGTCTCCCGTAATCGTCTATCGATTTTTATGAAGAGTTTCGAACTTGGGCAACGTCTCCTTGGAAATTGCTCACGGTACATGCGCTGTGCTAGACATGCATTTCCATGAGCTTGCCCGTACATCAGATGCATGTCCGCATATTCTTCGTTAGAGTATTCCAGCATAATTATTATACATCAACTTACTACAATCCCACTTACAACAGCCTCCCTTTAACATAACGCCCACTGATGACTGCTATTTTATTACACTTTTCTTCCTATACACATAGAAAATTTGCATAAAAAGTACTTCTTCTTCATCATCCTGAAAGTTCATGGAGGAAACGCAGCAGTCACGGAGTTTGCTTTAAGAAAAGGCGAGAGCTGCACAATATGTCATTCACTTGACCAGACTGAATAATGAAAGGGTATTGATAGAGGTTGATCAGAAATGTATAATTGAAAGATATTAAAACGGGGTGTTTACAATCGTCATGGGTGGAGTTTCGCTCTTTCCGAGCGTGCAACAGTACAGAGTTGTAACTAGGGAACTGCTTGATTTCCCCCATACAATTAAACTGATATGGTTTATTGTCAGCTTCTTCGAAAGCTTTCGGAATGGACCAAATTTTATAACATTTTCCTTGATGTAGGTAGAGTTGCATTTTTGGAATTAACGATTAACTATTTTGCTAAATACTTGATTTTGTATTTTTTCACTGTTTCAGAGCTTGTAACTCGCCATTAATTCTCAATATTCTAAAACAACTTATGTCATTTCGTAGGATTTTTTCTGCTCTTTCTAAATATGTGCTTCGTTTTTATGTAGCATTATCGATAGTTTAGCAATGAGGGTTTTTTTACAAATTTCCGATTTTTCATTCTATTTGCTGTAACTTGAAAATTATTGAGATCCGACCAGGCATTATATACTGATTTATGCTCCGTGTGATCTCCTCTATTACCCCTATTAATATTGGACCCCTTTAACGGAACACCCTGTATATATATATATATATATATATATATATATATATCAGCAATTCTTATGCAAATAAACTTGTAGATTATCAGATGTGGAGAGCGGACCACATCTGTTTTCTGTGCGTCAGACTAAACATATCGCTTGAGCGCTCTTAAATCAAACTTAAGCGAAGCAGCCTTAAATATGAGCAATAATACTATTACGAAAAACAATACTTTATGCATTTGGGAGTTCAGAAAATTCACGATATTTTTCTGTATATATTCGTAAAAGTATCTCTTTATGTGTAATTTGTAGAAAATACATTGGATGATCTATAAAAGTATGGCGAACTGGACACATTGCAGAAAACAAGACATTTTGATCGTGTGTGAAAAAGAAAGCTATCGTCTACCGTCCATTCACGATAGGTTAGCCGATGTTTAACTGATATTTCGGTGCATTTATTCGTTATTTAAGATGAACTCCACTACCAATAATTAGAAAAATTTAGTTTTTAAGTTATTAAGGAATTTACATCATATCCTTCGCAAAATTGACTTTTCCAATTTTCATAGAAACTTGGGGCTGAATGTATGTAGTAAGAATTAATGTCTTTAATTATATTCAATTTAAATGTTTTAAAGATATTTTTATTATGGAAAATTTATTTAGTAAAATTTCATTTTCTTTTTTCTTTTTTTTACTCTTCTTTACCGATGTAATTTCTAACAAAATACTCAATGGAGTTTCTACGAAGTTCTAAAAGTTAAACAATCTGTTGAGGATGTTTAAGCTCGTCAGACACATAGGAAACATAATATTCATCCTTCAGTGATATATGGTTAAGCAAAAACATGAACTTTTGCGGGCAGTAACCATAGCTTATCTGACAAAATGCTAATTGAAGAGCATAAAGGTAATATTATGTTTAGCAGATATGTAATTTTTGAGTATGAGGGTTACGTTTTTCAGGCATTATTGTTATTATTATAGGTAAGTAAAGCAGTCGGTGTAAGAAAAATGTAAATGGGTGGTACGAGAAGTTGGAAGTGACCATACCAGTGTGATAAAAAATGTTATGAACATAATAAAATTAAAGACATTAGGGAAAACTTTTGTTTATTTAATCAAATCATACCAGAAAATTTATAAAATAATTTAAATTAATAAATAAACAAGTTAAAACCATACACTTTAAGGAATTTTTCAATATTCAAATTATATTTATTTTCTTGGCCGCTATATATTACCAGAATTGTTGTATTCCAGGAGTAATATTTCTTTCTCTGTAGCATCGAAAAATCGTTCAATCTCATCGACCAATTTATTGTGGCGGAAGTATAGATGTTATTCTTTCAGCTTCAATGTGCACATTTAATATACTTTATTTTAAAAATAAGTACACATATATACATTTTTTTTAAAGAATATCTAATACTATGTGTATTTCTGAAAATTAAACAAAATAAGGTAAAACCCATCATGTTGAATTATCATTCAGTTGTTTTTTTAGAGTAAATCTATATAAAATGCTTAAATAAAAGTACTTTAAAAATACAATTCACTTTATAGAACTCCAATTTATTTATTGTGTGAAATTATTTACAATGATAAAAAGTTTTTTTCTAATGATATTTCTAAAGGTTTTCTCTAAACTTAATTTCGTTTTCCTTTTTATTTTTTTTTTCATCTTAAAAGTAGAGAACGAATTATATATTTAAAAAAATATTTTAATTTTTAAAAAAGAAAATTTTATTCCATCTTTTTATTAACTGTTATGATAAAAACGATTAAAGCCATAAGTTAAAGTTCAAAATAAACATACATTAAAGTTTTAAGCATACAAAAGGAACTATTAAAGATATTACAGTGATAAAAGCTTTATAAAGAATTTTTATTTGAAAGAAATTGAAAAAAAGGGAAAGACGAGGACTTTATTTGAATTGCAAATACACAGATGTTTTTAAAATACATTTAACTTTAGAAATTTTTGAGCATTTGAAACGCGAAAAGACTTAATTAACTTTTTTAAAGTATAGATCAAAAGATTATAATATATGTAAAATATATTAAAATATAAAGTGTGCATTTAACTGCATTTCAAAACGATAAAATATTTTGGGATGTAATTTAATTAACATTAGTGTTATGGTTTCGTTTGATCTTTAATTTTGTAAGAGCGGTAACTTAATGGAAGTCATACTTTTAATATTTTTATTATCTTATTCAGCTACTGAGATCACGTTGTGCACATCTAAATAATTTTACATACCTTTTTCACAGACGTTATACCTTTAAATTATTTTATTGTATTTTAAGTGCAAATTGTAAATCATTTTAATCAATGCTAGCCAATCAATGCTATTTTGTTTACCACTCTATTTTTTTTAACTTTTATTATTATTATTATTATTATTATTATTATTATTATTATTATTATAAAATCAATTTTGTTTAGCATTTTCTATTTAAAATTAAAATTCGCTATTCTACTTTATCTGAATATTTTTTATATGCATCTAGAACCGTTTAATTAGACATTGTCTTTATATATATACAGGGTGTAACTGAAATGCTTCAACAAACTTTGAGGAATGATAGTACTCATGAAGACGAACAAAAAATGCAATGGAACATGGGGTCGCAAATGACGTTTAACCCCTTCAGGGGCAGTGGTATGTTTATGAAAGCGCTTAATTTTAATTCCAAAACGCCATAATGGCACCAGAATTTTGCTAAAATCTTTTCCTTTTAATATGTATGTAAAATATAGCCTTTTTTCTTATTTACAAACAAATTTTTTTATAAATTCCGGTGCCAGTCATTTATTTCAACATTTTAGTACTAAAAGTAGTTTGCCCCTAAAAGGCTTAAAGGATAAAAATAGAGAAAATGCGTCTGAAAATGGACTGGCACCGGAATTTACAAAAAAAATTGTTTGTAAATAAGAAAAAAGGCTATATTTCACATAAATATTAAATGGAAAAGATTTTAGCAAAATTCTGGTACCATTGTGGCGTTTTGGAATTAAAATTAAGTGGTTTTTTAGACATACCACTGTCCCTGAAAGGGTTAAATGTCATTTGCGACCCCGTGTTCTATCGCATTTTTTGTTCATCTTCATGAGTACTATCATCCCTCAAAGTTTGTTGAAGCATTTCAGTTACACCCTGTATAGATTTTTCCTTCACGGCACCTCAAATATCTCTAAATATTGCTGACTACCTTCCCAAGTCAATAGCGCATCATAATTAAATGATTATTGTTGTATCAGAGTCTCTGCCGTGGCAATATAGTAAATAAAGGAGTAGAAGTGTTGGGTATATTCACCTACATGAGTAATTTCCTTTCTTTGGAAGACAGTCCTTTTAATAATAACAATACTAGCTGGGCAGAGGTATATGAAGTTGAGAGGTATGGGACCACTCCTTGCTACTCTATTATCTATAGGGTGGAGCATTTCTTCCTACTGTGTATGTGTACTAGCTGTGTACTCTAACTGCTACAAAAAATAATTCATAATTCATAATTTTAAATCCGTTTTGCAACACCGAGCACTTTTTTATAATATTTATTTTGTACGAAATGTCAAAATCATTTAAAAACTACAATTTAGTGCTTACTTTTGATCTGTAAGAAAGAATTTTTTCAATTACAGGGTTACCAAAATGACATTTTTTTTTCTTCTTTCCACTATTCATAAAATTGTTTCTATGGCAGGGAAGGTGGTCTAAAATAATCCCCTTAAGGGAAAAAACTTGTGTAAAGTAACATAACTGTTTAAATAAAACTTTCGCCCTTTGCTAGTATGTTTTACACTATAGTTTGCTTTATAAACATATTTTAATAATATTTTTGACTGGATATAACGCAACTTGTCTGGAATAAAATATATGTGGATCGTTTTGCCCGTAAGGATCATTTTAGGCCACTTTCTCCTAATACATTTCTCTTTAAATTTTGCATTTAATGCCTTTGTTTTAATGAAAACTTCTAAACATTCCACAATTTAATTTTTACACTCTCAAATAAAATGTACTTTCAGATAAAATATGTTTGAAATATGTATGTCAATTAAGCAATTTCTTAAGATTAAAAAAAAAATTCAAGCATTTTTAATACAATTACCAAAGATTAACATCTTTGCACATAAAAAAAGTGTAAATAACTTAATATTTTTCTGTTTCCGTGTAACATTCCATAACTAAGCTGCCAAACGGAATTTAAACTTCACAATTCAATAAATGAAAGAATAATTAAACAAATTTGAAATCGAACTAAGTGTTTAAAAAATGAAATAATTTAAATCATAAAGTTTCCTATAAATAGTGAAATGTTTCACGATTGACCGATGTAATGGGGCTAGCACGAAAATACCAAAAAGGATTTTTGGTGTAGTTGGTTTTCAGACTAAGAAATTAAAAATATATTACACTTTACAATGAAGAACGATTTCCATCTACGTTATGTACACTTTGTAGTATCTTTAGTACACTTTGTAGTACTCAGGTATCTTTAATCAAGCTAGTATTATTTATATAGTATTTGTAATTTTTTTATAACATGTGATCAATATTCTGAGCCTATTTTTCTTTTAATTAGCTGAGTTAAAAAACCTATGTATGATTTTGAATTTTTTAAATTTTTAATATCTAATAATTTTTTTGAATTTTTACTATCTTTGTTTTGAAAAGTCAAGATATCTGTATCCCGCAAAATCATTAGTACTTCTTTTCCTCTAGGTATTTCAGGAGTGGGAAATTTTGGTATATTGTGAGTGAATTGAATGAAATGAATGTTTATTGAATGAAAGTGCACTTAAAAAGAGTATGCTTCTGTACCAACCTTATAAAAAACTAGACCTTTTTTGTTTAAAAATAACTAAAATTTGAAATTTTGGAATTCAAAATATATAAAATTAACAAAAATACATAACGAGCAATATTGAAACTTAAGTTCGGACAATCGCAGTTTGCATTCAGTAAATGTATGCACTAAAAGTTACTTCGTCACTGCCTATGACACACAGTGGCGTATGATCCCGAAATCATGGCTAAAACTCGAATCATTTCTTGGTTTAAGTATTCTTGGAAAACAAGGTTATAGAATGGTGAATTGCATTTCTAAATAACTGAGGATCTGTATTTTATGAAGCGTCGGGTGCACAAACGCCCTATAGTGTAATGTTTTGAATTTTTATGCAAATGGCTCTTTGTGCATTTGCGTGAAATAATTAATTTTTTAATTCATTATAATTCATTTTACTTAAAGTAACAAAAATAGCAATCAAAATTAATTTCTTGTGCAGGAAGATTACAGCATTTTCTCTCATTTAATAATTCGAATTTATCCGGTTTGTTTGGGTATCCGTGTGTGTGTGTGCGTCGTTGAGAAGAAAAAACTCCTTTACAGTCAAAACATATTGTAGTTTTTACAAGTGATATTGATTTTTGCCTGCTTTTTTATTGAACATAGTAGCAGCATTCTGTATTACCGATGTAATAAATTGGCTCACATTATTACGATTAATAGATAATAATTATTATGCTTTGTAAGTATGCATGACTTTTTGGTGTTACTGCAAAATAAGCTACTTCGGCACAGTGTACTTCGCACAGTGGTGCGAATCACTCCTCAAATTTCTAGAGGAAAAGAAAGTACCAATGATTTTCCGGGGTTCAGTGGGATCTTGACTTTTCAAAACAAATATATTAAAATTATAAAAATTTCAAAACTAATACATAGGTTTAAAAAATATGTTAATTTAAAGATAATTCGGCTCATGATATTGATCACATGAATAATAGCAATAATTTACAAATATATAAATAATACTAGCTTGGTTAAAGATATCTGATATACACCGAACTCTTGGCCAAAACTCGAATCGTTTCTTGCTTTTAGGATTTTTTCTACAACAAGCTGATAGAATAGCAAATTGCGTTGCTACATAACTGCGGATCTGTATTTTATGAAGTGTCGAGTTTACAGACAATCTATAGTGTATTTTTATACATCTTTGTGCATTTGTGTGAATCTATTAAAACAACGCCATCCTTTGAGAAGAATTTAAAATATCAAATAAAATTAATCATGTTATAAAGGTAAGAATACCAATTTTTCTCTCATTTATTATATCGAGTAATTTCTGTTAGATCTCGAACTTTTTCAAAAAATGCGTAAAGAAATATAAAATTCCTCAATTTGTGGTGGCCACATACACTTTAAACAATTTAAACATACTGTGAACTCTGTTGCACAAACCTTTATTCAGCGATTTTTAGAATTGGAGTTATGACTGACGTGGGGGAAGGGGAATTATTTTGTTTCACGTACTGTACATTAAATGTTTTGAAATGTTCAGGCAATAATTCAGTTATGATGTAATGGTATGTGTTGTATAAACTTTTTAAAGTTCATGAATTCTAACTTTTAATGTGTACGTAGGGTGCACATACTTATATACTTATCTTATAAGTGACATTCAAATTAAAAATATTGTTTTTTTTATTACGCTCCACTATACAGGCAATAGAATTAAAACTATGCATATTGTGCACATATATCATGTTTGATCCAAATTATATATTTTTTTCTTTTGAACTACAAATCTTCACATTCGACAGCAACTTAAAATCTGTATATATTCTCACTTTATAACATAAACCTACTAAATTTTGTTCCCTAAATACTACACTCTAAACTTTAGCTGTCGAAAAAGGCTATATATTAAACTTAATGAACATCTACTAAAAGAATTTAATTAATAACAAATTATACTTTTTAGTAAAGTTGTGCTTCTGAGTAAAAACTTTTCGAAGCAAAATAAATACGCTTTGTTTTCACATCTCTGTTTCCTTTCGTAATACTGAATTTATTACCGATAGAGAAATTGCTGAATTCGTTTGTTCAAAAACGGTACTTATGAAAACTGGCACAATACTCCGATTATGAAGGAATTTCCCAAATAATATGCATATTTTTTGAGTTGTGAAAAAGACTTGAATTGAGAAAAATAAAATGTTACAGATTAATCCACCAGATTTTAAGTAATATGTGTGATTACCCATACGATATATTTAGCCTTTATGACAGTCTTCTTGATATTTTTTTATGAAAAAGACTCTGTATCTAAAAAAGTGAAAAGCAGCAAATGTAAGAAATAATACAAAATATAGAAAATTATGGTTCTGTACATAATATACCGGGTGCGTCATAAATTCGTACATACTTTAGATATTCATAATAAAAGAAGTAATGCTCGGAAAATGTTTCGGTTTACACGAGTATGATCAGAAGGATCTTGGATTTTTTTTCCATGTATAATAAAAATGATTCCAAAAGTAACCAATAGAGGGCACTCACACGTCATACTGAGGCGTTTTATTCAAATCCGGCTCTCAATAAAACACCTGGCTGGAAATGGATTCGTCACTCGATCTCAGCAGCATTCTATCGTTACCGGATCGAGCGCTGCTGGTTAAACTTTACTACAAGAATGGTGAATCCACAACTATCGCATTGCACGGAGAAAGGACTTAAAGCGCAAACAAGCCCTATCTCATAGAATGGGATACTCAATTTAGTACGACGTTTTGAGGAAACGGGGAGTTTGGAGGATCGTCCACGTAGTGGAAGACCATCCTCGAGCGCGGATCGCGTCCTTGTTGTAAAAAGTGTCATGGAAGAATTGGCTGCCGAGACATCAACGGGGAGTCGCAGTGCTCGTGAAGCTGGGAGAATAACAAGAATTCCAGAATCGTCGACTCGACGTATTCTGCACGGAATCTGCGATCTGTATCCGTACAAGATACAGGCACTTCACAAGTTATTACCGGCAGATACAGATAAAAGAATATAGTTTCCTACATGGGCGCTGGCACAAATGGAGCGTGACCCACAATGGTTGTTGAACGTCATGTGGATGGATGCAGCACACTTTGTACTGCATGGTGACGTCAATACGCAAAACAGTCGTATCTGGGCGACGTCAAAACCTCGTGAGTACCTGACCAAGCCACTGCATGCTCCTCATGTGACTGTTTGGTGTGGTTTTACCGCGTCTTTCATTCTGGGTCCTTTCTATTTTGAAGAGACTTGCCCTGAATCCGGCTGGAAAACCTGTACAGTCACTGCAAAACGATATCTTACGCTTTTGCGTGACCATGCTGTGCCTGCATTGCAAGAAAGACATGCGTTACCTGTCGTCAATTTCAAGCAGGATGGTGCCCCGCCCCACTTTGCACGTGAAAACAAGACGTTCCTGTTGGACACTTTCACTGAAGACCGAGTGATAAATCGAGATTGTAAGTAAGTTTAAGGGGCCCGCACGATCTCCAGACTTGACCCCGGCAGATTTTTGGTTGGGGGATACTTAAAGTCTCGTGTATAACGGGGCTCTCCAGCCACTTTGGTAAAACTGAAAGATGCCATTCGACGGACCGTTGGTGGCGTCGATGCCGACATGCTACACTTATCTGTACAGGCGTATTGATTAGACTCACTTGCCTAATACCTGGTGGTGGTGGTCATGTTGAGTATCTTTTACCTTAAAATAAATGCACAGTGTCATGTTATTGTGATTTGTTTCATTGTATGTTTGTGTTTGCCTGATTTGCACAAAACGCCTCAGTATGACGTGTGCGCTCCCTCTACCGGTTACTTTTTGAATCATTTTTATTATACATGAAAAAAATCCAAAATCTTTCTGATCATATTCGTGCAAACCGAAAATTTTTCCGAGCATTACTTCTTTTATTATGAATTTTTAAAGTTTGCACGAATTTATCATGCACCCGGTATATAATTTTATAGCAGTTTTTTTTTCAACAGATTTGAATAGGTACGAAACTTAACTCCTTAAAATCAACCAGCCCTCAATTTTTATCTGCATTTGTTAAGTTTGGCGGAATGAGATTTTTTTTAATAGAAATAAATCCAGGAGCAACTAATAAAAAATTTTAACCAAATCATGTGACTTTATTTTGGATATATTGTTTTCGTGTATGTATGTATATATGTCATAACATTATTTGTATGTTTTATTTAAAAAAGACTGTTTTTATATTTAATAAAATCAAGTTCAATACATGTAACAAATATAAATTCGTATTTTTGTAGTTTGACACAAAAAGTATACTTTTAATCTTCTCACCGCCGCGACCTGATATATCCGTTCACTATGCTGTAGGTTTCACAGAAATACAAGATTTGTTCAAATTAATATAATTCTACAAATATAATGCATTTTTAAAACATCAAGATAATGATTCATACTCTCAAGAATTATACTTATATACGTAATTAAGTTTTGTATATCAAGTTTGAAAATTCAGATTTTTTAAGCATTTTAAAAAAATTACAGAGACAACAACATTACAAATTAGCCCTTTTACTCGGCGGTCAGGGTGTAAAGGCAAACCTTTAATATAAACTTAATTTATTTAATTATATTTTATACCTTTAAATAGCCATTTCCTTTATAAAATCTAAAACATTTGTTAAGCAATTTAAAGATTTTCCTGTTTTCACTGAAGATAATTTATAAAATTCTTCAAATCTTAAAGCAAATTAGATTTCGCAAAAGAATTTTAATTTGTTTTAAATTTCCATGATAATGGAGGTAAGATCATTGGACTAATTACTCTCTAGTCGGTCGGAATAAGACGTTAATTAAATGAAGATCAATAATTCACTTTATTTTGATATAATATGAAATTATATATAATGTTATAAGAGTTTTTTTTTTTTTTAAACAGATTTGAATACGTACGAAACTTAACTCCCTACAATGTTTGGATAAAATTGCTTATAGAAAATTTAAGGCGATACGATGTTGTATTTTATTCATTTCTAAAACTCTTGTAAGTAAAACAATTGTTAAAAGAATATTATTATTATTTCGATACAGTTAAATCTCTGAAAATTGAATCGCTAGAAACTGAGCAGCGAATTTCTATTAGACAGATCCTTACAGTTACTTATAGGTGTAATTGTATAATATTACATCCTCAGGGACAATGGATGACTTAAAAACAGGATTCATTTATAGACATGTTATGTTTTAGCGTTTCATTGAATAAATACATAAATTGTATCTGTAAGAAACAAGGTCTGTTATCTATGATTTCCTAATGTTGTGCAGCAAATCTTAATTCTAAGTTATGTGATAATTTTAGATGTTTTTAAAAAAGTGATACATTTCTTAAGTAATTGTTTGATTAATCTGAAAAATGAATTAAAACGTCTTGTATTTTGAAATATTAGTCTATTCTCAACATCATATAGGTATGCAATATTGCTTTTGTAATTCAATTCTCTAAATTTTAAAGTATATGCACACTTAAAAACAAACTCAGCCAAAAATATATTAAAGTAAGTATAATATGCTCAGCTATTTACTCAAAACTTAGATATAAAAGAAATAAAAAAAAATATAAATATAAACCGGTTTTTAAACAATATTAAATTTTTTTATTAAAAAGACACTATACTTTGCCTGTACTTGGTCTTAAACCTTTTAATTATAATAATATATCAAAATAATTCTTTGTGGCCCAATCACAAAAATTGGTTGATTTGATTTGTTCCTTTTTTATAGTGCATACCTCAAATTTAATAAAATTAATAAAATTACTCTTATTCCTTCTAAGTTCAGTATTTTGGCGAAAAATATAATTTATAACAGAGATATTTTGTGTTATCAAGTGTAATTGAATGGATATGAGGTAATTGTATCATTAAAAAATGTGAAAACACTTGTTAAAATAATAGTTAAAAATCGTCGAAAGTCTATACATTTTTTAAGAAGCCATGTTCGAATTTAAACAATAAATGAATGCCAGCAGAAATTTTAACTTATCTCGCCTAACAATGCAAACACATTTTAAAATATTATTGAAATCGAATAATTTTAATGCGTAATAATAATGAAAATAGAACACTAATGACCATAATGTTATTCGATTATTCAAAGGGCCTTTTTTAACGAATCACTGGATATTTTTATTTCATGAACTTATTCAAAATGATTCACCTTAAAAGAATGAAACATGATAAAAAAAGATGCGTCAGGAATATCTGTGTAACACACTTAACCAACATTTTAAACACATACCAACATTGATTCGCAATGTGCATATTGCAGACCAGTTTGATCCATTACATTAATAATTATTTTAGATTTCCATCTTAAATATTGATCGTATATTTCCATATTTTGGATTTTTTGCTTTTGATCTTGCAATAATTAATGAAACATTTTTCGCAAGTTAACAACGCTAAGGGAAGTTTTAGTATGAAATGTTCCTAAGCGTTTCTAATAATTCTTATTTGCTTAACAAACAATTCCACTTTTGGAAATAACATAAAACTAGTCGTTTCATGAAATCCCCCAAAAATTGCGTTGTGTAATTTTATTACACAAACACCTACTGTTCTTTGTAAGAGATAATATGTCATATCATATGATATACTGCAATGTCGTGGTGTGTGCTTAAAAATCCGATACTATTTATACTCTAGCCATTTACAAAAAATAGCTATAGTTCTGATTTTATTCTTACATATATATATATTTAAAAACCTTAGTACTAATTAATGATTTGATATCCTTGCAAATTGTATCACAAAACATTTCGACGGCACTGATACGTCTTTCCAGCGTAAATAGTAACTATTTAGCGCAATTATCCGTCACGTATACGTAACGTACAAAGTCCTAACATTTTATGATTGTTCCAACAAATAATTTTTAAATTGCAAATTTTGTCTAATTTAATAAAACAATTTTTGCCATTAAATAACGCAAAATTTCCGTTTTGAAAAACTTGTGATAAAAAATTTAAAGTTTGTAAAAGACAATCGTCGTTAAGTGGTTAAAACTTTTGTCATTAAAGCTTAAACAATTTGGTGTGTTACATTATTCGTACTATTGCAATTTTTTAATTTCAAGAAGATTAAATGATTTCTTTTCAACAGTTTAATATGAATCGTACATTTAGCAAAATAATTAACCTACATTATTTTAATATTAAAGATCCGATTAGGAAACAAAAAAAAAAGTATGAAACCGTTTCAATGTTGTTTGTTAAACGATATGAATTTTATTCCATTTTTATTCCAACCGCTTTGTATGTTTTCATGCATTTATTTTTGCAAATGTAAAATATAATGTCTCATTAAAATTGAAATGAGAAGATGGATTAATGGAGACATGAAAATAGTGGTTCTTATTGGCGGCTCTAGATTGTCTTTTTGGGGGGCACTAAATGTATGCCTGAAACACATATTATTTTCAAACCATTATTTTTTTTAAAGAAATCGTTTCCTTGTTTAATGGCAGAATATTTTCTGACAGTAAATAAAATAAGCTGTTTATTTGTAATAATAGTGGGTATGTTAAAGAATAAATTTAGAAGCCATGCATTTAGTGCCCCACATAAAGCGAATCACGAGCCACCACTGGTGGTATTATTCTAAAAAGTCTCTAAAGATAAATATTTTTTTAGTATGATGCTTTAATGTCCATATCTAATTTTATATTATAATGGTAATAGTAATCTTCAAGCTGCCGTATAAAAAAAATATTCACACAGATGCTAAAACGTACATCTTGAAAAACAATTTCGTATTATTACAGTTATAAGAGAGAAGAATAATCTCTCGTGTTGGATTTCTAAAAATACACTGTTAAAATAATCTGAAATTCACGGATATTTTTTCATAATTTTCTCAGAAAAAGTCTTTTTTCACCACAAAAAGGCATTTTCCGGTAAAAACAAAACAAAAAAAACAAAAAAAAACAGAACATTTAATCATATTTCCTGAAAACTATTCAACTGACCGAGACGGAGAAGGACAACGGAGATATTCCATTAACTGCTACATATTAATTTTTAATGTTTAAAAAACTGACATGTTGCTGAACAAATAATAATAAAAAAAACTTAACGGAAGAATCCTCGCCTTTTTGTGATATTTTTATCATTCTTCTGCATTGCATCTGAATTGCTTTTTTTTCATCAGGATCACAGACTATATTCTTTTACTGTGACCCACACGATCTCGCAAAGAAAGTTTGTTATGTGTTCCCTGTTCACCGCATGGATTCCATTAATATCAGAAGTAAGTGTCATTTTAAATTTTTCAATCATAGTTTTAAACTGAATATAAGTTATATACTAACTTATAACGAAAAGTTACCGCTTCTTAAAGCAGTGTTTTTCCTTCTTTTATCCCCCAAAACGAAAAATCTACTAACGGAACAGAAAAAGCTCGGGAACTTTGCTGCTAGTAGTTTTATGATGAATTCACTGATTTATTTTTAACAGTGTATACCTTACAAATAATCTAATAAAATCATTTGTTAACTTTAAACTAAAGTGTAATTATTGCTTACAGTGATAAAAACATAATACAAAACGTTTAAAAATACCTTTTAATATAGATTACATAGGCTTCCTTCGCTTTAACGGCGACATCTTCAGATCAAAATTATAACTAAAATATTCTCGAAAAGTTTCTGAAAATGGTAAACATAAATCACGAGATCACATGTGCAAGTTTTACAGTTTGACAAATTTAAGCACTTGCTTGCATTAGACATGTGATCTCGTGATTTATGTTTACCATTTTCAAAATCTTCGCGAGAATATTTTATTTATCATTTTGATCTGAAGATGTCGCCGTTAGAGCGAAGGAAACATATGTAATCTATGTTAAAAGGTATTTTTAAACGTTTTGTGTTATGTTTTTAACACTTTAAGCAATAAGTACACTATGATTTAAAATATATATATTGTTTATGACTTGCAGCTAAAATGTTAAATGTTTCAATATTTGTAAATCAATTGATTTTTCTATGAATATATATACATTATCAATTTATTTACAAATATTGGAACATTGATAATTTTAGCTCTGATTTTATATTATAATGATAATAGTAATCTTCAAGTTGCCGTATCTTGTTTGTACTTAATAATTGATTTCTTCTATGAATATATTTACATTATCTTGTCATTTCGTCGACAAAATAAACATGATATATTAAGCAATAATTACACTTTAATTTAAAGTGTATATCTTGTTTACAGCTTGTAGCTAAAATGATAAATATTTCAATATTTGTAAATCAATTGATTTTTCTATGAATATATTTACATTATCAATTGATTTACAAATATTGGAACATTGATAATTTTAGCTCTGATTTTATATTATAATGGTAATAGTAATCCTCAAGTTGCCGTATCTTGTTTGTACTCAATAAATGATTTCTTCTATGAATATATTTACATTATCTTGTCATTTCGTCGACAAAATAGACATGATATATTAAGCAATAATTACATTTTAATTTAAAGTATATATCTTGTTTAGGACTTATAGCTAAAATGTTAAATATTTCAATATTTGTAAATCAATTGATATTTTCTATGAATATAATTACATTATCTTGTCTTTTCGTTGACAAAATAAACATGATATACATTTTAAGTTTATTATTCTACGTTGCGTTCCATTTGGGATTTTAATCTTTATACTTGCTGCCATTTAAATCTAAACAATTTGGATAACTACATTAATTGAACCCTTGAGATTTTCAAATTTAAAGAATATTAAACGATTTATTTTCGACATTAGAATATGAACCGTTCATTTAACGAATTGATTAAATTATCTTCCATGAATTTTAATAAACATATTTGTAAGTTTCAGCATTAATTTGTTTTGGGAAAATATTTCATACTTGTTTGTTTAACCATATAAACTTGTCTATGTTTACTTCAATTGCTTGTAAATTTTCATGCGTCCATTGTCAAAATTAGAAATTAACACATATGTAACTCATTAAATATGGAGCGTGAAATGAGAGAATAATAGAGATGAGGAAATAATAGTAATATTGAAAAATTTATATGAATAATATTCAGAAGATTTAAAACTTTTCATTTGTGTTTATTAGTGAGATTGGATTGCATGCGTACATTTAATTTCCTGCTCTAATAAACACTGTTAACACATATATTCCATGCAAAGATATGACATGTTTTTTAATGCAATCTTACTATTAAATATTAAGTATTGTAAGTAGCTATCCAATTGTGCTATTTTGTGTTAAACAATAAAAATTTATGCATATTTATTTCAACTTTTATGTTGATTTTCACGCGTCAATGATGGATATTTGTATTATAGTGTGATACTTTAAAATTAGACGACAAGAGGAATTACTAAAAAAAAAATTATTAAGAATTTTTCAAATTTCTCAAATTTTTCCTCTTGATAAATACACTTTATGTTTTCAAAATCTAGTGTAATATGTGCATTTATTTTCTGATGTATCATTTACGGTAAGCAAAATCTGTACCTAAATGATATGATTTTACGTATGTAATGCATATGCGTAAATATGTTAACTATGTATATGCGTAAATATGTTAACTATGCATATGCGTAAATATGTAGCCCAATTCTTTATTTTCTCTTCCATTTTTAAAATATGCATACATAAAGATACGGAACTTCATGTCTATGCAACAGTTTTGTGGTGAAGTATTTTTAAATTTACGGGATTCTGCAACCAAAGAAAATGTGATTTAATGGGCTCGATATAAAACATATTTACGGAAAAATAATGACGGTGCAATGTGAACCTCTGTCATTATTTTAAATAAACCAGTGGGCCCGTGCGAGGATTTCGCACAACAATCTAATATTTTTTATCAATATGTAACATTTATTAGATGCAGGTTTAAACTTCTAAAGAAAATGTGAGAATAAAAATATCTGCAAACAACATTTAGTTAGTCAAGCCAGAATATCATCTAATTTGTTCCATTAAAGTTAGAGTAAAAACAGATCCAAAATTGCAAAAGGCACGCGCGAGAAAAAAAAAATTAACAATCGTATTTTAACTGCATTAGAGGATGACGTCATCCGCCTCCGGAAAAACATGGGACATAGAAATATAAATCTAAAGTTTCAATTTCAACTTTGCTTTTTAATCATAAATATAAAATAAACCCATGCGGGGTTTTTATAATTGCTGAGCATTATATAATGTGGTATTTTATTTTTGTGGCAACAGTAATTTCAGGAAAACCTTTCATTTCTTTCATGAAATCAATGCCGATTTAATTTTAATTATCAGCAAATTTTAATCAAAAACATGTTTTAACGAAATGTTAAGTGTGCTATGTCAGAAGCCTGTTCAAAATCCTTTCATATGCTATCTCATTCGTCGTTCTGCATTTCATATTTTCTTAGAAAAAGGGATCTTGACAGGAGAAATCATATATATGACCTCGTGCGAAGATTTCGCACTGAAATCTAATATTTTTTAGGTAATTCTCTCGTCAACCACTTTTCATAACAAAAAATTACCACCAAACTGTAAGATTAAACGCCAAAAATGCAGTCCCATTTACTTGATGTCAGAATCATTATGCGTGTTTGTTACGTCATCTAGTGGTTTTACATTCGACATTTGCGTGTATTTTTCATTATGTTTTACTGGATTATTAGTTATTTCATTAATTAAAATAACAATTGTGTCCTTAAATTCTTATATTTTATTTATTTTTTGATATTCCAATGGCAACGTTCTCCCGTTTATTTGGCGATAGTTTTTTTGTTATGAAAAGTGGTCGACGGGATAATAGAAAAGTAACATTTTTTATCAATATGTAATATTTACTAGATGCATTTTTAAACTTCTAAAGAAAAAGCAAGGATAAAAATATCTGCAAACAACATTTAGTTGTTAGTCAAGCCAGAATATCATCTAATTTATTCCATCAAAGTTAGACTAAAAACTGATCCAAGATTTCTAAAGGCACGCGCGAGAAAAAAAAAAAATTAACAATCGTATTTTGACTGCATTAAAGGATGACGTCATCCGCTTCGGGAAAACCATGGGACTTAGAAATATAAATCTAAACATTTCAATTTCGCTTTTTAATCATAAGTATAAAATGAACCCGTGCGGTGTTTTTTATTATAATTGCTATGAGCATCATATAATGTGGTATTTTATTTTTTTTTGGCAACAATAATTTCAGGAAAACCTTTCATTTCTTTTAAGAACACAATGCCGATTTACATTTCAATTTTCAGAAAATTTTAATCAAAAACATGTTTTAACGAATTGTTAAGTGGGCTATGTCAGAAGCCGGTTCTAAAACCTTTCATATGGTATCTCATTCGTTGTTCTGCGTTTCATATTTTCTGAGAAAAAGGGATGTTGACAGGAGAAATAATATATAAGAATCACACTGTTCGGTGAAACATTTTGTTTACAATTAGCACATCTGTTTGAAGCCGTTATAGAAAATATGGAAAATTAAGAAGGCTTACGTAAACCTAACAACTATCTTATTAATATTTTTCTGACGTCATGCTTATAAAATATTTCATTAAATTATAGTGTTTGGAGACAGATTGTTTTTATATACAGCAGTCGCCAAGAAAGTAAAAAAACGAACGAATAATATTTTTTTAATACCAGCGTTAGATTTTTTTTTCTTTTGTAAAAGTTAATATTAATTAGTTAGTCAGCATATTAACATATGATTTACGGATGTTGAATGGTCAAACTAAAATTTCTTTATTATTTTTAACACACAAAAAATAACTAAAATTTAATAATGAAAAGAAAAAAGACTTTACTAGTAATTATCTTTTAGGTTTAACTAGATTGTCTATGTCTTTAGATATTTACAGGACTCGCAGCGTTCCTAAAATTTTCTTACTTTGCTACCACTATTTTAAAACGTAATCTTTATTGTAGATTTCTATTGCAGATGTTTAAGGAATCCACTACGAAAACTTTTTATTTGAAATAGTGGTAAAAAGGTAGAGGAATTTAGGAACACTGTGAGACCTGTATTTGTTTCCGGTGATTTACACTTTTCCTCTTTATTTAAACACGTAGAGACTACAGGAATATTTTTTTAAAATCAGAACTCATATATAGAATTAACTATTTCCTTTTAAATATTTCTAGAAAAATCCAATTTAACTGTAAATATTTCTGAGATAAAAAACTGTTTCGTGACATGTGATTTTTAAAGTAATTTTAATCTGTGCGTTTTATATTTTTATATGCAAACTATATTGTATGATTTTCTAAGGCTCCCAAATGACTTAAATAAGACGAGATTGTCCATCCTCTTCTCAAACATTGAAGCACCGCGCCAAATAAAGTTTGTGAACGAATCAAATTTTGACAATGTTTTCAATTTAAACATGAAGCAATTTAATTTTTGCTGTTAGATTAAAAAGAAATTACGAATCACTGAGTTTCTAGCATGACACAATAAGCGAGAACATTTTGAAACAATATAAAATGAAAACATCCGGAGTAAACTAACACACAGATTGATGACTTAACTTTTGAGAAATGTAGAAGAGGCTGTGACATTACAGAATGTAGAATTCGATGTTTAAAAGTAAAGTCTCACTATGAACAAGTTCGCGTGCATAAAAATGCAAAACCAAGTAAATTTCAAATAATAGTATCAACAACTATGTTATCTATGTGGTAATTCTTCACATTCATCAAATTTTTCTAAATATATCAATTCAAACATGAAGCAATTTAATTTTTTGCTGTTAGATTAAAAAGAAATTACGAATCACTGAGTTTCTAGCATGACACAATAAGCGAGAATATTTTGAAACAATATAAAATGAAAGCATCCAGAGTAAACTAACACACAGATTGATGACTTAACTTTTGAGAAATGTAGAAGAGGCTGTGACATTACAGAATGTAGAATGCGATGTTTAAAAGTAAAGTCTGACTATGAACAAGTTCGCGTGCATAAAAATGCAAAACCAAGTAAATTTCAAAAAGTAGTATCAACAACTGTGTTATCTATGTGGTAATTCTTCACATTCATCAAATTCTTCTAAATATGTCAATTCAATGTGTAATAATTATAAAAAAAATGAGGTAATTTTGATAAAGTTTGTAACAGTAAAAGAAATAATTATAAGTAGTAACTTATATCTTAAACACAGTTGATAGTTTATGTGTGAGATATGATAAAGTTACCAATTCAATGAAAATTCCAGTATTAATAGGAAACGGAGCCAAGGCTGATATGTAGTTAAATACCAGTTATGTAAATTCTGCAGTTCGAATTAAGTTTTTTAACAGAATGTACTTCCAGATCATAAGATTTTTCGCCAGATGTTCATTTAAGAGCTGCAGCTGGTGAAATTGAAAAACTCTCGCTGTATATAAATGTTGTTTTCTCATATGATAGCAAAACAATAAACGTTAAGATGTTTTTGACAACCGAAGCTAATTTTTCGTTATTATTCGGTAGATACTAAATTTCTGAATTCAATATATTTTCCCATAAATTAAAGTCAGTCTTTGAAAGGAAATTGCAAATTTATCTGAATTTTTAGAAGCGCGCTTAAGGTAACCAGTAAGGATTGAAATGTCAAGGAAATGCAATTTTCATTATTATTTTTTTTTAATTTTGTGAGCTTTTAAGAATGTCTTACAATAGGTACGATAGAAAAATTTCTAAAATTACGGTTGGACGAGCATTAAACTTTGAGTCGCGCATAGGGGTGATGTCTGCTTTAAATCCAACTATCTGGAAAGACAGTTTTTCAGCAGTTTTGTCACGATAACTATAAAAAAGCTAACATGTTACTTTTCTAAGAAATGTGAATTAAATTTTCTAAAATTTATGTCTGAAAAACAAACATTGTGTTTTAAATTATAACAAAAAATAGGATTAATTTTTATGCATATTCATATTTTATTATATATATATATATATATATATATATATAATATCAAATTATTATATATATAATATAATATCAAATTTATATATATATATAATATCAAATTATTATATATATAATATAATATAAAATTTATATATATATATATATATATATATTTGAAATTTTTGTTTATTTTTGAAGTGACAACGTTATAAGAATTATAAAGAAGAAATGAGGACACCAAAAATATGGGACTTCAAAATTAAGGCAAAACTAGTTTTCCAAAATAATTTTGTCTTACAATAATAAACCTTTCATTATTGTATCACAACTCTCCATTTACTTTCCGAAAAGAAATAAAATAAATTTCAAAGTCAAACCAAAAAATGACGCCATTTTTTTCGGTTTCAACCACGCCATTTTGTTTCTGTTTCAAAAATTAACGATAATTGTTTATATGTTAGAGGTCGTTGGTCTCGCTTTGAGGAGTGAGGGGGGTGTTTGATTGTAATTTAAATATCGCGTTAATGCTAAAAGATTCTGCAATAGTGAGCAACACGACTACTATACCGTACCGCAGCCAGCGGAGAAACTTGTCGGAGGTTTGTTTAGAACAGAATGCGCTCCTGGCGGTGGAGGGTGAAACTAAGAAATTTCACAGCACTTGTGCAGCATGTACCAAAATACAGCCACTTAGGCAGAAGAGACCGGGAACAGAGGTTCGTTTTTTTTCGCGGTTCGTATGAAATCGTGGCCCCGATATAATTAGGTGCTCTCCAGCGGGTACAAGACAGCTAGTAAATAATAAAAGAATTATTATAAGGTGCACTTTAAAAGCGCACTCTGATGTGAAATTATTAGTTGTAAAACTGATTAGTTGTAAACTATTTAAGCATTAGATGATGTATTATTTTCAGAAGCGAAATTTCTGGGAAGAGTTACAAGAATTGTGGGATTTTATGGAATATTTATGTTACTTTAACATGAATAGATGAATTGAATTGAATTATGTATTTAATATATGTTTCATGCATTGTTTATCTTAAACTACATACTCAGTTAATGAATTTTTAAAAGTGAAGTATCATTTACATCATGAATTTGTTATCAATAATTCACTGATTTTTATTAATTGTACGGAAAAAATGCATACTTTATAAGTGTTTTCGTGCACATTTACTTGAAGCTGAAGAAAATGAAAAGTACATTTAATGCTTTTCATGTGTATACTTAATTTTACAATGACAATTTTGCAAATTATTATTAAACCAATTACAAACCAATCTATAGGAAAAATTATAACCTTTTTATTTGAATATTTTATTCTTTTCGCTTTTATACTTTTTGAAACACTATTATTTTATAGATACTTTAAAATGCTATCATGTATGGCACAATAGTCAAAATCTTAACTGAATTTGATATCCCTCTACATGAGAGTAACAATTACTCTAAGTTACATACATGTATAACATGTATTTTGTAAATGCTCATATGAAAATCCGATTATTTAGTTAGTATTTAGCTTCACCAAGTGCACAGTATGAAATTTCCTGCAGCGAAATACCTTTCAGATAATATACTGCGCTTTAATAATGCAGATCATTAGAACAATGATGATATGCTTTAATCAGTTTTGCATATTTCGTTTCAGTTTAAATTGTTTGAAATAATAAATGTTAGGATGCCAAATTTGGATATTTCACACGCTTAATTAAATTTACAAAATTGAGATCATTGGATTTAAACAATTTCTCATTTTACAACATACACTAAATTGACGTTATTTTGGAAATACACATTTAAATCCTTTTTCATAATATAATTCAAATAGCAAGAATTCAGAAGTATTTTTTATTACATTTAAAATTACCTATAATTTCAACGAAATGATTTTCGTATGCCAAATGATGGTGTTTTGCATAAACGTTTGTTGGTATTAGATACTTACATTTATAAACAAAACAGTAGATTCATGCTAATTGTGATCTAATCCGTACTAGAACAATTTGATCCGTTAAAGCAACTGTGTCAATTATAAGATGTAAAGTTTATGTTATTTTTCTATGTCGTTCTTTACATTTTGTCTTTTGAGTTCTTTGAATTCTGCATTTGTGTTTGTTTATTCTACCACGTGTGTTTGTTAGTTTTAAACCATATTACAAAAAACCTAAGGAATGTCATATTGATATAAATGTATTGTTTATAACATTTAAAATTACGTATAACTTCAACGAAATAAATATCTAAGACATGGTTATAGGTTTTTGTTACGTAAACGATGCATAATATTAAATGTTTAATTTTATAAAAGTACAGTAAATACCTGTTAATTGTGCTTAAACTGGTTATAATTGGTCTGTTAAAGCGACTGAGTCAATTATAAGACATAAATTTAATGATATTTTTCTATCTCGTTATTTTGTCCCTTGTGCGTTTGTGTTTGTGTTTGTTTGTTATGTCGTGTGAGTTTGATCGTACTAAATTTTGTCTCAAAAACCCTAAGGTATTTATCTTTTAAATGATGTTTACTATCCTTACTATTTTCAAGTAGTACTTCTATTTACAAATATTAAAATTTGCCTTATTTAATCACACAATTTGTAACAAATTGCTGCACTTAAATGAGGTAAATATTCAATTCAAGAATACTTATAACAAAATGATAACGACAATGCGGATCCTGCTTGTAGTATACGCACATACTACAAACTACAGCGCTTATAATACATAGAGTGGTAAACGGTTTTACCATTTTTTAACTCAAAATTTTCGATTTCACACCGGAAATTCTGAAACAAGAATTTTTATTTTAAGCAGTCACGAAATGTCTGCTATTAAGTAACGAAAAGAACATTATAGGAAATTTCTGGTATGAATGCAAAATTTCGGAATTAAAAAAAAGCCAAACTGTTAATGCTTTAAAAAGTGCTAAAAAATTGTAACCAATTAACGTGCAACGATGTGGTTCAATAATAGGTCGATCGCAGCGACATCTGCTTTAAAAATAGATTTACCTCTAGCAAAAGTAACCGTTTTGCTATTGACAAAATGAACATAATTTCTGTTAATAAAATCTTCTTGTAAGTGTATATTTCAGATGTAACTGATTTTGAAGTTAGTTTTTTTATGATATCAAGGAATTAATCGTTTCCACTCTACTAGCAGAGATTCGTCCTTTGGTATGCTAAATAGAGATAGTTTCTAGTTTGCTGTCTTGTATCGAGTACTGCAACCAGGCACATAAGAATGCGTATCACGTTTTTTGGCAATGATCAATATCATTCATATGTTCAAAGCTTATGAAAATCACTATTCAAGTCAAAGGAAATAGGGTATAATTTAATTATTTAAAATATTTACTACTAGCTGAAACGTTTTCTCACTTCGATTCTTATACAATGTTTGCGTTGAAAAGAGCTACCAGACAGTGGCATAGACAGAGAGGGGCAGAGGAGGTCCAAATGCTCTGGAAACCAGTAATAATATAAAGTTTTATTCGCCTTCAATATCGCAGAAAATTCTCCAATTAGAAAAAGCACAAATATTTTTATAAAATTTGTGGTATCCAGACCATCTTGGCCTCCACCCTGTCTACGCCACTGCTAGAAGATGTCGCTGCGATCGACCCGTTATCTTTTCATTATCGTTCTACATTTATCGGATTCAATTTTTTAATACTATTTTGTAATAATTTTCTACACTATGTATTCTAGGCGCTGTAGTACAAACATAGGCTTTCTTTATTTTGTGTTTTAGAAAACGATAGCCTTTTGCATTAAAAACAAGTTGGAAATTGTACGTCAAACGTTACAAACGAGGTGTGTTCGTACGCACGTTTTAGAATTAAATTCATGATATCCCGTGCGTAGAACGGGTTAAACAGCTAGTTAAGTATATATTTTATGACACTGTTCATACAAATATCTTAACTAGTTATATAAATATTCAGATATATATGTATCAGCTAGTTATATAAATATTCAGATCTTGATGATTTTTAATTCTGTGAAATGAATTATATCGTCTGCAGATTAATTTCTGTCATAAAATAAGTATCTCGGTCGCTTGACGATTAAACTTCGGAAGCCCCTATAACAAAAAAGCACCGATTTAAAAAAAAAATTCAAATTTCTTAATAAATATTTTTATTAATATCTCCTAAAGTTTTGATTCGATTTTAATAAAATTTGAAATGTCTCGACAAAATTCTGCAAAGATAATATATTTTAAATTGCAAACCATTTGGTTGGGTAGTTTTTGCGTTGTTATATGCGGACAGACAGACAGACGGACAGACAGACAGACAGACAGACGGACGGACAGACGGACGGACCAAACGACGACTATAGGTGCTACGTATTTATATAATTACGAACGCACCTAATAATATATATAAGCGTTACTTATAAAGCTATTCAGTTTTTCATGAAGCGAGAAAAGGTAAAAATCTTACGCTATGTCTCAAGAGAACAGAAATGTATATATATATTTTTTCAAATGACATAAATTAATTTTGGAAAATTATATTGGATTGTTTGGAGGAGAACTTCCCGTTTGGGAAATCTGCTTCGTACCCGGAAATTTTATCGTCTAATTTTTAGACATTGACCCCGATATCTAATGTCTCTTAAATGACGGGTTGAATTTTACGGTACGAATTGGTTTTCCTAAACAGAAGGAACTTTCTGAACAACCTGATATTTATTTCATTATGTTGAAAATTTCAATTAAAATGTTCGAAGATTTAAGTTCAGAACATGTTATATAAAATAACGTAACTATAATTCTTCATTCATTCATTAATTTTTTAGGTGCGTTCGTAATCATATAAACACGTAGCACCTATTGTCGTGGTCTGGTCTGTCCGTCTGTCCGCATATAACAACGCAGAAACTACCCAAATGAATGGTTTGAAATTTAAGATATATTATCTTTGCAGAATTTTGTCGTGGCATTTCAAATTTTATGAAAATTGAATCAAAACTTTAGAAGATATTAATAAAAATATTTCTTAAGAAATTTGATTTTTTTTAAATCGGTGCTTTGTTGTTACAGGAGCTTCCGAGGTTTAATCGTCAAGCGATCGAGATACTAATAACATAAGCAGAAATTAATCTGCAGACGATATAATTTATTTCACAGAATTAAAAATCATCAAGATCTAAATATTTATGTAACTAGCTATAGTACGAACGTACCACATTTGTCACGTTTGACGTACAATTTCCAACTTCTTTTTCGTTAAAGAGAGTATACATAAATGGAACTAATAACAGTCCGGAAAATATTGAATTGTAAATGTATGAAACGTTCTAAAAATACTTATAATTAAAGTTTATTTAGACACACAGTCAAGTTTTAGATGACATATGTACATTTTAATTAGGTGACATTTATAATATTACTCTTAGTACGAATATTTTAACTAAATAAGTGTTAAAAGATTCATTTTGATATTCTATAAAAATACAATGAACTTTAAATAAAAAAATACATAAAAAAAACACTTAGAATATATATAAATTATATATTAATACCACATTTCTTTCATAAATTCTTTTCACATTGAAAAAAAAAGATTTTCGAATTCACATATATAGAATTCTTTTTTTGTTTCGAGACCAACTTTTCGATGTACATTTTGCAAAATTTTACATAAAACCTCACTCTTACTTTCTCGAAAAAGTGAGCTTCCCTTGAGCCTGAAAGTCATCTAAAGGTAAGTGAGAATTTTTAAGGAAACTCAAGATTTTTTTTGTATGTGTGTTCTCAGAGATATATCTATGTGAGGATGAAAGAGTAACCTACTGCCTAAAAAATGAAAAGGAACTAGAATATGAAAACTTTTCTTCATGAATTGTGAAAGGTTATAAATATAAATATGGTTTTCAAATTTTGTCGAAAGATAAATTCATATGATGGAAATGTTTTTGACAATATGCGATTTAGACTGATATAATTGGTTAAATCTATATAATAAAAGTGTAAGTCATGTGACTGTCATCAACAATTCCGGGATGTCCGCTTCACTTTTTCATATACCAGGCGGCCATTTTTATTCAAAATTATTTTTTCGAATTAAACAGCATAAAAGTTACATTTTTAAAAAGGTCATCTATATAATAAAAGTGTAAGTCATGTGATTGTCATCAACAATTCCGGGATGTCCGCTTCACTTATTCATATATCCGGCGGCCATTTTTATTCAAAATTATTTTTTTCGAATTAAACAGCATAAAAGTTACATTTTTAAAAAGGTCATTCAAAATAAATTAATATTTGAGAGATGACTTACGTTCAATTAAGCATGTATTCTGCAATAGCTTCAGTTGAAATTAGGATCGCAGTTCAAATTCTCTAGCCATGAAAGTAAACACACACACACACACACACACACACACACAAAAGATTAATTCGCCATGAACGTTTAAAATATCCAAACATGGAGGTAATCGTTCATAAAGCAAGTTCTCCCCGAACGATTTTTTTAACCTCTGCTTGGGTGTCAAAAACAATAATAATAATTAGCACCATTGAGACAAACAAAGCTTACCATAATTCTGTGCTATACAACTCAACTTCCTTCCAGATCGTTTCTTGACGTAAGTTGAACTCATGTAATAATATTTAATGAATGAAATTTCGAAACGAATTATCAGTTAATTTGGTATTTAAGTATTATACTCGCCAGGAAGAGAGATCACGAAAAATGATTGGTAATCGCCAATCATATTTACCATTGTTATGACCAATCGCGTTCAAAATAGTAATTTAATGTACATTTATAAAATACATAACATCATTAAATACTTTTATGTTAATTTGCGCAAATCTCGCCAATACCATTTTTTAAACCGCCGATACCAGCTTTTATTTTTCGCGTGTTCGAATTAGAAAATATACTTTGATTTTTAAATCAAATATTTTGATTTATGATATTATTTCTTATTTATTTATTTATTTTCTATTTTTAAACAGTATATTTAAACAATGTATTTAAGCAATATACTTAAACAGTACAACATTATTATAAATTATTATTTAATATAAAAGCGTAAGTCATGTGACTGTCATCAACAATTCCGGGATGCTCGCATCGCTCTTTCATATGCCGGGCGGTCCTTTATACTAAAAATTATTTTTTCGAATAAAACTGCATAAAAGTTCCATTTTTGAAAAGATTGTTAAAAAAATTGTTTGAGAAATGCGTTACATCCAGATATGTATATATTCTAAGATAACTTCAGTTGAAATCCAAAAATTCAGTTGACAATCCAATATCTCATTTCTTCAAAATAAACAAGTACAAGAGATTCGTTCATCATGAACAGTAGAAATATAAAACCATGAAGGTAATCATTCGCAAAGCAAGTTCTCCGCGAATGAATTTTTGGAGCGCTATCTCGTATCAAAAAAATAATTCGCACCAGGACCTGTGAGACAATCAAAGTTTACCATAATTATGTTTGATTCAGTGCTATACAACTCAAATTCCTTCCGGACATTTTCTTGACGTAAGTTGAATGTAAACAAATACAACTCATGCATCTTTAATGTATCAAATTTCGAAATGAATTGTCAGTTACTTTTGTATTTATGTAAGCAAGAGAGATCACGAAAAATGATTGTTAATCGCCAATTTTTTCCACTGTTAATTACTAATAGCGTTCAAAACAGTAATTTCATATACATTTATAAAATGCATAACATCATTAGGTACTTTTATGTTATTTGGGCGCAAATCTCGCCAATAGCATTTTTGAAATCGCCAATACCAGCTTTTATTTGTGGCGTATGCAAATTAGAAACGATGCTTTGATTTTGAAATCGAATATTTTGATATATGATATTATTTCTTATTTATCTATTTTCTATTTTAAGTGAAATATGTGAACGGGATGTATTTTAAATTGGAACAGCTGTCGCCGATGCACCGGGATTGGCGTGAGTTTTGTTTTCCGCCATGTTGGCGATAAAACACCATTTTCTTGTTAGAGATTAATAAAACAGCATGTTACTTTTATTTTATTACGAAGTACTTTATTTTTATTAAAAAACACACGCCTTTATTATAAAACACAGACAATGATTAATTTATTCTAAAACACACAATATTTAATTTATTATTGAAAATATGAAATCTGATCTACTGGGTTACCATAAGAAGCAAAATCTAGAAGAAACCGCCTGGTTTTCCAAGTATGAAATCGCCAGTTTGGCGTCAAAATTATACCCCGGTGCGTCTACGACACCTGTATCCAAAAGGACCCATCATTAAAAATGATAAATAATATAGACTCAAAGTAAAATAATACAAAAAATAATTTAGTATACATTTATTAAACACATAAAATCATATTTATGGCTTTTAGCTTAGATATTTAAGATGGTAGTTTTATTGGTGGTATGTTATATTCACCAGAATGAATATTAGATATATATTCTAATCACATACTATATACCAATGAATATAATATACATATCTACATGTATTATATAAATAAAAGCGTCTTCAATTGTCTTTTTTATTTCTATTACATAATATTAACTATAGAGTTACAATATAGAGAAAAAAACGGGTTGCTGTAATTAGAATTATAGGCGGCAATGTTGGCGCGGCATATTTACCTGTTATGGATCTTAATAGTCCGTAGACATTAGGCAAAAATACCAAAGTAAGGAAATTACGCAATTATGAAAACTTCTGAAATATAACAAGAAAGGGAAGCAGAGAAAAAGAAAGTCGAACAGAGATCGGTATCTGGAAGTAAATTCGTGAACTTTAATTAGATTGTATGCCACGGGTCAAAATTGCTGACAGCAAATATGGTTTAAAGGGAATGCTATTATCAAAACTGGCTTCTAAAAGTTCAACGTTTCACCAAACCATACTCGAAAATTACGTGTAATAATATGCAGCCCGATTATGGCACATTATTCAAGACTTTTAGATGGGAATAATGATAGACATTCTAATCTTCCGTGATCGAGTACAGCCAAAGTTATCAAGAAACAAACAAAAATATTAGCAACAATATGATTCAGAGTAAATGTGGATTTCTATAAAAACTTTCACAAAATATACTTTATTGTATCAAATCGTATTAACTAAAATACGCCAATTATTCATGGACCCAATTCCGGAAAATTTCTTAATATGTTTAGGAATCTCCGCATTAGCGAACATATTGCAACTGATAAGCAAACGGACATTTAGCGTAAATTCTTAAGTGCGTTAAGCGGTATTTGTCAACAAAGATGAAATACATATCAATAAAATATATGTTCTTGATTTGTCTATTAGAATATTCCGTTTTGGCGAAGGATTCAGGAAAAAAATTGAATTATGAATAAAAGTAACGTGTTACGTTACTTAATATACATTTAAGGGAAACCAAACTGGTCGCCAATAGCGTATTTCTGTAATTAAAAAGTATTTAAAGTTTATAAATGTGAATTACATCTTTGGTATTCTTTAAAAATACCAGAAAAATTACATGTAGAACATCCCCCACTCTCTCTAAACAGTGCAAATCTATAATTTATATATTCAATATCTATAGTTTATATATTCAATACCTTTAGTTTATATATTGCTTTTCTTTGACACATTTTTTTCATAATAAAAAAAAGATATTTTCGAAATCACATATACAGATTTTTTTCTTTCAACACCTATATTTGCGAAACTTTACATAAAATCTCACTCTGACTTTCACGAGAAAGCGAGTTTCCCTTGAGCCTCAAAGTCATCTAAAAGTAGGTAAGGAATTTTAAAGAAACTCCCGATTCTTTTGAAACAATGCACGTTTTCTCTGAGATATATGACTGTAAGGGGGAGGGGGTGTTGAAGAGCAACCTACTGATTTATAAAAGCAAATGAAAAACCCTACAATATGAAAAAAAAATCTTTTTGACTTTCAAAAAGTTATACATGCAGACATATTTTTCTTTTTTTCAGCAAAGATAAATTCATATGATGTAAAATTATTTTACAATATTCAATTTGAACTGAAATAACTTACGAAACGGAATGTATGACGTATGTATTACGTATATTTTACTTATAAATATAGTTTTGATATAAATAGGTTAGTTAAAATATGAATATTTATTTTGTTTTTTGAATTTATTAACATAAAACTTATAATACATTTTTGAAGCAACGCAAACAATGTTTACAGTAAATTTGGAATTGTTTTTACCTTAAATATTTTACAATAAAGGCATTGCAGTAAAATTTTTATTTAAACGAAAAAGTCAATAACATGTAAAATACATGCGATAAGATAGGACGGTATTCATATTTCGACATTTACTGATAGAGCAGTTCACGTGTATTATTTCCATAGAGTGGTTTTTGTGTTATTAAATATGTTTAAAATCTTTATTTAATTTTATGAATTAATTCTAAGTAATAGTGGAATTTAAAATACCAGAAAAAATGTAGAACACCCCGTTCCCCGCTCTCCCTAAACATTGAAAATCTATAATTTATATATTCAATATCTATAGTTTATATATTGCTTTTCTTTGACACATTTCTTTCATAATAATAAAAAAAGATATTTTCGAAATCACATGTAAAGAACTTTTTCTTTCAACACCTACTTTTGCGAAACTTTACATAAAATCTCACTCTGACTTTCACGAAAAAGCGAGCTTCCCTTGAGCCTCAAAGTCATCTAAAAGTAGGTAAGGAATTTTAAAGAAACTCCAGATTTTTTTTAAACAATGGACGTTTTCTCTGATATATATGCCTGTGAGGTGGGGGGATGGGAGGTTGAAGAGCAACCCACTGATTTATAAAAGCAAATGAAAAAACCTAGAATATGAAAAAAAAATCTTTTTGACTTTCAAAAAGTTATAAATGCAGATATATTTTCCTTTTTTTCAGCAAAGATAAATTCATATGATGTAAAATTATTTTACAATATTCAATTTGAACTGAAATAACTTACGGAATGGAATATATTACGTATATTTTACTTATAAATTTAGATTTGATACAAAGAAGTTAGTTAAAATACGAATATTTATTTTGTTTTTTGAGTTTATTAACATAAACCTTATAATAAATTTTTGAAGAAACGCAAACAATGTTTACAGTAAATTTTGAATAGTTTTTACCTTAAATATTTTATAATAATTGCATTGCAGTAAAATTTTTATATAAACGAAAATGTTAATAGCATGTAAAATACATACGACACGATAGAACGGTATTCATATTTAGCCATTTTTGATAGAGCAGTTCACTTGTATTATTTCCATAGAGTGGGTTTTGTGTTATTAAATGTGTTTTAAATCTCTATTTAATTTTTTGTAATTAATTCTGAATATTAGTGGAATTCCACACTTTAGTGGTGTGTATTGATTCTACTTATGATACAGATGGCTGCTCAATAAATACATTACTGTCTGTTTACGATAAATTTTAACTAATTCTTGAGTAATAAATTCCGTCTGCGTTATGTGTTTTTAGATTATTTATTTAGAGTGGTTTTAATTTTTCTGTAGCTATTGGCAGACAGTACACTAGTAGCATTTTCTTGGAGTGGCTTTTTTGTTGTGAATTGTGCATTAAATCTTTATTTAAATTTTTGAATTAATTCTGAATATTAGTGGCTTTCCAACTCTCGTAGTGTGCATTCGTTCTAATCATAATATTCATGGCTACTCAACAGAATTTCTCAACGAATGCACTATGTCCATCCATGATTATTTTTGAGCATTTTTTAATTTTGGAGAATGTGAACTGTGTTCTGTGCTTTTAGATTATTTATATATATATAATCTCCTTTCATCATATAGAAAATGATTTTTTGCAACAATATTCTGCTAATTTTGGAAAGTGTTTCAAAATCTTTCATGGATGCGTGATTTTTTTTCTTACAAAATAATTAAAGCGTTAAATCGTTATACATACTGCAAACGGGTTACAATCCAATGTGGATTAGTCCCCGCTAATTGCTATCAATACACTTCATTATTTATGAAAAAATAATGTAAGATAATATATATATTTTTTAAATTTACGTCAGCATTCTCACCAGTTTAAAAGTTTTAATAATGTATTCTTCATTTGATTGCGTTTTTGTCAAAGTACATAATTGATTCTTTATCATATAATATATGTATTAAAAGATAAAACAATTTACTATTACATTTCTAGAGATTGATAATCAATTTATTTCAAAACAGATTGATTTTAAAACTGTTACATTTTAAATTATGTTTGTTTCTTATAAATCTTTTATATTGCTTCATTTTGCAAAGCAAAATAAAGCAATAAATATTAGCAAAAGCAATTAGTAAAGCCCATTACTTTCAGATTAGTAATTTTGTATCTTTTTACGCAGGAGTAAAATTAAAATGAAACAAAAATATACAAAGCATTAAACAAAGGAAAACCATTCCTACTAATATATCTGTATGGTTATAAAATAAAGTTATTTTTTATTATAAATTCATTAAATTAAACGTTTATTAAACTGTTTATCGTATTCGTGAAAATGTGATTTCTAAAATGAAAAATATTCACGAAAGCAGAGATTAATTGTATAAAACAAATAATGTCAAAATACATTATTATTTATTTCCTTTATTTGAGGAAATAATAATCGTTAATTCACATATTTCAATATATTTATGCGTGATGATAACTTTGAAACAATAAGTTGCTGTAAAGCATTCACATCTTTAAAATTATATATTAACACTTTGGAATTACATCAAGTCGGATACCAGCGCATTGTGGAGGGGCGGACTGATTGTGCGATATTTTCAGATTTGTCCTTGTATGAGAATAACTATTCTAGACACTTTTTTCCCTTCAAATGTCTTCTTTGAGGGTATCCCGACAGTAGCAATATGCCCAAAATTGACCGATGCTTAACAAATACCATACCAAAACGGTAATGTATGCGAATTCTTTCGGAGAGCTCAGTATACGATCTACCGAATCTATACACACCACATAATACATTGAAATTTTAAGTGAGTTAACCACAGCTGAAAACACGCTTAGAGCAATTACCGCTCAAAATCAGTTCAATAACATAATCATTTCCTGTGTTCCTGTAAATAAATGATGAATTTATTTATTAAAATAAATTAAAAGAGGATATAATTTCCAATCAAAAGACTATTTCAAGTTTTTTATTCTGGCTTAATTTAGTCATAAATATCTATGCTCTCTCTCTCTCTTTCTCTCTCTCTTTTTTTTATTTATTTTTTATTTTTTAGTTTTATTTGAAGGTGTAAAATATACAGTTTGAATTCTCCAATATTTATGTTTTTATCCACGTTCTTGATATCTTCATCAACACAATGTAAAATAAATACTAAATTTTTTTAATTTATTGGTTACTACGTAACTATATATATACTCTTCTAAACAATTTAAATAATTTATTTTTTTTAGTAAATAATGAATTAAAAACTACATTATTTGCGATACAGCTGTCGCAGACGCACTGGGATCTATTTTTGGTGCCAAAATGGCGATTTTATGTCTGGGCAACCCGGCGATTTTGCTGAGATTTTGCTTTGTATGTCAACCCGATAGAGCAGATTCCGTATGTTTTACATTAAATTAAATATTATGTGCTTTATAATAAATTAATCAGTGTGTGTGCTTTATAATAAAATAATTTGTTTGTTTTTACAATAAAAATTGTGTGTGTTTTATAATAAATAAACTGTTTTATAATAAAATAAAACTAATATGCTTTTTTATCAAGCTTGGCCTAACGTGTACCTGAAAATGGAGTTTTCTCGCCAAAATAGAACAAAACAAAAATATCGCCAACCTTAGTGCGTCTGCGACAGCTGTTCCTTATTTGTCAGTCCTATCAGTAAATTTTACTTGTATATTTTGTTTCTGTAATTTAAAATAAAGTTAAAAAAAGTCGAGGTTTTGAAAGTTAATTATCAATGTCATTTATAAACTTTCTCATATAACAAAAATCGTATGATATCTAGATAAAACGCAAAAAAGTATCTTTAAACATAAAAAAAATAATAATAATGTATTCAGAAGTATGCAAAATAGTTGGAACAGTTTGAACTTCGTTTTAACCAGGATAATTCAAATGAGGCATGCAAGTTAACGGTCAAATCTTGAAGAAAAAATATCTAATACATTACTTTTGATAAAACATTTTCTTAATATGAGTATAAAATAGCGAGCGTATTAATATCATTATTTGTGTTTCCAACAAATACTTTTTAAAATTTCATATAATTGGTTTTTTTTTTTAAAGTAGATCTAAAATATTAATTATATTTTATTATAAAAATTGAAAATTAAAAATATTTCATAAGGAAAAGCAAACCCTGCACCACATTGCACCGTAAACAAACCTCCAAAAGTATTACTTGTTACATCCTATAGGTAAAAAAAAATACTATTACACAATCGATTGGGGTAGTTAACTCACAATATAAACTTTTTATAATTGTATTTCTGATTTATTAGTTTCATTTTAAGTATTATATAATAATACAACTGATTTTTTAATTGAAGGGATAGTGTATAAAACATGATAATTTGTATATTTGTACTTTATCCAATTTTCATGTAAAATTGTTCCTGATAACCTTTTGGACGGGAAATGTTTATTTTTTATTCATTATACGACATAATAACACTGTTCAGCACCAAAATCGTTATTTTTAAAATAATGATTGATCCTTACATAGTTCAGCTCTCAGTAAATCAAAATATGAGAATTAAACTATTGTATCACGAACCACTTTTTAGGCGGTGTGGCTTTTTCTTTTTTACATTAAGGTAATTTATATCTTACTAAAACATAAATGGAAAATGTGTAAAAAGTATGAATATGTTAATAAATAGATATCCTATAAGTAAATGTATATAAGCATTAGTCAAGATACAGTTTCAAAATGAATGGAAATGTGCTAGTGAATACTGCTGAACAAGTAAAAGGAGGGAGTCATCAAAAGAACAACGCACGAGACAAATATCAACAAAATACATAATTCATTATATATATTGTTGATTTATTATCTTAGACAGTGAAACTAACTTTTTACGTTTTACGTTACATTGAAAAGGAAACTAGTAATGCTGTAGTTGTTCCTATTACATTTAAGCGAACGGTTCTACTCTAAATATCTAAAAATATATTATTCTTCTATTGAGTGCGATGGAATCCTGATGATTTGGCAAATTTAATGCAGACTGTATATTTTATTGTGTAGTCCATTATCGGTGTGTTTCATCAATTTCGCCCTGCCCCTTATCTTACAATTAAAAAAAAATGCCAAAATGGGAATAAAATTGAACAATCTTTTAATTGTTTTGTGTACATAAGAAAACAAACAAATGGGTAATTATATAAACAAAAGGCACTTACATAGCGAAACATTTATTGTAACAAAACATCGTAGAACTCTGGAAAAAAAATTGATCCCCTCGCCGTTAGATATATGAGAATTTCTTTATAAGATTTTTTTCTACAAAAATTAAACTAATATACGCTGTCATTAGTTTGTAAAATATGTTTCCGTAATAATCATTCAGCGGACACGCTAAAAAAATTCTTACGAGTAGCTTGTGTTAATACTTTTCACGAGAAGAGTATTTCACTTCGTTACGCTACCACAAATGCAAAATATCTCATAATACATAGAAAATTTGTAAAATAGGTAATCTAATTTGTAAATTAGTCGGCAAATTATAGGTAAACAATTCGACACATTAGAGTAGGGAGTTATAGTTTAGTAATATTTATATACAGAAAGGAATTTCCAGGAATATATGTCTAAATAATGTTTGTACCAATTGTTAATGATGAAGCAATAAGTGTATTTTATAGAAATGTACAACAATGAATAAATAAAGACAAAGATAAGTAGATCTATCATTTGGAAAAAAAATCTAGTTTAATCTTCTGTATTTTTCGCAAAAAGGTTTGCTGAATGATTTACGCCAGAAATAATGTTTACAATGTCCAAAATTTTTCTTTTTTAACCTCGCGTAAAATTCTCTGTTACTTCATTTTCCTTTATAGGTACAAATATATTCATTTTTGTCTCTAAATTATTCGTATGTATCGTCCTGACATTTCTATTAAATATCTTCCGATTTTTTCAGTTCTGGCAAAAATCCTATTAAATATTTTTTATTTCACTATGTAATAATGATTTTGAGAGAGTTTCAGAACTGTATTTAAGAACGGTTTATGAAATATCAATTTTGTCGTAAAAATGTACGAGAGCGCGCTCACTGAAAGGATAAAACGTGTGGGTAATTGCAATATATTTTTTTTTCCATTTTTCAAAAGCTATTCTGTTTTTTTATTATTATTTATTTCTTTTCACTGTACTATACATGATAGTGTTGCAAAAGTGCATTATAAACAGGGACGTATGTCAGGGTGACACGGAGTACATTTGTATGTTGCCATAAGCTGAAAAGAGCGTTCTAAAGGGCTGCAGAGGGCATTCAGGGAGCCTATAAACATATTCGGTTGGGAGGCTTATTCCATTTGTGTACCGCGCCTCGCAATGTTTGTAAGTTAAACTTTTCTTTAGTTTGTGAATTATTATAATTTTTTATATTTGTTACACTTTAGAACAATATATCAAAATAAAAACTATTACAAGCATGTGAAAAATAAAGAAAAAACTCTAATCTATATTTTGAACATGTAACTGTCTTGTCCGAGATTTCTCGTTCACGAAGCAGCAATTTCCATTTCAATACATTGAAATTCTTACAATTATTCAGAATTTGCACGATAGTAAAACGTGGAATAATGGTTATTACTATCACCATTTATATTATTGTACATAATTATGTATCATGTATATTTATAATTCTGTATTATGTATATTTTTAAGCATTAAAGAATTAAGTGAAAACAACATTACAATTTTGTCCTTTTTATGGACAGTCAGAGGGAAAAAATATATATGAATCCAAATATTGCATGTTATCTTTCTAGAAAATATAACACTTTAATGTAAAATCGCATACACGTACATACATGTAAAAATACATGCGAAAAACTTCCACTTTACCATATACTTTTTTTCTAATCAAAGATAATTTGAATAAATGAATTCTCCAAAATTTCAATTAACGTTGTTGTTTTCATTCCCTTTAAGTTTCAATTTATTTCATTCTTTTTGATACAGTAAGAATGGTGAAAGAGCGAAATTCTATTTTTTATGATTCACAAACAAAAACTTTTAAAATTAAATTTAAATGTCAGTATGTAAACACATTTTTAAAGTTCATATAATTTAGCATTATTTATTATTAGCATATCTCTTTTATAAGTTAGCCATACACAATAAAAAAAACTTTAATATTATACAATTTAAAATAGGATATATTGTTTCTTTAACATCAGATACGAGTATTTCCACTGAAATTCGCTCTTTTTAACTCTTAAACAGCATTTTTTAAGTTTAAAAATGATACCACAATAGTCATTCTAAAATATAAACATACCACGCAGCAGGAGACGGAGACGGAGACGTCTTCTTTTGTATTATGAAAAGCAGTTCTCCTGTTAAAATAGTTATTTATGTTATGTGTGTATATTAGGCTGGAGTGAAAAAATAAAGTTTACAATTCAATAGTGATCAAAATTTTCCTCTTCACTTCATACTTAACAGAAACAAATTTTCAGGTCAATCGATTAATGTCTTGAAGTATCTACCATGCCTTAAAATTACAAAAACGATAGCAATTTGTGATGCTTGATGTAAAATAAAGTTCATAATTTCGAAATATAATAGTCATCAAAATTTGCTTTTGTACTTCGTATGTAACGGAAAATAATTTCAGGTCAACCCATTAATCTCTTGAGACCTCTACAAGGAACTGAACTTATGAAAAATGATAGCTGAAATTAGGGAAATGGACAATAAATTGTGATAAATGATGTACTGAATTCCTATTGCTTTTGTTTATTATCCCGAAATGCAATAATTATTTGAAGTTGCACTTTTATCTTTCACATGATCTTTCATATGAAAAAAAAAAAAAAATCCATGAATGTTTTTAGCTCTGTATCAACCGTTGAAATAACGAAAATCCATTTGAAATTGTAGAACATATTCGACCTCTATATCACAATTATAGAGGTCTCAAATCACAAAGTAGACCTCAGTATACACAAATAATTTCTTCAGTTGGGATTGGGTTTAAACTTACACAATTACTTCGTGTTAAGTCGGTATACTTCGGTCGCAAAAAACGTTACGCATGATCTTGAAAGAATATTTTCACTACGGAGAAAGAAAGTAATAAGAAACCCATCCGTAGCACAAAAAGGAAAAATCTGGCTTTTACATATTTTGAAACAAAGCTTTGTTCTCTTCTGTTCAGTGCGCTTCTTAATTATTAAGCGACAGCATCATTCATATGGGTGAATTTAGTATTTTTGGAATTACATGAGGATTTAAATGATTGTTGTTTTATTGGTAAGAGTCAACCAACAGTGTATTATTTACGTGAGTTATCAATTTATTTTTGTTTCTAGATTTAAAATGAGTTCATAAATTGCTGCGTTTTTAGAAGGTAAGTTGGATGTCCTTTATTTTGGTATGCCAGCTGAATATCTTGAAACTCATTTACCCACCATTGAGGAAATTATTCAAATGTATTTAACCATTCGGAATGTATTAAAGTCAGCAAGTGCTGGTACAGAACCTTTATCTCTAGAAATATGTCGTCTAGTTGCTTCGAAAGTCAAAATTATCTGGAAAAAGGCTACGATTCCCATGGCGTCTCATGACCGTGTTTTGTAACTGATTAGTAGTCAATGCGAATTTCCATGGCAAAAAGAAATTATTAGTACGAATTGAATTTGACGATTTTCAGAAATTAATCAAAAAGCAGTTTATTGGACATAACTTTCTGCAAATGTAAGCTGTTCTCTTCATGTTCATGTGCTAAACCTCGGAAAGTTCCTGTAAAGGAACTCGATCTAAGAACAGTACGAAGAATGATGAATGGGTCAATTGATCATCTTGAAACTAAGAAATTGAGCCGGAAAAATGAAAGACAACTTTAAAAATTTGAGAGACAGAATAAATTCAAAGCAGCATTTTGATGGTTCTTCAAGCTCTGTAACTATTTAGCGTCTGTTCCAACGTCAAGCTTTGAATAAATTTTAGTTTAAGAATACCGTTATTGTGAAATTTCCAGTCCAAATGTTACAGTCCATAGTCAAATGAGAATACAACTACCTACCGTAGCACGAGATTGTGAGTAATATGATGTATCCGATAGGTCAGCAGCAGTAATTGCTTCAGCCGTTCTGCAGGATGTCGAAATCGTAACTGAGGAGAATACTGTAAATATAATTGACGAAAGCAAGGTCTGTGCTCGGCAAAAATTTAAACCAGATTAAGAGACGAAAGTTGATCATTTGGCAACATTAAGGTGTTATATTTGGATGGTAGGGGAGACAAAACATTGTACTTAGAAAAGGTATGAGAAAGTTACTATAAAAGAACAGTCATAGAAGAATGTATTTACCTGGCAGAAGTGCATGGTTCTTACAATGGAAAAATGTGAAAAATTACCTGTGGTAGCATTTTTTGTAACCTACCCGAAGCAACGGCAGATTTAACTGCCGACCAGAAGTAGCTTTATGACATTTGTGAATCAATTACTTCTGGTGCCTGTTTTTCGATTTTGTTCAAATGGCATCAAACAAAGTGTTACATTCCCGCTGGGTAACAGCAGGCAATTGAATTTCACGGGTCTATGTTGTAACTGAATCTCCTTCTTCTGAACTGAAGTGCATGTCCAAATTTATAGTTAGAGTTTATACGCCAGTATGTTTTAACATCATGAATAATTCATTTTTCAAAAATAGAGCTCTTAAGAATAAAATTATCTCGATATTTGAAACTTGACCTGGGAAAAAGTTATAGTTCCCGTAATTCAAGACAATGCATATTTTTATCGGATAGTTACGTATGAACGTAGCTACATTCGAGAATTGAGCTTCAGATGAATATTATAAACCGAAAAATGTGCTCCAGATAGAATAGAGATTTCAGATTCCGGTATTAAACTTTCATACACAAGATTACATTGACCTTATCCAATGGAAAAACTGTGAAGTCACATCTGCTTTAATTTTAGAAGATGTGGCATTTTAAGATATCAAAACATCTGTTAATAAAGCAAAAGCAGCTCCTCTAGAATTTTCCAATTTCCATTCCGCACGCAATTTGTCGAAAGAGGTGGACAACATCAGGCATCGTTTATAGTAACAGACTACGATGCAAGAGAATCAAGTCTCGACAAATAAGGCCTTCCTTTGAACAAAAACAGAATGCATATATTTTTTGTTTAATGACACTAAAGTTTTTAGAACATTTATTAAATCACTTCTTTAATTTATTTTACCCATATATTTATTTGTATGATAGATGAATATGAATTTAAGATAATTATTTAACATGTTTTGAAGTAAGTGATCGCTTGAAAGTTAGAGTATTTAGTTATTTTCTATTGATTCGTATGCGTAGCATTATAAAAGACAGATAGACGGCTGAAGATATTAATGTAGCAGAAGGAAATGTGAGTGTGTAACGCACTCTTATTAAATGACAATTTTAAGTCTAGTTGTGGTTTTAGATTCTAAATACAATTTCAGGTTTGTCATTCTACCCTAGTGTATATTGGGTACACAGTACATACATATACATATTCCTACACATGAAACAATATAGAAAATTTAGTACTTCTCTGTTACAGGGGTCTTGACATTTTCTTAAAAATCTTAGCAAATTTCTGTCTTCAGAATGTGATATTTTTGTCAAATAATATAAAGAGCTATAAAAACAAATCTGAAGACATTTTATGTTTGTATATATATATATGTATAAGTAAAAATTATTATCTGCACTATCAAGCAATGCATTTTTGTCATTGGAGTACAATTAATATAAATCATTATTTTATAAAATAATAAAAAAAAATTTAAACATTCTGCGAAATATTTATCTTAGACGATATTACATAAACGAGACAAACAACACATTTTACCGTCTCCATCTGTCCCAAGACAGTAAATTAATTTCTGTTCGTTATTCAACTTGAAATAAATTCGATCGGTATGTCTACGGTTTCTGACAGTTGTGTCGATAAAAATGTGTTACTTTGAAAACTACGAAAACGAAAACTGTTATTTCGAATATATGATTAGGTACGGTGTGTCACGTAGAATTCATGAATGAAAATTGATTCTTGACTGTATCAATTTTTAAGCATGTTTTTGCGCTAAAAAATAACCTTAAAAAATAAACAACCCGGGTTTTGGTATTTTAAGTAATGTGGGGAAACGAAATATTCTTAGACGTAAACTGAATGTTATATGTCAAAATATTTAATAGAAATGAAATGAAGTGCAAGTTATGACAGATATATGTTAGATTGAATAGACAAAAATATTTAATACTTGATTTAATGAAATGTATTCGAATACATCTGACACGTATGAAGCTCACAGCGAAAGAACGTCATTTTCAAAAGAAATAAGTCAATCATACGTATTTACTATACTGCATTATAAACATACCACTGAAAAATTGAGAAATTGTAATGGCTGTAATTTTGATAGCACAATTTCTTTATATTTACGAAATTTTGTTGTTTATTTATATATAGAAAATTGACTAGACTTTTAGAACAATCATATATGAATGATAATTTCAAATCTATATTGGCTTGAGTTAGCTGTTTCTTAAAATCGCTTTCATCAGAAAAAATATCTGAAATATATATAATGACGTCAGTAATGCACGGTAAACTTACGTACTTTGTGATATTTATTTTTTACTTACATAGTATTGAATATCAATCATGCATACTTAACACATTATAAAAATATCCCTCAAACATACAGAAATTTTTATTGGAGTCGGTTTGCTAGTACTCTTTCCTTATATTTACGAAAATTCTTTGTTGATTAAAATATAGCAAATTGACTAAGCTTTTAGCACTATTTCATGCCAAGGTAATTTCTAAATATATATCAGCTTAATTTATATTAGATAGATTCTAGAAATCGCTTTCATAAAAAAAAATAATAAAAAATTAAATATATGTAATGAGAATCATATTGCACGTAAAATTTGAGTATTTTGTCGAATTTATTTTTTATCATGTTATATCAAATATCAATATCACATCCAAACAATTGAACTTATGCTTTTATATTTAACATTTACAAATTTACCTCCCCCTTCCAATTATCGAAGATAGATAGTTCAAAAAATCCCAGTTGGGTCCATTTGACGCGTATGTAAATATGTAGGATTACTAAAATATAACTGAACTACTGATTTCCAAGACGTATACTAATTAACAATACAAAATCATACATACCAAACTGACATAAAATAGTACATTTTATGATTAGACACTCATTTTTATTATTTCAATTACTGTGTACATGAAATGTAAACGAAAGAAGGATTTCTTACGATTCCAATGAACCGTCTTTGCACTACAAAAGTTAAAAAAGAATTGTATTCTGAATTTCCTTGAATATCTGTTGTGATTTATTTTCTACTTTCACCTGAAAATTTTTTACGTATGACAAGTTGTACAAAACACTACAAATGAAATCGAATCAAGCAGTTCTAACATAAAAGCGGTTGACTTTTTTTGAAGACTGACTTTTTATAAACTGACAGAAAACAAATAAATTGCAACAGCATTTGCATAAGCAACCAGTGAAAATATTTAATCTGAATTTTTAATTTATTAGTTGTGTAATATCATCTTAAAGGCACCAAGTATACACAGACTAATTTTCATCCTTCAAGATTGAAATGTTTTAGGCCCTCATTTATACAAAACTAACTAATCAGCCGTATGATAACTATTATTTGGCAGCTGTAACCAATGTCGTGCACCATCGTTTTCATGTTTTCTGACGTAGTTGTGAAACTTCAACGCTGTAAAAGGCATGTCAACACGGAACAAAAAAGAAAGATAGATGACAGGAAGAAATAACTTGATCACATATGAACTGCATTTATAAACACATTTTGAGACACCCTATTTAAGTTAATTTTCAAATATTTATACTAAATAACTGAATAGAACCTGGTTTTAAGGCTGATTTTCAAAAAACGTTCCAGGTATATAGCTTAAGTAGAAAGTTGAATCATGGCTTTTGCAAATGTTTCTATTTGTAGAATAAAGAAACAGATAAAAGAGCTGGTGTTGTTCCTATAAAATAAGCAAATAAATTTTTTCTAGTATATTCAATTATGTGCGGGTTATAAAATCTATGATTTCAGAAAAAAGTTCTAACACTCAAAGTGAGATAAGTGATGTACCGGGGAGCGATGAATTCCTTAAAACTTTAAAAACTCATTGAAAAGGACAAAATAATGCTAAAAAAATTGGGTTTGCAAAAATGGGGTTAGAGAAATATAAAAATTTTTTATAAGAAGAAGAAGGTTAAAAAAATTACCGATTGATGCCGAGGGCATGCATAATAAAAAAAAATATATCTGTACACATAACATAATAACATAATATCTGTATTGAAGCAGATGTATGCAAATTAAGGTTTACGGTAAAAGACCCGTTTCTTCAAAGCGTCTGACAAGCTTCAGTATCGTAGCACGTGAAACGAACACTTTTCTCGTCTTGTGTGTTTTTACCGTGGGGAATTTTCATAATGCGCCGCTTGTTGATTTGTACATCGGGGTATTTTATTGATAGCTTGACTTACATTGCGGTGTTTTCGTGAAAGATGGAGTAGTAGCGTGTATATCGTGTTCAAACACAGAAAACTAAATATTTAATTAATCCACGTTTGTTAACTGCTGAATACATTAAATAATCGAAGATGTGGATACAGCAGATTATAGTTCAGGTTAACCTTGGAGATTATATAAACAAAGTCTGAAATTTAATGTTGGGTTCTAAAGTCTGTGAGTCACAACTCTATAGCTGTATTCTTTTAGAAGTATCGTTGCCGGGGAAGGTTTCTCGCCATAACACTCAAGGTGCGTTCATACTAAGATCGTTGATTGATATCCTACTATAAAATTTCCGAATGGAGTTTTACACTCTAATTTCATCTTTTCACTCTAAAGCTCAGGAGTTGATCTCCTTCCACTCTCAAAAACCCAGACACACCCACTCTCTTCTCTCTAAATCTATCTCTGCTTATCAAAACCTTTTTTCTTCTCTCTTCTCTCCAAGGTAAAAGAGAGGAAGGGGGGGGGGGGGGGTGTGGAGACGTCGAATCACTTTTCGTTTCGATTATGTCATCTTTAACACAGTTTCTCCTTTGGTAGGGGATTCTCTTGTAACCGCCCTTCGTATCTTCACCTCTGGATGTACTACTGAGACTTCAAGTCTGCTGACCTGTTCGTTGGTGGCCCATGATTTATCACGGTGGCACTGTAACTAATTATGCCTCCATCTTCTATTTTGTCGTTGTCTCGCTTGTTGATTATTCGAAGAGTTTTCGTTTCTTATAATGTAGCCGCATCGTGGGAAACTTCTCAGAGCTAGGTTTTAGAAAAATATTCTGGAAAATTCGAATCGTTACAACATAAATCTGCTTCATATTATGTATGCCAACGCCACCTATCGTTAATTGTTTAAACAACAGTTTTTATATTATTGAAACATATCGGTCTCTCTCATCCCATTCGTGCAAACCGCAATTTTTTTATCTTCATTTGTTCCTTTTTAATGATTTTTTAAAGTTTTAACGAATTTATGTGCACCCACTATTTTAAATATACATCCTTTTTCGTAAATATAATTCAAAAAGTTGTTATAATAAAATAAAACTCTAAGAAATCCAATTTTGCATTGCATTTTTTTTTTTGACAATACATAATTCAAAATATTAATGCGCGCCAATAAAAGCACCATTTTTGCTTATTGTCGGATTTTTTTCCGTTCATAATCCAATACTCATTTGTGGAATGTGGAATTGTTTCATTTAATAGTTTTAAACTGAAACAAAATGTGCAGTTTTCATTTCTTTTTAACTGAAAAATGGGATTATATGTAAATATCTTCTTGGGTAATTTATTCGTTTCAATTTATTTTCTCGGGTATTGCGCATTTATCGGAAATTCAATTTTTGTTCTCTAAATCAATTGTTATTTCCAAATTAAAAATTTAAATAATATTTCTTCATATTAAAAAGTATATCTGTAGATATTCGCTTTTAAAACTGATTTTTCTTCTATTTTTCAACTTTTTTTTTCTTAACAATTGAATCCATTTGGACACTACACTGTTAACTAGTATTTTAAAAACACAAATTGCACAAATTGTGCTTATTAGTTGCTAAAATCAGTGTAAAAATTGTTTTAAACTCATAAAAGAGCTAAAATCCTACATGTTTCGGCTTTAAACTTAAAGCCATCATCGGGGAAGAGGAACAACACAAACGACTACTGATCTTTTAATTTTCGACACGAGAAAATTGAAATCAACAGTATGGAAAAATTTAAATAAAATAAGCGGGCGCTCTCTGTTGCCAAAGAGCGAAAAACAAAACAATGAATTAACAAGGGGTTAAAAATGTATCCCATAGACTAGGTATGTTGAAAGAAAAGTTATCATTACAAATACAATCTTTTCTAATTTTGATTTCCAATGATTCCCTAATGGCGGCTTTAAATGGGTTATTGAACCTATGGATAATTCTTGCTTTATCGAAATTAATTACAGTATCATTATTTTTAGCGTAAAACCGGGAGAGTGCAGTGGATAACTTTCCAAATTTTATGTCGTTTTTATGCTCTTTTAACCTTTCCAAAAACTTTCTTTTAACTAACTTTCTTTAAAACTTTTTTTTTCTTTTTATAAATTAATATGCAATTTGTGGCTAGGCAATCTTTACACATTTAAACGGAATAAAATTTTGCATTTTCTTCATTGGAAGATTTATTCATCAATGCCCCTTTATGGAATTATTTTCCTTTGTTTTTGATTCCCTTCAATGTTTAATCAGAAAGATCGTATATTTATTGGAAATCAAATTTTATAGTAAGTTTTTTTCTCAATTTGTATTTTTAAGAATCAAAATAGGATTTCTAAGTGTTGTCGAAATTTTTCTTTTCATAGTCAAATAAATGTTTGTGTGTTAGTGTATTATGGTATCAAAATCATTGGTAAAAATTATCAAATTTTTTTTTTTCTTTCCATAATTTGATTTTGTGCAAATCTTAAATGCATGCGATTTCTTACATTAGGGTAATCCAGAAAGTAAGTATCGTTAGGCAATTAAATAAAAAAACTGTTATTAGAAAAACACTGATATTGCATAATGAAATGCAATGCTTAGATTGATTTACATTAAAGTTGCCACCAATGTTGAAGCACTTATCATAGCGGAACACCATCTTTTGTATTCCATCGTCGTATTAAGATGCCGCCTGCGATAACAACAATGTGGTAACAGCGTTTTTCAGTGTCGTTTGACAGTGTTGTAATGGTGAATATACGGTTCTATTTAATCTTCAACTTCTGTAAGCAAAACATCATCAATCAGAGACGGCCGACCACTTCGTTTTTCATCGTGAATGTTTTCACGTTCTTCATTGTAACTTCCCACCCATCTCCTTACCATCGAATCACTCATCGCGTTTTGTCCGTAAACTTCACAAATTTGTCTGTGAATTTCAATTGGTTTAGTGTTCCTAGCATTCAGAAAGCTGATGAACGACAGTGTCTCGCATGCGGCGGGATGCTCGATTGTTTTAAACATTTTAAACTTTCCAGACAAGCGCCGCATAAGTTAACAATCTTAAAATGCATTTCCTCGCTTGCCAATGTCTCAGCAGAATGAACGTGCATGTTTGAACTAATGAACGCAGCAATTTCCGTGGCGAAAATGAAAAACGGATCTTACTTTCTGGATTACCTAATATATTGAATTAAGATTGTTCAATTAGTTCAAGTTTCACTTTGTTTAATTTTGAGTAGTATTTTCATTTAAATTTTATCCAAATAATATTGTTTCTTAACTTTTATAGATTCAAAAATATAGTAAATATATGTGAATAATGCAAGAAACTTGCAACGTTTGCGAAAGAAAATGGTTGTATTCCCAGAATTTCTTCTTGATCAACGTAATCCATAAACGTTTAGTTTGAAATTTTTTATATTTATTTCAAACATTTTACAATTTATGGTATTTTATGTGCTGTGTTTCATACAGGTATGTTGCTTTACTATACATGGTGAGACAAAATGTCTTGACACATTTAAAATTTTTATGAATATTTTTATGAATAAAAGTATAACAATGAAGTTATCATTTCTAAATGTTGTCGAACTTTTGCTTTTGATAATCAAATACTTGTCTGTGTGTTAGCGGATTATGGTATCAAAATCATTGTTAAAATTAATATTTTTTTTTTTCCAAAATTCAATTTTCTAAAAATTTTAAATGCATGCGATTTGATATATATTGAAGTAAAATTGCTCAATTATTTAAAGTTTTACTTTGTTTCATTTTGAGTAGCATTTGTTTTTGTAAATTCTATAAAAATAATATTGTCGAATAATTATTTTTGAACTATGATGGATAAAAATGCATCGTTGTTCAAACTTAAGAAAAATATATATAAAATATGTTTTGTGATTTTATATACAATTTTAACTCTGAAATTTTATATTTTTTTACGATTTAATGAAAACGTAAAAGAAAAAAATCCTCTTTATTTCTAGTGTTCATAAAATTTTAATGTTTTAAAAAATGTTATTTCCAGTTTTTTGGATAAACTCCTCTTTTGCAGAGTGAAATAAATTAAAACATGTTTTTTTATTCCATTGAAGTTTTCCAATTATCCTAATAATTTCAAAAAATGTGATTTTTTTTAAAAAAACAAGCTTTTAAAAGTTGAATGTTTGATTTATTTATTTGGGTTTCTTGTGTTTGCAATTAGAATAATTGTTAATTTAATCAAAAAAGTTATGAAAAATTTCTGAATTTATAGAAATATTTATGACGTAGAAAGTTATTTTTACGGAAAGAAATATGACTTAAATGATTCATATTTAAAATTTAAAATTATTTTTTAAATAATAGTTTTCCACTTGTTTGCATAATGAAGGAAATTTGATTAAAATAGCGTTTTCCACTTCATATAGTTTTATTATAATTTGTTTCATAATAAAAAATGGTATTTTATTCATATAAGTACATTTTAATAAATTTTAATAACATCTAAATCTTGCAAAAAAAAATGGAAATACAAATTGTGTTCATTTATTTTTCTTTTAGTTTTCATTAAATTTATCAAAATATAAAATTCCATAGTAATTCCACTGTTCACAAAAAGAGATATTTTATTTATATTTTTCGTAAGCTTAAATAATTCTACATATTTTTATTTTCTTCTACCTTTACAAAAAGAAAGTATTGGATTCATGAAAATTTTCTACTTCCGGTTTTCAGCAGATTTATACATTTTAGAAAGTCCTGAATACGATTTGAATGTTTTTTGAAAATGTCTGTCTGTAAGTCTGTCTGTCTGTATGTGCGTGTGTGTCTGTGACAAATTTTTTTGAGCGCTCTATTTCAAGAACTATTTCACGGAATTTAATAAAACTTTAGATTAAGTTAGGCCTTGATCTAAATTGGTACTGATTATATTTTGGTGTAAATCACTCTACAGGTGGCACTGCTATGCTGCATTTTTCCCGATTTCTGCGATAGCTTGTTCTAAAAATTTTTCTCTTTCCGCTGATGTTAAACTTTAGTTTCTTTTTTATTAATTTTGCCTTTTATTAAAGTTTTTAATTATTCTCTTGCCCACATGGTACCTCTCTTAATTGCATCTTTTGGGGCTCTGGGGATATATATTAAGATATATATTCCTACTATTTTGTACAGTCATCCTAGGGGTCTGCCACTTGGCATCACGGGTTAGAGAGGCCATGTGTAAAGTTTTAGTCTGCAGTTACTTCAGTTGGAGCTGGAACAATGGCCGGCGTTGTTGGCCAAGACCAAAGTAGAGGTCCGCTTGATTGGGTTTTGTAATTACTAATTAATCTAATTTATCTAATGAAGGTACTTTAACTTTTTTCAGATGTTCCCAACTTTCCACTTTAATTCCAATACTTTTTCATCGACTTAGGACATAGAATATTTTTAACCTTTTTAGCACCCAATTAAATAACTTGTTTTTCTACATCAATTCAGTATTTTAGTAAAACTTAGTCTTTTTCCATATCATTTTAATTTATTTTTCTTAGTCATTTTCATGATCTGGACTCTAAACTTTTTTTTATGCAAATTTTAAATATTTGATTTTTCTTGTATTTTATTTGTTTTACTGCACAATTATATGACTTAGTCTTATTTTTCAAATTTTTCTAAATTTTTTTAGTGGAACTTTGCCGTATTTTCACACTTTTTCAAAAATTAAAAAATTTTCTCTCAAGTCACCCATAATTTGTTGATCATCTAATTAACTTAATTAAATTCACCTCTCCAAATATTTTCTTAAAATTCAAACTTTTTTTCCGAGTACGGTGATTGCCATCCACCGGGTTTCGGGGACTTCTAGCCGTCCCTACCGTCGACCTCGATGGGTGCGTCGTACAACGGAACATCAACTTTCAAACTTCAAACACAGATAATAATTAAACTATTCAGTCAAAATTCCCATAAACTGGTTTTCTTTCAATTTAAACAATATTTAATCACTTCCCCTATCCAAAACTATTCTTTTCATATTCTAATTTTTCCACGGTTTTAGCGTTTTTTTGCACTTATCAAACTTTTTAAATATTTCAATTTTCGCACACACATTTTCCCTGCAAACTGGTTTTTATATTAAGCATATTTTTCGCATTACACACCAAAAAATTTTAAAACATTTCTATGTTTTTTTTTTTTCAGTTTTATCACACTTTTAACTTTTAATGTTTACCTTTTTCACCACCTCGAAAATATGGCTGAGTTCTATTTATTTACGTAAATTTTCGCTTTTTATCTTCTTTTATTATGTTTTCTAACACCTCATAAAAGTATAACATTTTAACTTCATTTTAAATTTTTCAAGTTTGTTGTTTTTTTTGTCAAAGTCTTTAATGTTTCAATTTCCGTCCAAGTCCAAACCCCTCTGCAAATTTCCTTAAGACATTAGCACACGGGAACAGCGGACTCTGGTGAAATTTTTGACATTTCATGTTATTTCGTTAGAGTTACGTTCTGCACACCTAACTCAAAACTTTAACATTTACATCACACAATTCGGACTTCTTATTTTCGACAAAAAATAACATTGTCATTTTTCACCCAATCTTTAAAACTGAACACCTAACTCAAATAAAACTTTAACATTTCTACACTCCAATAAAATTTTCGACAAAAAATAACTTTGTCATTTTTCACCTTTTTTTTATTTTATTTTTTTATTATTTATTATTTTTTTTAAACAAATTTTCGACAAAAAATAACTGTCATTTTTCACCCAATTTTTAAAACCGAACACCTAACTCAAATAAAACTTTAACATTTTCATCACACAATTCGGACTTTAACCTATTTTGGACAAAAAAAAAATAACTGTTAAAACTGAACACCTAACTCAATAACACTTAAACATTTTCATCACACAACAAAAAATAACATTGTCATTTTTCACCCAATCTTTAAAACTGAACACCTAACTCAAATAAAACTTTAACATTTCTACACTCCAATAAAATTTTCGACAAAAAATAACTTTGTCATTTTTCACCTTTTTTTTAATTTTATTTTTTTATTATTTATTATTTTTTTTAAACAAATTTTCGACAAAAAATAACTGTCATTTTTCACCCAATTTTTAAAACCGAACACCTAACTCAAATAAAACTTTAACATTTTCATCACACAATTCGGAATTTAACCTATTTTTGACAAAAAAAATAAATAACTGTTAAAACTGAACACCTAACTCAATAACACTTAAACATTTTCATCACACAACAAAAAATAACTTTGTCATTTTTCACCCAATTTTTAAAACTGAACACCTAACTCAAATAAAACTTTAACATTTCTACACTCCAATTGGACTCTAAAAAATTTTCGACAAAAAATAACTTTGTCATTTTTCACCTTTTTTTTATTTTATTTTTTTATTTTTTATTATTTTTTTTTAAACAAATTTTCGACAAAAAATAACTGTCATTTTTCACCCAATTTTTAAAACCGAACACCTAACTCAAATAAAACTTTAACATTTTCATCACACAATTCGGACTTTAACCTATTTTTGACAAAAAAAAAATAACTGTTAAAACTGAACACCTAACTCAATAACACTTAAACATTTTCATCACACAACAAAAAGTAACTTTGTCATTTTTCACCCAATTTTTAAAACTGAACACCTAACTCAAATAAATTTTAACATTTCTACACTCCAATTGGACTCTAAAAAAATTTCGACAAAAAAAATAACTGTCATTTCCATCCCCCCCCCTTTTTTTTTTTTTTTTTTTTTTCTTTTTTTAAACTGAACACCTAACTCAAATAAAACTTTAACATTTCTACACTACAATTGGACTCTAACAAATTTTCGACAAAAAAATAACTTTGTCATTTTTCACCCAATTTTTAAAACTGAACACCTAACTCAAATAAATTTTAACATTTCTACACTCCAATTGGACTCTAAAAAATTTTCGACAAAAAAATAACTTTGTCATTTTCAACCTTTTTTTTTTTTTCTTTTCTTTTTTTTTTTTTTCTTTTTTTTTAAACTGAACACCTAACTCAAATAAAACTTTAACATTTCTACACTCCAATTGGACTCTAACAAATTTTTGACAAAAAATAACTGTCATTTTTCACCCAATTTTTAAAACCGATCACCTAACTCAAATAAAACATTAACATTTTCATCACACAATTCGGACTTTAACCTTTTTTTTTGACAAAAAATAAATAAATAAATAACTGTCATTTTCACCCATTTTTTAAAACTGAGCACCTAACTCAAATAAATTTTAACTTTTTTACACCCCAATTGGACTCTAACTAATTCTCCACAAAATAACTTTGTCATTTTTCACCATTTTTTAGAACTGAACACTTAACTCAAATTAACTTTAACTCTTTTTAGTACGCAAAATACCTTCGAGTGGCCACTCTGCGGGCGTCTTGCTGGTGCTGGCTCTGTTCCAGCCCCTTCTTTTCAGCTTTCCCCATTCTTTCCGTGACCTCTTTTTCCTATTAGTAGTGCATGGCAAACACCCCAAAAATTCTCGTCACTCACCTTCTCTCATTAGAAACATGCTGCAAGCCTATGGAGACATCATGGACAGGAAGAGTGTTGCCCGTGCCCAAGGGTCTGTAGTCTATTTTACTTCATTTAAAAATTTTTCCACAGCTAGCATGAGCCACACTCCTAAAAGCAACACCAAAAATAACAAAGGTTTTAGAATGTCACGCAAGGATTCCTTTCCCACCTTCAAAATACCTTCGGTCGAAGCTCCGTCAAGCACTGACGAAGACACAGATGACCAGTTGAGAGTCTCACTAAAATCAAAACATCATCATATGAGCAATTCCTCCCTCTACAAGGAGGAGAAGGAAGACGTTACTATTGCTAAACTCACCAACAAAGCCAGGGGAATCCTCATACAGATAGCAGGTAGACTAGAAAGAAATTGTCAGCCAGAAAAACAAAGTCTACCATCACTCAAAACAATTCTAAATCACGTAGATCAAATAGACACACACACCCTAAGAGAAATGCTAGCACTCCAAAATGAGATCACAACACTGACAGAACGGGTTCGATGCCTGGAAGAACATCTAGAAGTCTCGCAACAGAACTATCAGCAATTAATGCAGAAGCTCCCCAACACAGCCGAAATTATTGATGCAGTCCAAAACACCATCAGCAAGAAAACACCGGCCACAACAGACAACACACCAGCACTACAAGATGAAAACATAAAGCCCACATCCAGCCAAGCGCACACACAGCAATGCAAGAAGAAACTCCGCAACAACGCCATTAGACACACACTCATAATAAAAGGAAAAGAAGACATCACATGTAATGATATTGATAAAACCCTACAACAAAACACATATATATCTCCAATTCAGCCAAACAACATCTCAAGAAAAAGAAACTGCATCGAAGTAGAATGCAACACTATCAACGATCTCAACACACTGAAAAACGACATACACCGACATCAAGATCTTAATAAAACACTACAAGCAGTCCCAAAAACACTTCCACAGCAGAAAATGATCCTCCTGAATGTACCGACACACACACCAGAAGAAACCATCAAAGCAGCAATAACAACAAGATTTGAAATAACCGCAGAAGAAATAAACATCCTGAAAACACTTCAAAATAGAAGAAATGATGCTGCAAAAGACCTCATCCTTCTAATTCCTAAGACACTAGGGCACTCAATTATAGAGGATGGAGGCCTCATCATTGGCTTCAAATCCTACTTCCTGAAACCACACACCACCGTATCACGCTGCAGACGCTGCCAGTCACTAAAGCACACCGAAAAACACTGCAAGTGTGAGCTACCAACATGTGCCAACTGCGCGGAAAATCATGATGATTCCAACTGCTCCAAACCACCCTGCTGCATAAACTGCCATGATCACAACAAGAAAGAAAGAACCCACTTCAACACACAGTATCAGGCATCTGACTCGACCTGCACAGTGTACAGAAGACTCTACAAATTTTTCAGACGCCAACTTGACGAGGAATTCACCCCAACATCATCTTACACTACATCAGCACCACAGTCACATCAGCAGCCACCAACACTCCACCGACAACAGTTTGCACACAACAACCAACAGAGACGTACCCAGTACATCGACACTTCAAACAATCGTGAGCCACCGTGGGGATACCATTCTCACATGTATGAACCATATTAGCTCACCACTCTACCACCTCCACATCAAACTATATCATCATCTGCTTTCACCGCCCGTACGTAGTCTCAGCGCATTTGGTGTGGCGCTCCTTGTCGCGTGAGGATCACATACTGGTCACTGCAATCACCTGGTGTAGTCGTACTCGAACTGTTACATCTGGTACAGTCGTACCCCCGAACTGCACATCACCCCCTTCACCTTGTCTGTCGCTGCATGTCGCGTGGTGACGCTGGTCACAGCGACAGACTTTTGTTTTGTAATTTTTTTTTTGTCTGTCTTTAGTTTCTGCTGCCTGTCGCGTGGGGCTTTGCCCGGCAGGATTTTGTACTGCCACGTTTAATTCCTGCGTGCCGGGGAGCTAGCCGGGGAAGATATTAAACGCTCAACTGCTGGGTTCGCCCTCAGCCGAGTGGTCTTCCTCAGGCATTAAAATTAAGATAGCTGTATATCAAGAACTAATGCGTGAATTTTCATAAAACTTCAGTTTCAGTTGCACGTTGACATAATCTATTGTAGATTTTGTTTTGGTGTATACTGCCCAACAGGGGTTGCTGCTATGCTGCATTAGTCACGATTTTCAAGGTAGTTATATCTCAAGAACTAATGCACGTATTTTCATCAAATGTCAGATTCAATTAAACGTTGACATAAGTTCTTGCTTAATAGGTTTTTGTGTAAATCTTCTAACAGCTTTTGCTGCTATGCTGCATTTTTCAGTATTTACACGATTTTAGCGATAGTCATATTTCAAGAATTAATGCGCGGAATTTCATCAAACTTCATATTCTGTTATTTTCAAATATTAACATGAATCAGATAGAAGAAAGTTTTGCGATTGGCACATCCGACTAGTTGCAATTATAATACGACGTCAATTTATCATTATTTTTGACGTGAAAAAGAGTATATCTCTCGGGTCTCTAAAACTGATGAAAAAAATTTAAAGCTACGTTTCTGAACCGATTAACAAACGGAGCAGTTTACACGATTATAAACTGTTATGTGAATTTTGATGCTTGTTTTTAAATAAATTACTATTAAAGTTTTATTAATAGTTCTGCGAATCTTTATTTTTCTACTAAAGTATATTAATGTATAAATTATAACATAAATTTTAATAAAAAATTCATCTTAATATGCAAATATTTACCACATTTCTGTTCTCAAGATCATTAGTATATAAAAATTCATCATGAATTTAGGATATAACCTACTACTATTTTGCATAACTAAATAATTTAAAATTAAATTATTTTTTTCATTTTCAGCTGATATAAATTGATTTCCCAGATGCATAAAGAATGTGCCGTTTTTAAGTAATTTCCAGATAGTTCTTTGTTGAAATAAACAATTAATATTTGTGAAATAATATTTATATATAAATGAGGCTTTCAAAACAAAAGTGGTTCAAGAGCATGTTTTCGTTAAAATGAGTTTGACCTCAATTCTTGGTATATAGATGAAAATTATAAATCGTCTGTGCCGTAAAGAACAAACTCCAACGCTATAAATATGAAAACACTTGATGGATCTTTTTACTTACGATTCGGAATTAAGTTCGTGAGAATCCGTTAACATGAAAATATCTCTGGATAGTGTTTTATGGACTAACGAATTTAATCTACTTTGATTCTGAAAGCCTCAAGTATAAAATGAAAATTCCATTAATTTAAACGGTCGTTCTTTTTTACGTCACTTAATTAAAAAAATTAAATTTTGACCTGCACTTTTTTTAATAAATTATACGATAATAAATCAGTGATTGTGCATTCATGTCCAGAACTGAAGTAAATGTGCAATATATCGTTGAACCTGTCTTTTTTTTCTCACATATTTCGTTATTTTCAATTTACTTAAAAATTATTTTTGTAATTCTTAATTGTAGTTCGTTTAATTTATTGAAAATATACAAATATATATTATTATATTATTACTAAATTCCACATTTTATTAATTTATCATCAGATTTATATATTTGTACATCATATCTGAATAATATATATATACATACAAATATATGTGTGTACTTTTAAAAGATTACGTAATGGTAGAACTGTATCGAGTGATAAATGAGGCGATCCCAGTACAGTAAAAAAAGTTAATAATACTTAATAAAGAAATACACGCGTTATTTATAAAAAAAATAGTATTTATAGTAGACATTGATTTAATTCTGATAAAAAAGTAGAACCCCGATGTCAAAAATCAGTGAATGATAATGGATGAATATTCTATATACTAGCCGCCACTGGCGACCAGTTTGGTCTCCCTTAAATGTATGTTAAACATTGCAACACGTTACATTTATTCATAATTTAATTTTCCCTTAATCCTTCGCCAAATCGGAAGATTCTAATAGACAAATCATGAACTTTTGCGATCATGGTAGCATTTCGCATATTTTTTGGGCACAAATGTCACATACGCACGTTGGCGCGATTCCCCCCCCCCCCTCCCCCGCCAATTTGGCGAAAACTTTGTTATGGAAATTGTTGTTTATTTACTTTTATTTTTTATTTTAATTCTATAAATTATTTTTGATATGTATATCAATATTTATTTACAACAAACTATAATTTATTTATTTTTATTCTTTTTTTTAATTATGAGTATTTTTGTTAGCCGGGAGCAGATGATAATTCGCCAAATATCGTTCCCATCACCGTCATTCATACTACAATTAATTTAATTTTAAATTATAAACCTGTCACTCATTTCATTTAAAATACTTAACTTTAATCTAAAATGCTTATATTACATAAATTTAAAATACTTCACACTTTTCATTTAAAAGAGAAAATAAATAAATAAATAAATAAATAATATCATAAATCAAAACATTTGATTTCAAAATCAAAGTATCATTTCTAATTTGTACACGCGATAAATAAAAGCTGTATTAGCGATTTTAAAAATGCTAAAAATCTGATTCATTAAATATTATTACATGAGTTCAATTTACGTCAAGAAAAGGTCCGAAAGTTGAGTTGTATAGCACATAATTATGGTAAACTTTGATTGTCTCACTGGTGCGAATTATTTTTTTGACGCGAGGCAGCGGTCCAAAAATTCATTCGCGGAGAACTTGCTTTGCGAATGATTACCTCCATGATTTAATATTTTAAATGTTCACGACGAATCAATCTTTTTTTTGTTTACTTTTATGAATAGAGAATTTGAACTGCGAATCTTTCGACTGAAGTTATTGCAGAATATATACATAATTGAACGCAAGTCATCTCTCAAATATTAATTTATTTTGAACGATCTTTCTTAAAATGTAACTTTTATGCAGTTTATTCGAAAAAATAATTTTGAATAAAAATGGCCGCTTGGCATATGAAAAAGCGATGCGGCATCCCGGAACTGTTGAGGACAGTCACATGACTTACAGTTTTATTATAGAGATGAAAATATTAACTCCAATAGTAAGATAAAAGTATCTATTTATCAGGCATAGATATATGCATATCAGGCATAGATAAATATATATTTTCTTAGTTGCAGGATAGTCATAAATCGAAATGTTATATCCTAAAATAAAACAAAATCGACTCTAATCTACAAATTGAAAAATAATTTTCGGAAAAGTATTTGCTATAATTGCATTTTATGCTTTTGTGGAAAATGAATTCCGTTTTTTTTTCAATACATCTTTGTTATACGACCATAATTTACTCCTGGAAAGTATAAAATTTGCCAGATGATCAAAGGTAATGCTATTTGAAAAAATGCAAAATGGAATTAACTAAACTTGCGTAACTGGAAGAAGTATAGGGCTCTAATACAACACGCGCTACACTGTTAAAAATTGTGTACTGTGTCTAACCAGGTTTTGTTGCTGCAGCAGCTGCAGCTGATGGTAAAATAAGATGGTAAAATCTCGTCCCAACATTGGGAACTTCAGTTCAATCATAGCTTCAAATTTTTGTACGACATTTCAGCACCTTATGATTACATCTGCTGGAGCACTAAAAGTTGGTTTAACCCAGCACAAAATTTTTAACACTGTAGTTAACACGTATTGCCACACGGAATTGACCCTCCAAAGGCTTTAAGTGGTATGGCAGAGCGGTCGCAGACATTTAGCCGAAAACCAAATAGCCGACAAGACATTTAGCAGACAGAAATTAGCCGACAGGACATTTAGCCGACAAGTACATTTAGCAGACACGTACATTTAGCCGACAAGACAATTAGCCGACAGCGACATTTAGACGACAGGACAATTAGCGGACAGAGACAATTAGCCGACAGGACAATTAGCCGAAACGGATATTTAGCCGACAGACAATTAGACGACAGTCAATTAGCCGGCAGGGACAATTAGCCGACAGGACAATTAGCCGACAGGACAATTAGCCGACAAGACATTTAGCTGACCAGACAATTAGCCGACAGGATAATTAGCCGACAGTACATTTAGCCGACAGACAATTAGACGACAGTCAATTAGCCGACAGAAACTATTAGCCGACAGGGCAATTAGCCGACAAAACATTTAGCTGACTGGACAGTTAGCCGACAGGACAATTAGCTGACAGTACATTTAGCAGACAGACAATTAGACGACAGACAATTAGCCGACAGGGACAATTAGCCGACAGGACAATTAGCCGACAAGACATTTAGCTGACCAGACAATTAACCGACAGGACAATTAACCGACAAGACATTTAGCTGACCGGACAATTAGCCGACAGGACATTTAGACTACAGGACCAATATACCCGACATGACATAAGCTTACGGGGCATTTAGTCGACATTAAGCATGTGTCACGTGACTTTGTATACTCGCATTTTTAAAAGGGGCGAATCTGAGAATCTAAGGGGCATAAACATTCCAAACATGCACAGGGCGTCGCAATAAATAAATAAATAAATAAATAAATAAATAAGCTTTGAGAAATTCTAAAAATTATTTGTATATCTTAATTACAAGCTCAGATATTATTAATTATTATTTCACTAAATGGTTTATTTCTATTATATGCTTATTTTAAAAGGAAAATTTAAGATTTAAGATGAGAATCTAAGGGGCATAAACATTCCAAACATGCACAGGGCGTCGCAATAAATAAATAAATAAATAAATAAGCTTTGAGAAATTCTAAAAATTATTTGTATATCTTAATTACAAGCTCAGATATTATTAATTATTATTTCACTAAATGATTTATTTCTATTATATGCTTATTTTAAGAGGCAGTCATGTGCTGTTGTGGAATGTGGAACTAACCGATCGCGATTTCATTTAAAGTGGGAAATCTAACAATGAGATCTATTTAAAACTTTAAGATAGTTTATAACACATGATAAAGAATTATAAAACAGACTGGCGCGTCACATTTCGGGGGAGGGGGAGGGGAAGGGGCGCGAACAAAATTAGGATATATAATAAGGAGATCAGTTAGAAACATTACGGTATGTTAGAACACATAACATAAATTTTAAAAATGATGCCGCGTCAAAAATTATGGGGAAGGGGGGAGCACGTTTCTCCCACACGGGGGGGGGCACTTTCTTAAATTTTAACCATACCCGTCGTGTCACATATCGTTACAAAGGGCTGTGACCACTTATTCATGTAATGCACCACAGGTGCCACTCTCCCCCATTTTGCCTACCATGGGGATTTTCTAAATTTTGCCGATTCCCCTCATGTGATATATCGTTCGAAAGGCCTGTGACCGCTTAATCACGTTATGCATCTCCGAGGTCCATCCCCCCACTCCCCCCAAAGGGCCACTTTTCTAAATTTTGTCGACACCCCTCATGTGATATATCGTTGGAAAGGTCTGTGACCGCTTAATCATATTATGTATCTGAGGTGTCTATCCCCCTATTTGCCCTCTAAGGGGGGCACTTTTCTAAATTTTGCCGATACTCCTCATGGGATATATCGTAGGAAAGGTCTCTGACCGCTTAATCATTTTATGCATCTGCGGGTTCCATTCGCCCACTTTCCCCCCCAAAGGGGGCACTTTTCTAAATTTTGCCGGTACCCCTCGTGTGATATATCGTTCGAAAGGTCTGTGACCGCTTAATCATATTATGCATCTCCGGTGTCCATCCCCCCACTTTGCCCCCCAAGGGGGCACTTATCTAAATTTTGCCGGTACCCCTCGTGTGATATATCTATTCTCTTGTTTATCCTAAAAATGCCACATTTCCAAGAAAATAAGCAGCCAATCGGGAATATAAGCAGCCAATTGGAAAAGTCTGTGACCACTTAATCATATTATGCATCTGAGGTGTCTATCCCCCTCTTTCCCCTCAAGGGGGCACTTTTCTAAATTTTACCGATGCCCAACATGTGATATATCATTCGAAAGGTCTAAGACCGCTTAATCATATTATGCAGGTACAACCAGTTTTTTGATCCCCACTGTTAAAAGAATGAACATAAAGTTAAAAAATATGGTTTATTTGAATGGCTAATTTTTTTTTTCTATTTTTTAAACGGCAAAATTTTGATGCATACAAACTGTGCGTTCTTCCTTAATGTGTAAATCAAAACTGAAAACCTCCACAAAACAAGAAAAAGAAAAAAAAATCGTAGTTTCTATGGTGCTACGGAAATCTAACCTAATTTATGATTTTAACGAAACACGTAAATTTTTCCACCTGTCGCTTGTTTGTACGCGCAGCCTATTTTTCAACTTGCACATAGATAATACGCATGTTTCGCATCAGGGTCTCGGAAATTTCATACAATGGCAAAATGCAATTTTGATCATTGAATTTCATCATTGACTTTTACAGCATTTTGTAAAACGACCATTTTCATCATTAACTTTTACAGAATGTTGGAAAACAGATGTCTGGAGACATTTTGCCTTTTTTTTTTCAAGTTCACAGAATTCAAAATAACGCAGAAATTACATTCGGAATTGAAGCGCTCGAATACGCCATCGGGTGGAAAAAAGATATAACTTCTCGCTTCAGGAAAATTCCTTCCAAGCCAACTGCATTACATGCATTTTTATTTTGTTCATAATGATTATATTTTTGCACAATTTCAGATTTCATGTGATATTTGTGTTCCATGTTTATATGGCAAAGTAAAAATTATCCAAATTTGAAAACAGACACTTTCAAACGCATTTACAATAAATAATGGTTTCAATGGCAGTTTAGCATTAGTCAAAGGGACAACTTTCCTGTACCGACGGCAGCGATCAGCGCCTCTATAGGCCGTTTTAAGTCCCAATAATTGTCGTTTTTTTATGTCCTCCCGGATAATTTTGGATCAGCAGGACCCAAAGAAACGCCAAAGGTTGTAAAATTCTGCTTTGTGTGTGCGCGTGGCAACGGGGCTTGAAATAGCATCAAAATAGTAAAATTTTCAAATTTTACCCTTTTTTTTATTCAAATTTTTTAGCCTCTTTAACACTAAATAACGCAGAAATTGTAAAATTTTGGTGTTATCTTTCAAGTATCCATTTTTTTTCTTTTTCTCGTGTATTGTACACTGGATGCGAAATAACGTGAAAAAGTAAAATTTAGGCGTTCTTTCTTCCTTTCCCTGGGATTTTTTTTGGTTTGCGGGACCTAAAGTCATGTCGTAACAACAGTAAAATTATATGAGTAGTAATTTTCCAACTGGACGAAAAATGTCCGGGCCAAGATTCGAACCTGGAATCGCTTGGCTGAAGCCGCCACGCTGTACCACTGAGCTATCCCGGTCGAATCTGGAGGGCATAATTCATCCAGTTAACCTTATTGATCAGAGAATCTGGTCTGATATTTTAATTAGCTCAACAGAAAAGACTCCTACTACTCGTAAAGACTTTACTACTCGTATGATTTATTTACCAATTTGAAATAATTGTGTTAAAATTAATCTAGTGAACAGTAAAATTGTTGCTCTTTTTTTCCCCTGATACTGAAGTATCTGAAATACCGCCAAAATCGTAAAATTTTCGTTTTCTTTTCTTTCTTTACCACGGGTTTTTCGGGCTTTGCGGGGCACAGAATTGCAAAATTTTTGATATATCACATGCACATATATCAAACTTTTTTTAACTTCAAGGTGAAACATTTTTTCCTTTGACCTTCCATATCTTAAAAAATGGTATTTTATTTTTTTTCAAAAAAATGTATTTTACTATTATATTTATTTTACATAATATCTGAAAGTATCATTTTGGGACAATCATGGGATGCTGATTTATAAATTAAAATGCAAACTGCTTTTCCTAATTTCAACACCAAAATCGCTTATTTAGGTGATTTATCTATGTACCACATCTTTACCCCCCCCCCTCTTTCTCTCTCTCTATATATATTTTTTTACTGATAATCTCTTTTATTGTAAAGTTCACAAACATATTTTCTTTTCTTGGGGAAGGGGGGAGGATTGAGATGAGGCTAAGGGGTGCCATGTTTGCTGTATTTTAAGTAGAAAAAATAATTTTATGCATAATCAAAGCAAAAAGCAGTACTGACGGTATTAACTATTTCTTAATGTAATTTTCCTCTTATGTTAGTACACATTGTTGAGTTCAGACATCCCCACCTCCTCCTCCCAAGGCAATGAAGTTTTTAAACCCCCTAAAGAAGAAAGGCTGGGGAGTTCCACAATGTGTCAAAGCATTTCTATGATTTTGTGTAACTATTCTATGATTATACTTAAAACATAAAGCTGCTTTTTTATTCATCTGCCTTGTGAACCAGTTTTAATACTTATCTTTTTAAATGAAAGCTATTCATTTGTAGCTTTCATTTGCTACAAATGTTTCATTTGTAGCTTTAATGCTACAATTATAAAGTATATTGTAGCATTGTAGTAGCTCTGTCTGCAATAGCTATCTTTAAAAATATTCCCATATTTATATTTTTATTTTAAAAGATTTTATGAAATTTCTTTACATTGGTGCCAATTGGGCTACTTTCGTAGTTACAGGGAAAAAGGAAGTAATGTGAATTACTATTATCTTTGCTGATACATTTCCTGACTACAATTAAAACTATATAAATTTGTTTTAATGTGAACAAAAAAAGATGTTACATTTAAGAAAAAGAATATACATTTTCCCTCATAAAGCTGTTACTTTTCAATAATTTTTCATTCCACTGATATTGAGTTAAATTGACTTCATGATAAAAATGAAACTAATATTTCCTTTGATAATTAGTACAAATGCTTCTAAAAAAATAAATCTCATTAGTACTGAGATTAGAACTTCAAGATAGAATGCGAATGTTCACATGCAAAGTTGTAGCTGGAAAATGTGACATCAAGTTTGGATATATATTTTTTTAAGGATCTATTGTACGTTAAAATATTTTTTAAATAGTATGAAAAGTACACATATAAATTTTGTGACGGTGAAAAGAATGTTATGTTTAGATTTCATTTAAAAAAAAAAATGTTTGTGTCAAAGTGGTGCAATTTTTGCTGATTTTTCATTCCGTAACACCAAAGATCAAAGGCTCAATTGTTAATTATTTATCTTAATTACATGTTACTGATTACTTATAGGAATAATTTTTTATTTTTCAATACAGCAGTTTGGTAGCTTTAGTTTAAAATAATATTTGTTTCTTTAGTTAGGCCAGCCAATGTTATAGATTGAATTTCTAAAATAATTACAAAAATAAACAGTTTCTTTTTAACATTTTCATTACGGTTTCCGACCATATATTCTTATAGTTTTATATACAAAAATCAAATTTCATTATTTATCATTGTAAAGCAACTGAGTAAGTTGTCATCAGAAACACCTGTTACAGACTAAATCACAAATATCAGCGGAAAGAAAGTTTTGTTTTATTCTAGGTCCAGCTTGCACTCACTAGAGTATACATGACACAACCATATTTTGACTCAAGAATCTTGTATGTTAAAAGAAGCTATTTATTTTATAGTTTATGTAGTAGTATATAAATCCTGTTAAATGAAATTCGGCTGAACCTTTTACTGCTTCTAGAAGGAAATTTGCCGTAAAATTTATAAAAAAGAATTTTATTTAAGATTTTTTAAAAAAATTAATAAAGTCTCTTTATACTGTAATATTATTAAATGAAAATTTAATTATTGATAATTATAAATTATGAGGCAGATCTTAATATATATTGGTGAGTTTTGTACATTGCTTTATGATCTAATTTCTATTTATGTTGAATAATAATTTATTTACTTATTTATTTTGTTATTTGAACTCCAGTCGCTTTTATTTTTATTTTGTTTCTAATATATGTTATTAGGATATTATATTGCCGATTTTAGGCATAACGCTCACAATATTTGATGAAATAACATATATTTACTATGAATATTCTTATGAAGTTCCTCTGAAGATTCCTTAAGATATTCATAGTTTTCCATTTTTGATTTTTCCTTTTATTAAGTTTAATTCCTGCTGTATCCTTTCCGTTGGTTTTTATAACATCTCATCCTTTATTTTTCACATGTGTTTTCATTTTTAATTATATGTATCAAAACAGCTTTTTATTTTGAAAAAAGTATTTAAAAATTATTTTTAAATTTAAATTTGAAATTTTAATAAAACATTGTTAATATAATACCCATTATGTTGCATATCATTCCGGTTACTTTTTTTCCGCTTTTGTTTACTCAGTTACTTTTTTCCGGTTACTTTTTTTCTGATTACTTTTTTTCCGGTTACCAATTAGAAGTTTATTTTCACGTTAGGAAAAAAAATATATTGCATAGATGTGGCATACAATATACAGGGTCATTCATAATTCCCTCCGGGGTTTCGAAACGTTATAGTAAAAAAATGAAAACGAATATGAAAAAAAGAAACATATGAAATTATTCCGAAAGTATTCAAGTTTTACTTACATACATTACAGGTGTTCTATGTGTGAACCCTTGGTCACACGGCATACATCCATGCGATAGTCCAGTTCCTGCCATACTCCGTTTCTTTAAATTTTCGGTACCACACATGAATTGTTTTGTCAGTTGGTCCTGTTTTCGATATTTATTACGAAAGGCCCGTTGAACTGACACCACTGATTCAGATTTAAAGAAAAGGAGTATGGCAGGAACTGGACTATCGCATGGATATATGCCGTGTGCCCAAGGGTTCACACATAGAACACCTGTAATGTATGTAAGTAAAACTTGAATAGTTTCGGAATAATTTCATATGTTTCTTTTTTTCATATTCGTCTTCGTTTTTTTACTATAACGTTTCGAAACCCCGGAGGTAATTATGAATGACCCTGTATATTTAATTGCATGAAAATTGAGAATCATTGCAAGTAATTCAATATTTTGATGGAACAATGACTTAAACATGGTAGTGACCATTCGAAACTCAACTGTTTACATTCCTTCAAATTTGTTTGATATTTTTAATGTCTTTGAAGAATAACCAATCATATTTAAAATTGATATCAAGTTCTTGTATAGACTTGTTGCTTTTTAAAATGTAAATATATTACATTCATATTAATGAAAATTCTAAATATACATTTAATTTGTGCGTAAAATATTTTTAATTAACTGAAAAAACAGTTAACATTGACACATATTCCTTACTTTATCTGAAAAATTTATTTTGAATTACGACAACATCTTTCATTTTGTATTGTCTCTTACGCCCTGTTTTGAAATTTTACTCATCGGTTAAATGAAGCATTTAACGCTATTTTACGTTCTGGAAAAGAAAAGAAAAGAAAAGAAATACAAAAATTAAAAAGAAAAGAAAAGAAACCGCATTTGAATTTTTGGTTTCCAAATGAGTGTAAACAAAGAATTTTAATTCTTAAAAAAATAATTCTTCAATGAATGGGTATATTCAATTTACTGCATGATCAAAGACCATTAAAATTCTAAAATATATGCATTTCTGTCCCGATTGGCTGCTTATTTTCTTGGAAATGTGGCATTTTTAGGATAAACAAGAGAATAGATATATCACACGAGGGGTACCGGCAAAATTTAGATAAGTGCCCCCTTGGGGGGCAAAGTGGGGGGATGGACACCGGAGATGCATAATATGATTAAGCGGTCACAGACCTTTCGAACGATATATCACACGAGGGGTACCGGCAAAATTTAGAAAAGTGCCCCCTTGCGAGGGCAAAGTGGGGGAATGGAACCCGCAGATGCATAAAATGATTATGCGGTCACAGGCCTTTTGAACGATATATCACATGAGTAGTGTCGGCAAAATTTAGAAAAGTACCCCTCTTGGGAGGGGTAAATGCGGGATAGACACCTCATAGGCATAATATGATTAAGCTGTCACAGACCTTTCCAACGATATATCACATGAGAGGTGTCGGCAAAAATTAGAAAAGCGCCCCCCCCTTGGGGGGGAATGGAACCCGGAGATGCATAAAATGATTAACCGATCACAGGCCTTTCGAACGATATATCACATGAGTAGTGTCGGCAAAATATAGAAAATCCCCCCCCCCTGGGGGCCAAAATGGTGGGAGTGACACCTGTGGTGCATGACATAAATAAGTGGTCACAGCCCTTTGTAATGATATGTGACATGACGGTTATCGTTAAAATTTAGTAAAGTACCCCCCATGTGGGTAAAACGCGCTCCCCCCCCCAGCCCCATAATTTTTGATGCGGCCTCATTTTTAAAATTTATGTTATGTGTTATAAAATATCGTAAAGTTTCAAACAGATCGCCTTATTATATTTCTTAATTTTCTTCGCGCCTCACCCCCTCCCCCCCCCGAAATGTGACGGTCCATTATTTTTTATAATTTATTTTTAGAATTTCTGAAAGCTGATTTCTTTTCTTTTTCTTTTTTTTTGCGTCGCCCTGTGCAAGTGTCGAATGTTTACGCCCCTTAGATCCTGAGATGGGGGTGGCCCTTTTAAAAATGCGAGTATAAAAAGTCACGTGACATATGCTTAATGTCGACTAAATGTCCCGTAAGCTTATGTCATGTCGGGTGTTTTGGTCCTGTCGGCTAATTGTCCTGTCTGCTAAATGTCCTGTTGGCTAATTGTCCTGTCGGCTAAATGTCCCTGTCGGCTAATTGTCTCTCGTCTAATTGTCTGTCTGCTAAATGTACTGTCAGCTAATTGTCCTGTCGGCTAATTGTCCGGTCAGCTAAATGTTTTGTCGGCTAATTGTCCTGTCTGCTAACTGTCCTGTTGGCTAATTGTCCTATCGGCTAAATGTACTGTCAGCTAATTGTCCTGTCGGCTAATTGTCCGGTCAGCTAAATGTTTTGTCGGCTAATTGTCCTGTCGGCTAATAGTCCCTGTCGGCTAATTGACTGTCGTCTAATTGTCTGTCGGCTAAATGTTTTGTCGGCTAATTGTCCTGTCGGCTAATAGTCCCTGTCGGCTAATTGACTGTCGTCTAATTGTCTGTCGGCTAAATGTCCTGTCGGCTAATTGTGCTGTCGGCTAAATGTCCTATGGCAGAATATGTGATTTTAAACAGCATAATTCCCGTTTTCATCGCCGATCGGCGATATGGATTGTTACGCTTTTTGATTTGTTGTAAAAGCGAACGCTTCTTAAGTTATTTCCGGTATTTGATTGTATTATGAAGATATAAAAAGATATTATATACGAAATTAATAGGTATTATTAGATTATATAGAAATATTATATTATATAGAAATTAGATTGTGTAGAAATTAATTAGATTATATAATTTATTATATATTTTATTATTTTATATATTAATATTATATGTTATTATATATCATATATTATTTTATATATTATATTATGTTATATTATTTATTATATTATATTTAGAAATTAATTAGATAATATAGAAATTAATAGATATTATATACGAAACCAAGTTTAACCGAAAATGACTTAAGAAGCGTTCTGTTTAACAACCAATCACAAAGCCTGATAATCGCAGTCGTCGATCCGCGGTGGACAGGGAAATTATGCTTTTATGTGCTGAAATGATGATCCACTGGTTAAACCGTTCAAAGGTGTGGGTGGAGGACTCGTTTTAAAAAAAAGGACAAATATTTTATATTGTGTGCGGAAACTGGCATAATAGGGATCTTTAAAATTATATAAGTTGAAAATGTAATGCAATAGAACACATACATAACAATTACATAATAAGTGTTAATCGTGTATAATAAGTTGTAAACATAATAAGTTGTAATCGTGTTGATCAGTGTCATTGTACATTTTTATTGCTAAATATTTTTTAAAACTTATTTTTGTTCCGTAAGTAAAAATACTTTGAAAATCTTACACAAATGATTTTCTTTTTCTTACATAAGTTAATTTTAGCTTTCAGAAATTCAGTGCGGTATTTTTTGTGTTGTCGGAAATACATCGAAAAAGAATTTAAAACGAATTGCAGCTTCACTGAATAAATTATAATCTGAGCATTCATATGCCCCTACCAGAACAAACAGGATCAATTCAAAATTTTCGGCTAGAAAGTACTTTAATATTTCTGACCTGCAAGCAATCAAATAAATTTATAATTTTTTTTCTGAAAAAAAAACTTAAAGTTTTTCCTGAATAAAATATAAATGATATGAAATGATCCTTATATATTATTTCTCCTGTCAACATCCCTTTTACTCAGAAAATATGAAACGCAGAACAACGAATGAGATACCATATGAAAGGTTTTAGAACAGGCTTCTGACATAGCCCGCTTAACAATTCGTTAAAACATGTTTTTGATTAAAATTTGCTGAAAATAGAAAATTAAATCGGCATTGTTTTCATGAAAGAAATGAAAGGTTTCCCTGAAATTATTGTTGCCAAAAAAATAAAATACCACATTATATGTTGCTCATAGCACTTATTATAAAAAACACCGCACAGGTTTATTTTATGCTTATGATTAAAAAGCGAAATTGAAATTGAAATGTTTAGATTTATATTTCTAAGTCCCATGGTTTTTCCGAAGCGGATGACGTCATCCTCTAATGCAGTCAAAATACGATTGTTAATTTTTTTTTTCGCGCGTGCCTTTAGCAATCTTGGATCAGTTTTTGGTCTAACTTTGATGGAATAAATTAGATGATATTCTGGCTTGACTAACAACTAAATGTTGTTTGCAGATATTTTTATCCTTGCTTTTTCTTTAGAAGTTTAAACCTGCATCTAATAAATATTACATATTGATAAAAAATGATACTTCTATTATCCCGTCGACCACTTTTCATAACAAAAAACTATCGCCAAATAAACGGGAGAACGTTGCCATTGGAATATCAAAAAATAAATAAAATATAAGAATTTAAGGACACAATTGTTATTTTAATTAATAAAATAACTACTAAATCAGTAAAACATAATGAAAAATATACGCAAATATCGAATGTAATACCACTAGATGACGTAACAAACACGCATAATGATTCTGACATCAAGTAAATGCGACAGCATTTTTGGCGTTTAATCTTACAGTTTGCCGGTAGTTTTTTGTTATAAAAAGTGGTCGACGGGTTAATAGAGAAGTACCTAAAAAATATTAGATTTCAGTGCGAAATCTTCGCACGGGCCCTCTGCTATATATTTATATGTCATAAAATAAAATAAAATTTTCACATTTAATTTATAGTTTTACTAATATATAATTTAGAAGAAAATTTGAGAATATAAAAATAAATTTTCAAGAAAGGACTTAATGAAAAATAGAAAACTTGAAATAAAATTTAGTAAAGAAAAATATATGGCTGTTGTAGTATTCAGATTAAAAAAAAAAACTTGCAAATATTATAGTATTTCAATTATGGAAACATTTCTCATCAAAATTAAAATAAAATGACAAGCATAGTTTGATAGAAAGAATGTACAGTACACTTCCAAATTCTCAATCCCGTGAAAAAAAAAAGTTCAAATTTAATTAGATTATTCTTGCAAATATGACATATTTCTAATACAAATAAAATAATTTTTTATCATTTCAAAGAAAATCAGTAGGTTTTTTTTTCTTTTTCTTTCTTTTTTTTATCTAACATTTGTGTTCGTTAATCTTTGATGATTAATTTTGTGATAATTGCAAAATGACAACATAATTCTTTTGGTAAAAATCCAAGAAAGTTTGGAAAAAACAAACCGACATTCTCAATTAACTGTGAATTTATAAATATTCGCAGTTAATAGATTGCTTAGGTCTGTTTAATTTTTTTTTCTGCATATACATATATATATAATGATAAATCCTGTGGTAGATGTGTTTTAATAAGAAGAGATATTTAAAAAAAAGAAAAATGCAATCGATAAAATGCATACAAACTTAAACATTGATAAAATCACATCATTAAGATTCTTCAAAATAATAAGTTAAATAGTGCAGATATATCTTTTTACTTTCTTCTCTCTATACAAGAAGAATGTATTTTTAAATTTTTGATGGATTTATTCGTTTTGGAATGTCCTGAACACGATTTGACTAATTTTAGAAAATGTTTGACTGTGTGTCTGTGTGTGACACAAATTTTGTAGGAGCTGTATCTCAAGAACTAATGCATGGAATTTCATCAAACTTCACATTTTGTTAGACTTTGACATAAGTTGGCGATGATTACATTTTCGTGTAAATTACCAAAGCAGCTAAGTTGAATTTCTCAAAATTTCCGCAACAGCTCTATATCAAGAACTGATTCACGGATTTTCATCAAACTTCACATTCAGTTAGACGTTCATATACGTTGTTGCGTATTAGGTTTTGGTGTAAATCGCCCATTAGGCGGCTCTGGTATGTTGCAGTTTTTAGTATTTACACTATTTTAGCGTCATATCTCTAGAATTAATGTATGCAATTTCATCAAATTTCATATTCTGCTATTTTGAAATATTAACGTGTATAAGAGAGGAGAAACTTTAGGGTTTGGCACATCCGACTAGCTTTTATTTTATAATTTGCAGCTGTTATGATTTTAATAAATCTAGGAAATAGATTGCAGCATCAGTAATAGGTTCCATTATGCATTACAAAGATTAAGTAAATGATTAAAGGGATAATAGAGATGTCCATATCGGTATTTCTATGTATATGGAACATCTTCACTATATTCACTCATGCATATACTATGTTTGATACTGCATATTGTTCTTAACATGTATATTTATTATTATTATTATGACATGAAATATGGATAGGTTTGTTGGGTACATAGTACTAGTTTACGTTTTAAAATATTTTTCATAAATGAAAAAGATGGATATATTATCACCGACAAGGTCCATGAAATAACGCACATTACTAAAAAAATTTAATATATTTCTATGAGAGAGCACGTTTATACCTATTTAAAAAAACTACACCTTCTGACAGTTACTTTTTCAATAAATTGGAGTAGTATTTTGTATGTTAATTTTGCATGCTATTATAAAATTAGTATTATTCAATATATCTTAATTAATGTCATGCTAATTGAGCACATTAATCTCTTGAATATCATCATGCTTTCACAAATATATTGCTGCCAAAACTTTCAATTTTTAGCAGCATTATTTCTAAACAGCAATATTCACTTAATCTACTCACAGAAAGTTGTGAATAAAGATTCAGAAGTTATAGTAAAAAATTGGAGAGTTTGGCAGACATGCAGATATGTGCATTCATTTTTCTTTAAATTTCTGCCAATTAGAAAAATATATATAAATTTTTTATAAGATAGCATTTTGTAATTTTCTTTTTTATTATTATTAAATAAATATTCTTTTTAGGGTTTCCTTCATCTCACGAAACCCTATTACTCCCGCTTCTTTGTCTGTCCGTCACAAAACCGGTTTTCAGAAACTATATAACTTACATTTTTGCAATTTTGTGTACTTATAGCTGAATATCGACTATGAAGCTAAAAATCATAAAATTTGAAAAAATCGTATTATTTCAATATATAGAGATAAAAAACCAAAAATCTAACAGACTTTTCCTATTAAACTTAAATATCTTTCGATATAACAGTTGCCAACAATTAAAAATCCCCAATAAAATTCTTTCTACAATAATTAATTTTCTATTGAAATATTTCCACGTGAAAAATGAAAATGAAATAAAAAGTTTCACCAATTGAAAAAAGATTAACATGACGTAATATTGGTAATAAAACGGAAATTTTCAAACATTTCTCAATAATACAAGGAGTATGAGTATGCGTAAATACAGAAATTAGCTTAATATGACGTCATTGGAGAATTAAAAGAAAATTAATCTGACATCTAACATTTTGAAGGTCTCTATACAACATGTTTAATTTTGAAAATAGATTTTTTTTAATATCGTATTTATTCCATATTATTATGACAGAGTATATTAGCGGGATTTGCCCGCTATCGGAACGGCTTAGATTTTTGAAAAACGAGAAAAATAGACCGGTAAATTTTTACTTTATAAAAAACATGCTTTTTTTTTTTTTTTTTTTTTTTTTTTTTTTTTTTTTTTTTTTTTGAGGTGTAGGGAAATGAAATTGATTTGGATTTTTTAATTAAAGGGTGAAGTGTTTTGAAAAGAATATTAAACGAAACTCTTTGTGCGATCTTCGATCACACTTACCCACAAATTTATCTTTACACCAGATTATTTATATATACACAGAGAGATGCTTGACTTATTTCTGTTACTGATATTTAATGATTTATTTTACACTCTCTACTAGTTTTATTTCACGAAAAATCACTTTATTTCATTAAATAATCACAGATGAATATGATGATGACAATAAGTCCTCCTACTGCACAAGTGATTGCTTCTGTTTTGGAATTAAGTAATCCAAAATTCATTCTGTTCTTGCTCAATTTAATCTTCCAGATGCTTCTTCCAAATGATGAGAGGATGGTGGACTACACAATGTTCAAAATTAAAATTTGAAGCGTTTCAATAAATACTCTGATTTTAGAAAATACTTCAATATTTTAAGAATATATTTGCAGGGTATTTTCTTTAAGTTAAAAACAGTTTTACACCGTTACACTACTATCAGACTGTAACATATATTGAGTTATCCGAAAGTTAAACTTCTTAAGTGCTAAATCAAATAGTTATATGCTTAAGGTTAAGTATTTTCTGTGCATGAAACACACTCATGTAATACTCTCGTTTTATATTACAGATATGGTATCTGTTTTTTATTTAATTTTGAAGAAAATGTTTTAATTCCAAAAAAAATATTGAAATAGAGACAAGTAAAGAATGCATTAATCGCTGAAGAACATTCACTCATGCTCATATATTATTAACAATATTTTAGAATCACAGAAATAAACGCACTAAACCAAGAACGTCTAATGGAATAGAACCAGACATCACTTCTTCTATAACATATTTTCATATCAGACTGAAGTAATCCACCAGATTGCATTGAATGTTTGTCATAGGGAACGCAGCAATCGGTGGGTTATATAAAATGAATCGCTGATACGACGACGTAACCTCATTAAAAGCTGACATTAAGCCTAAAATTGTCACAGACAAATAGCTATAGCTCAAAGGACAGGTTTTACGTAGCAGAATTATCTGTCGTTGAAAAAGGATTGTGCATAAATGGAAGTATCCCAGGAACGGAAGATTACCCAAATTGTGATGTTGAGCCTGTGACAACGGTTCAAAAATGTTAAAAATCTAGATAAATGCTTCAGTATATATCTTAATCGTTTTACAATGCGATAAGAAGACAGGCATTAATTGACAAAATAAACAGACAGAGTACAGCAAAATACATGCACTGACGGCTCTGGGTATCCACGAATACGACATTTTCAAATCGTATTGTGTACAGACGGATGAGAGAGTCTTGTGTGTATTCTATTAGGCTTGTGAGATCTATTATACTCACGGGAGTCCGCTGCTCGTGCAGTTTACTCGTGTTCAGAGAACATATTAACTGCATACCGTCCAGTGAATTTGTGTATCTTCATACTGAGAGCACTAGGGAATTGCTACACCCAAGAAAATTTCATTAAGTGCCTCCATTAGGGTGATTCTGAACTTCTGATTTGGGTTGGCTTTATGATGAGTTCTCAAACGGTTCTCCTTTCCGAAGCTGAACCATGTGAGGTTAGATTTATCCAGATATAAAACAAGATGTTTCTTTATTCTGGAGTTCAATAGGTATTTCTTTTATGGATGGCAATGTCTGTTTTCAACGTGCAATAGTCGTCGTGTATGAATGCCATGAAAAAGATAAGTATATATCCCGTTGGGAATAGTTGGGTTTTTTTCGACTTCACGTGCATGGGGTATCATCGTGTGTGAGGCTGTAGCACGTTTAATTATCTATTGTGCCTCTTTCGGAACTTTTCATAGCATTGATTCAAGAGTAGAATAGTATGCTCATAGGTCAGCTGGATAAATTAGTGTTGTCTAGCTGTAATATCCATTAGGGTGGAGTAAAAAACTTTTTCTCGAAATTCACATTGCCTGAGTCATTATATGATGTGAAACTGGCTGGAACAAATTGTCTCCAAATTTCAGCTAAAAATGTTGCCACCTTGAGATTCCACACCTCAAGGAATATTTGTATTGCATTTCTTTAAAAGTTTTTAATGCCTTTTTATCAAAAAATATAATTAATAGAATAATTAATTAATTTTTTTAATTATTAATAGTTAATTATGTTTTCATTAATAAATTGCAATTATTAAAACGCTACTGTCAGATGTCGATGCTAGAAAGGGCATTTCATGCATACATAGCAAATTTATACTCCAAAATATAACAGATGGCAGCACGTATTCTAATCTGATAACTATTTAATCATGACTTAAGCAGACAGGGGACTTTTATTGGGTGGAATGATTCGTTTTTGGATACATTTTCTTTGTTTCAACCGCTAATTTGTAGACACTATTTTGTTTTATTTTTTGGGCAGGACAATACGGACTTTTAATTTAAACATGACCCTTAACTAGAAGTGAAACTTTTTATAGTGCTTTAGGAACTCCAGTACAATTAAAAAAATAGTGTGTGTCCCACGTATGCTGATTTAATGAAGCATTTCCCTTATACTGGCTGTGTTACAGTGCATGGAAAATATATAGTATATACCATTCAGACAAGTCAAATACTATTGCTTTTTCCTATACATATGTTCATCATTTGCTTCAGATAACATTACCGATACTTTACGGGGTACAGTCATGTTCCTTATTTTATGTTCTATTAAATCAGCTTTATATTTTCTGCAAATGTGTATTTTTAGGTTTTTTCGCATAAACTGTTAAATTTTCAATCACAGACAGATAAAAATTTAAAAAAGTATCTAAATAATTTTTATCTAAGTTATTTGAATTAATTTCACTTTTTATTGTAAAAGTTTTTTTTAAGTTTTTTAATTTATTAGATCATACAATATTATAAACAGTTTATTTATTTATTTTTTAATTTCACACCAATATTAATATTTATTTTATAGACATTTTGCAGCATTAAACTTCAGTGAAAATATTAAACCTTATTAACCTTCTCACCGCCGCGACCTGATATATCCGTTCACTATGCTGTAGGTTACACAGCAATACAAGGTTTGTTTAAATTAATATAATTCTACAAATATAATGCATTTTTAAAACATCAAGTTATGATTGATACTCTCAAGGATTATACTTATATATGTAATTCAGTTTTTTATCTCAAGTTTGAAAATTCAGATTTTTTAAGCATTTAAAAAAAATTACAGAGAAAACAACATTACAAATTTGCTCTTTTGCTCGGCGGTCAGGGGGTTAATGCAATGCTCTTGTGAAACCTTACAGGGTAGAGAGATAATTGTACTGACAAAAGAAACTCTTTCTAAGGCAAACGTTTTATTTCAACGCATAGTAAATTCAGACATGTCTTTAGAATGTTCAGAAGTATATGGAGTAGAAAATGATACGCGGTCAAAATGTCTGATGTTTCTTTCATCTAATAAATTACATTAATTAACATTCTAATGTCATGTAATTCGATTCGAAAGCTAAAACATGTGCCTTTATAAATGTTTTTAAATGCAATTAATAAGTTCTGCGCAGGTCGAGTTATATTTTTATCTAGAAAATTGATCATATATATATTCATTTATATTCAAAAATATAGTGTTTTCATCTGAAGTAATATTGTGGAATATGTTGGAAAAACGGGTTATGAATCCGGACACTCAAGGTTCGAAATCCAACCAAAAACATATCAAAATTCAAAAAGAGTCAACACTACTCTAATCCGACCACCACCACCACCACCAACAACAACAACAACAAAAATTAGCGGCAACCCACTGCCAAGGTGTATCGTGTTAAGTGAAATTGGGTTACTGACCTGGCGCAAGACACTAATTGGCATGCATTTTAATTCCCTTTGGTGAAAACACCGCTTATTTTGACGTACAGTAGACGCTGATAAGTTAAAAAAACTCGTTTACGATACGATGACTATTTTAGACATAAAGTGGATTTATGTAACCTTATCATCATATTAAAATTTCGTGTTGATTGGTCAATTTTTACAAAAGTTAAAGATTATAAAGTAAAAAAAAAAGACAAGAAAACAGACGGATAGACTAATATATAATAAATAATTCTTAGATCCCATTAATGTTGTAACGGGAACAACTGCAGACAAAAAAGTATGAAAATTGGATCATCCGTTCAAAAGTTATTCATGGGCACACATAGAAACAATTTACAAACGAATTGTATAAAGATCTTCCTTTTGGAAACCAGTTAATAATTGTACATATGCATTGTTATTTTACCTTTTCTCAACTGAGAAAACATTATAAAACAAATATTGTTAAATATTCGGTGTCAAACATGCATTTCCATTTTATCATTTATGCATTTCTAAGAATTTTCTACTTGGCTGTACATAATTTTCCAAATTAATGCATTATTTTTGTAAAACTTTACGAGATCAAGAGATAATTAGCTTGACAAAGCGATAAGTCTTCGTCGAAAATAATTTTGCTTTTTAACACATTGTCGCATTTGGTATGTTAGATTCTTGCGATATTCACCCCTTACAAAACAACTGGAATATATGCATATGGAAATTAGGTGTCGCCGCTTTCTTGGGAAGAGTCACAGTAATTAGTTTTCTAGCGTTATTGAAAAAGTTTTCTTCAGGTAATTTATTTTCTCTAAGTTTATCTTATAACGATTGTAATATAATTCTTATTATTAACATTTACATACTTAGATATTCTCATCCGTAGTTTTGTGTAAATACTTTTATCAATTTCATAATAACAGAAATAACCTCTGTATTTTCTTAGAATAAATTTTGCGAATGCCGTAATTTTTCTTTGCTGTTACTTTGTTTATGTGTGTTGATGAAGAAAGCACAGTAGAAGGAATGACAACAAATGGGTAAGTGTGATCAAAGATCGCTCAAATGGTTTCATTGAATATTCCTTTCAAAACACTTTATGCTTTCTTTAATAAATCAAAAAAAAAAAAAAGGCATTATGACAAAGACGTTTGTCATATATCTTGCTTTCAGTTCAACCCCCCCCCCCTCAAAATTTTAACAAGTTAACATAAGCTTTTCCATTCCTCTTCCAACATCTAGCATACATGTATTGATTGCATGCTTCTCCTCCTCCCCCCCCCCCAAAAATAGAGATAAAAAATAAATAAATAAATAAATTCATAAAGATTCATTCATTCCCCCCCAAATAAATAAATAATTAAAAATAATAAACAAATATAGTTTATAGATTTTAAATGTCTGTAATTCCCCCCCCCCCCCAAAAAAAAAAAAAAATCAATATGTTAACTAAAACCTATTTCTGATTTAATTTAGATAACGAATCTACTTTCTTCATTCTAAAATGCAAGTCACTCGCATACATCAGAAACCTCTCTGTCCTTAACTTTGCGGTTATGCTAAATATAAGTTACTAATGTTCACATATTTCTAATTCAACCGTTTCCTTCTCATGAAATCAAAAGTGCATCTGCCTTAAAAATTAGACAAAATATATAAGCAGCTGTGCTCTACTTATTAAAGTAATGTAACGTATAACCGATATTCTTTATGCAAGCATTTGCACTTCTCATCCGCTCTCAAAAGAACTAATTAAAATATCTCTCGCCCACATGTAAACTGTAATATGCAAGCTCATATCTTTCACACCCTGTTATTAGGTTCGTGTCATATGTAACCGTTAATTGCAGTTGTCTTTTAGCAAAATCAAACGCCAATCCCAAAACTACTTTCTTTTCTTTTTCCTTTTCTGTCTCCATGAAAGAATCCTTACAACCCTTCCCCCCATTCTCAAATGAATGCATTATCATAGACAGAATCTAGCATTTATCGTTTTTTCCCATACGCTTCCGTCTGCAGTCTCCAAAAACTCTCTCGCCAAGTACTGGCGATTTTATCATGCTTTCCGCGCCAACACCCGTACATGTAACTTTTAGAACATCTTCACTTCGGCCGTTGGACTTGACCAGAGATGTTGTAGAAAAACTTTGTCTTCATTTTTGTGGAGTACCTCCCCTTGCGCTTTCGTCTATGTGTCATCATGCATAATACTATTCTTGTCTATTGGTTCCCAATAAATCACCTTCATCGCTAATTATGCTTGTTCCTTGTGCTCGTGGTCAACTGCATTCCTTCTTGTGCTATCAAACAACCGTTTACACATAACCATCGACGTTTTGGAGTTATAAATTTTTAACGTGACAGTCACCGAAAGCTCATCTTCTTTATAAAAATCTGAAAGACCTTCTTCATAAAAATCCGATAAATCTGCTTTACAAAAAATCTGGTGCGTCGGCCGGGAGTCGAACCCGGGTCAATTGCTTGGAAGGCAGCTATGCTAACCGTTATACGTGAGTACCCGCAATTCGGCGCAATTTCTTAATGAAATCTTCCATTCCACTATAGTTCGAACGTATTTATGTCAGCTTAGACAGTACTAGGAAATACGCATCCCCCCAAAAAAATTTTGCCGACAATACACATCCCGGCGTAGCAATAAAGTCCGAAATCCGGAGAAGTCTGGAAGTAGTCAGAAAATGACAATCGAGGTAATAGTCCGGTAATAGTCCGCAAAAATAAACACTGAGATCCATACGAAAAGTCCAGTGCGAGTCCGCAAAAGAAAGCACTGCGAGAAGTAAAAAGGAAATATCCATGTAGTTTTTAGCTGGACGCATAAATGTGCAAAAGTAGTTGTTTGAAAAATATTGGAAAATCAACGGCCATTTTAGGGAGTGGCAATATTCAGTTTATACACGTCTTGGAATAGCAAAGAAGTCTGGGATCCGAAAAAAATCTCGAACAGGCATATTACATTCATCGGGACAAATCCGGTACTGTTCCGCAAAAAGCAGCACTCCAATGCATTCCGCAGGTCGGCAGATTTATATAAAAAGTTTATTTGATGACGGTGTCGCTATGAAAAGAAAAGCATTCTTTGAATTTAATCCGGAGCATCTTAAAGTTTTCGACGATCTTTAGCGCATGATGCATGAAGGGCAAAATATCCAGGGAAACACCGAAATCTGGTATCCGCAAAAATCTGGAACGATCAGCAGAGGTCCATCGAAAAAGACTGTTACGAAATTCCAATGCAATCGGCATGTAGGGAGACAGCTTCTTGTATCCGGGTCGAATGCATAAGTTCTTTGGTTACGTTTGATACAAAATTATTTTTAAGTTTGTAAATATTTAGTGGATAATGGCTTTAGAAGCTAGCACGTACAGGGAATAAAATATTCAGGGGAAATTCAAGTTAATTTAATCTTTGAACTTTCTAATCAAATCATATAAATATGATTATTTTATCTTGCATTTTTTTTAGTTGTAAAATGTGATATTTTTATGAATTTTTAAGGCAAGATTGTTTTTTTTTAAGCTGTTTTGGATACAAATATTAATTTGAGTTTTTAATTTTTAGTAAACAAGTTAAAAAAAAATAACTTAAATTGTCTTGCAATATTGGTTTCTTTTTTTTAAACGAATAAAAGAAATGTTAAGTTTCATTCTTAACAATTTAAATAATTTGCATGAATCTTTACTTTTTATACTTGTGTTGATAAATCCCAGGTAAGATCTATCCACAGTATTTTTTTGCTATACAAATTGATTTTAAAGTTATAAAAAAAGGATATATTTTTTCCTCTATTTTTTTCTCTCATTCATCGCTGTTTCTTTTTAAAAATGAATTAAAAAAATGAGCGTTAGGGATCTATACGCTAAAAAGAAACAGTGATCAGTCATCATTATTTATTATGATATAAATCCAGTTTACATTTTTTTCTTTCATGTTATATTTATTATCTGCTAGTATATATTGATATTTTTTTTAGTTATTTTATTGTGCATGCAGTGTTTCCTTGAATTTCATTAGATTAGTTAACTGTATTTTTGGCCACCATGGCTTCTCGGCAAATACCAATTAACTTGCCAAACTTTGATGGCGATCATGAATCACTCAAATTCTTTTTCGACCAAGTACGGTCTGTTAGTCAAATAAATAAATACAGCCCGCAAGCAACAATTGCTTTACTGAAAAGTAAATTAACTGGTCCTGCATTAAAATATTTAACACAGAACCCTGATTTATTAATCTCAAATGACATAAAAGTTATTGAAGAAGAATTTTCTAATTTTTTCCCCCTCCTAGCAAATCACAGGTAGCAGTCGAACTTGCAAACTTAACGCTCTTACCCGCAGAAACCATTAAAAACTTTGCCCATAGGCTTAATGTTCTGGCTACAACAGTTTATTCGGACATTCAAGACGCCAATGCGCGTGACAAAATTAAGTACATGAAATTCCTGGAAACCATTCCATCCAATTTACGAATTAAAATACAAGAGGAAGGAATTACAGAGTACCAACCCGCAGTTTTGAGGGCCCAGGCGCTACAAGATATTTTGTACGGAGAAAAAATTTTGCATGCTTACCCCACCCCTTCCCCAACTGATTCAATATTTGCCGACCAGCTGAAGCAGCTAACCGAGAAAATAAACGCCCTTTCTGTAAATGCCCAAACACAACCAGAAATTAAAGAAGACGCTGCAACTTACAAAACTAAATTTGCTGGCATGCACAACAAACGGAAATTTCAAAATCGCAATTTTAACAAACGCCACTCTCCACATAAATCTTACAACAAATTTAACCGCACTACTTGCCAGCTATGTTTCAAAAGTGGTCACGAAGCGCAAGCCTGTTTTAAGTGGAAACGCTTAAATACACAAAGACGAGGACAATTTCACAACAACAACAATCGACAACAGGAAAACTAAGTCAGAGGTGTAATTTTGCTGATGGCTTTGAACCTCACCCCACTACTGATTACACATCAGCCAGTTTTTTCCCAGATCCGTCCTTACCAAAAATTTCACTTAACAGACTAGTAAACTCTGTAAGCACACAAACATGTGATATTGTAAAAATTTCTAAGCATGAAACGACACAAACAAACACAGAACAATATGATGACACTACTACAAAAATTATTTACAATGTCATTAAAGACTCAACATCACTCCCCCTTGTAAAGGCCTCAATTGCAAAAAAGATATTACTCTACTTTGCGATACAGGAAGTACTATTTCGTTACTATCACAGTCTTTATTTGATGAATTAAAAACAATTTTAAAATATAAGAGATTATCAACTGGCGTCGATTCCTTTGGTAAACAAACAAACTACTCCATCTTCTGAGATAAATCAATGTAGTACACAACCCACCTCCTTCAAAAATCAAATAGTAGCTTTGACTCGTAGAGTTTCCTTAAAACCTCAGGAACAAAAATGGATTTCAGTTTTCACAGATTCTATTAGCACAGACAAAGATTATTTATTTCAATACAATTCACCCGTTGACAACTTAATAGGATTTGATGCTATAATAAAATCAAAAAATCCAAAGCGAAAAAGAAAAATTCCACAACAATATACGTTTTTCCTCATTTCGGTTAAAAAAAATTCTGATAATCACATTCACCTTCAAAAAAAAGCTAAAATAGGTCAACTTTTTGAGGTCGAGGAAATAATTGAGTACTCCCCAGATAAAATTAGTCAAGATAACTCAGATCAACAATTTTTAAATCTCATTCAAGCTTCTAAAGACATTCTCAAAAAAAGAAAAGAAGACTTATCTGCAACTGATTTCAATCTTGAACACTTACCATCCAATGAGGCTAAAATTCTAAAAGAAATGTTACTCAAATATTACCCTGTATTTTCAAAATCTCTAAATACACTTGGGCATACAGATAAAATTATTCCAGATTTGAAATTCATTAATGACTATCCTATAAAAACACTTCCTTTTCCAATACCTCAGGCATTACAAAAAGATGCATTAGATCAAATTAATCAATTACTTGAAGCTGGAATTATACAAAGACATTGCTTCGAATGGTCTTGTCCTATGTTACTTGTTAGAAAAAAACCAGATGGTACTGGTAAACAAAAATTTCGCCTCGCACTTGACCTTCGAATGTTAAACACTGTAATTCAAGGCTCATCTTACCCACTACCAAAAAATCAAAGCATCATCGCTAATCTCTCTTCTTACACATTCTTTACAACACTCGACTTTCATCAAGCATACCATCAAATTAACTTACCAGAAAAATTTCACAATCAACTAACTTTTACCACCATGTTTGGATCTTTTTCCTACCGCAGACTTGTCTTTGGTTTAAAGACAAGTGCCTCAATCTTTCAAGCTCTAATGGACTCTTTAATTGACGAATTACACCTACAAGGTGTGTATACGTATCAAGATGACTTTATTATAGGTGCGAGTTCTTTTGATGAAATGTTTTCTAAACTCGACAAAATTTTTAACCTCCTTTCCAAGTACAATCTCACTCTTTCACCTAATAAATGCAACTTTCATCAAACAAAAGTCAACTACTTAGGTTTTCAAATAGAAAATCATTGTATTTCACCAATCCATTCCAACATTGTAAAAATAACTTCATTTCCTACACCAACTACAAAAAGACAACTAAAAAGGCTTATTGGTTTGATAACTTTCTATAAATCCTTAATCCCAACATTTAACAAACTAGTGCAACCGCTTATTGAGTTAACTACTCCTAAAACTAAATTCATCTGGACAGAAAAACATCAGGACATACTTAAAACAATACAGAAAATTTTCTTCGGTTCACCCATGGTTAGGTTACCAGATTGGAACAAGAAGTTTTATTTGAATACAGATGCATCTAACATTGCCATCTCTGGCGTTTTAATGCAAGAACATAATGGAAATCTTCTACCAGTAGCATACTTTTCTAAATCCTTAAATTCCTCTGAAAAAAAATATCCTGCTTTAAAACTAGAACTCATGGCAATTTACAAATCTGTTATTGCATTCAAGTACTACTTATACAACAGAAAATTCCTAATCTTGTCAGATAGCAAACCTCTAAAAAAATACAAAAAGACTACAAACCCAGCAGACATAACTACCCGTTGGCTAATTGACCTTTCAGAATATTCGTATGATTTTGAACACATTCCAGGATCTTCAAATGTTCTAGCAGATTATTTCTCTCGCTGTAATTTTGACAACAACCAAGAAAATTTACTAACCAATCCTAACCTTCGCTCAAATGGTTTCATTGAATATTCCTTTCAAAACACTTTATGCTTTCTTTAATAAATCAAAAAAAAAAAAAGGCATGTTCTTTATAAAGTAAAAATTTACCGGTCTATGTTTTCGTTTTTTCGAATATCTAAACCAGTTCTGTCTAATTATATTCTGTCATAACAGTATCTGTCATGCGGACTAAATGCAATATTTAAAAAAAATAATTTCAAAATTAAACATGTTGTACACCTTCAAAATGTTAAAATAGGCGAATATTTCCATAATCGGAGTTTTATCACGATTCAATACGTTTATCAAATTCATATATTTTTTGGCATCTGCTATAACGAAAAATGTTTAAATTGAATAGGAAAAGGCTGTTAGAATTTTGTTTTTGTTTTTCTCTATTTATTAAAATAATACGAATTTTTCATATTTTAATATTTTGAGCTCTTCATAACTGGTATTCAGCTATATACACAAAGTTTCAACTCTGTAAGTTTCATAGTGTCTGAGAATAGCTCTGTGATAGACAGACAACGGAGCGGGAGTAATAGGGTTTCGTGAGATGAACGAAACCCTAAAAAATAAGTGTTTTATGTGAAAAATAAGTGTGTGTGTGTGTTTTACAGTAAAATAAATGTACACTATTTTTTTTTTTTAAAGAAAAAAAACGGAAATGTTGTTGAATATTTAGAGATATGCATGACACATTCTTCTGAAACTTTAGGATTATAAAGAAAATGTATGAATTGATATTTGTCAGTGAAGATTTATTCTTGGGGGTTCTTACGGGACTAAACACAAATTGAAGAAAAATAATATTTGTGATCATCCTGTGAAGTAAATTGCTCGAAATGATCTGCAGCTGCATCGAATAACTGTTTGGATATTGTTCAACGTTTATATTGATTTGTGTAGCAATAGCATGTCTATTTATGGAGATATAAATGTTTCTTTAAAAGTTTCAAGATATTTTCGCATACACGTAAATTCCAAATAATTTTTCAAGTAATTTTTCAGGAGTGAAATTCACCCGAAACTAATGAGTAACATAAAAGTGGATCTTTCATTGCTAAACTGAGCGTTAAGACGACAGAGTGAAAAATGTCCTAAACCGGGAATCCAACCCGGGACACCAGAATAGCGCTTTGATGCTCTACCACTGAGCTACAAGGAACGACATCCGAACTCGGCATCTCTCACTCGTTATTCTCATATTGTTTCTTCTAGCTCAGTGGTAGAGCCTCGGAGCACTATTCTAGTGTCCGGGTTCGATTCCCGGTTTGGGATATTTTTCACTCTGTCGGCTTAATGCTCAGTTTAGCAATGAAAAATCCACTTGTATGTTACTCATACTTTTTTTTTCTTTTTCTTTTTTTTTTTTTTTTTTTTTTGTTTAGAGCATGCAAGGTATTCAATCACAGTTTAAGTCATTTTCTGAAACTTGACAAGGTACAATAAAAAAGCATAGAACAACATGAATATAAATATATTAAATATTAGATTGAATATGAGCATTTGTATTAAATAATCTTTAGCTATACATGCGCGAACGATACCAAAGACTTTTTTTCATGATTTGGTACTCAACTGACATAGATCAACTATCTAGATCAACTTATAAAAAGAACAGTGGGATATAGTGAAAATTCAGAACGATATCGGCGATAGTGAGAGCTGAATTTCAGTTTCGTTTTAAAAGTAGCTGTATGATATGATATTTTCGACAAATTGTTATTTTTAATTTAATTTTTTTATTGTTGCTATAGCTTTTTATTTATTTATTTTTTTTTTTTGAAAAACCTCCAGAACGAGCCTATTTGAAAAGAAAAATCAAAAGCCAAGATTCCGTACCAAATCTACTAGTTGACATTAGTTAAATACTGACTCCTTTGTTGGAAATCAATTAATAAAAAAATTAAAATTTGTGGAAAATCCTTTATAATCCGGAGCTCATTAAATCAATGATATCTTTGTTAAGTGCGCGCAAGCGCCATTGAAAATTATTTGATATAACTGCTCATATATTAATAAATATTAAATAATTCTTTATCCTTATTAAACCATGTTGTTTCTACCGTATTTTGTCAAATTTTCTGAAAATTTTGTTAAATTTTGTTGATACATGGAACGCTATAAACAAAAAAACTTACAAAAATTTCTTGATTTTTTTTTTTAAATATATCGTTATATCTCCATGGATGCACGTTCTATTCTTACAGAACTGAGCAGAAATGTTGTACAGTATCTACATAGTTATGTACTGCAGCTGCAGATCATTTCGTGCATTTTATTTTACATGATGTTCACAAATATTACTTTTGGCCTTCAACTTGTTGTTAGTCTCTTAATTGGCCTCATGATGAAATCTTCATTCTAAAATACGGGATCGAACACATTCTTTATATACCCAAAGTTTTAAAAGAATTCCTCAAGTATTTCTTTAGATATTCGATAAAACGCCTAACATCGAAAGGGTCCGGTGATTTTTGGCAATATAGTGTATGTCATCAGTTTTATGGATGTATAAATATTATTATTACATTTTTAAAAATAATTTATTTTAATGAAATGGTTTGATAAGTTACAGATCAGTATTGGGGGCACTGAGCTTCAAATTTAACAGGAGATCTGTCTTCCTAACGCCCAACATGCTTTCCAGCGGTCAGCGCGGAAGGATACAGTGACGATAATTTTAGCTCGCATTCATGGCAAAACATGCTGTCTATCGCATTTCCTTACATGACTAGTGGATTATTTATGTATTAGATAAGTATAGCTTAATTATAAAAGCATAAATTAGGATAATAGTAAATACGAATACCAATATCTGACATTAACAACACTGACTATTTTTTACTTTTGCCTTGCAAGCTTCATTTGCCTTTCATGCTTCTGACCGCTGATTCTGAGCTCCTGTTATATATAAAGCTCAATGATTGGGAGTAATGGTATTTGGTCATACGTAACGATCTACAAAGACTTTATTGATATCCACAAAAATGGCAGTACTACACAAAGAAAATATTAGGATACAGACCTGACAGCCGTTTGAATGGTTTAAAGTTATCATGTGAGTTTTAAGGTGCTTAATTTAAAGGAGAGATGGTTCCGATAGTAATAGCATCGAACTGGAATGTTGTAACAGAAGATTATTAAATTAAAATGTAATTATTGCTTAAAGTGATTAAAAACATAACATAAAATGTTTAAAAATACTTTTTAATATAGATGACACATGTTTCCTCCGCTAAAACGGCGACATCTTCAGATCAAAATGATAAATAAAATATTCTCTAAAAGTTTTTAAAATGATAAACATAAAACTTTTCAAGAACTTATAACGAGAATATTTTATTTATCATTTTGATCTGAAGATGTTGCCGTTTGAGCGAAAAAAACATGTGCCATCTATATTAAAAGGTATTTAAACTTTTTTTAAACCTTTTGTGTTATGTTTTTTATCAATTTAAGCAATAATTACACGATAATTTAAAGTTAACAAGTGATTTTATTATATTATATAGAAGATTATTAATTAGAAGGATTTATTGCAAAGATAAAAGTTTAGGAAAATTCGGCTAAACGCTGCAATGATGATTCAGTTCTATTAGACCATAAGACGTTATTATTTTTCATCCTTTACATAACCATTGTTTTATTTTCACACATTTGTCTCGTTACCGTAATATGTGTGTATTCAAAACAATAGAAGTATTTTTAAGGATCATAAATGTACACTTATACCGTTGGAGTCTTACAAACGGTGCATGGGGTGACACGAACCTGAACAGATTTTTAATTGTGCTGTTAGTGTTTCAAAAACTCAGTCAAGAATCTCGTATTTTTTGGTGGACTATTAGAATAATATTTTGATAAACAGAATTTATTTTTTCTTAGTTGCTGTAGGTAGCTGTTCAATGGAAATGTTTTTTTTTTAGTATGACACGTTTCTAATGCGGTATGAAGATTAATCTAATTATTCTGGTTTAATTGATTTAGATCGATTTCATTTAAATGTCTGTGGCCTTCCAAGTCTGAATTTCTGTATAGAGGTGAGTCTTTACCCTTATTTTGTTTTATTTATGATGGCTAGATTGATCAATTTTCTGGAATTCGAAGTCGATTTAAAGAATGAAAAGTCTCCGAAACGAATTTTTAGAAATGAAGGTGACAGGAAAATGCGCCCATAAATTTGTGATTTTTTAAGATTTTCTTTTAAAATCAAAATTAAAAATTAAATTAAGAATAAATTTTCTGTAAATAAATTTAAAGTCATTTGCAATACCCTGTGAATGGACAATTCGGGTTCCATACATAATTTGATTTTTTTTTTTTTACAACCATAATTTAATTAACTTTGATGTAATTACTGTTAGCGAAATTCGTTGCTTCTAATAATGATTTAAAAACACATAAGCAAGCATTTATATATAATTAACAATTATTTGATTAATGTATAATGAATCCATGATGTTATCTTTTAAAAAGGGGTAGCGTGTGCCTTTTTCATATGGATCAATTTCAATATGTTACTTCGAAATGACTTTTATTAAAAATCATCCTCGAATTTCTTAATATTACAACTCATTATAAAAAATTTTTTTAGTGTGTTTCGTTTCAACTTACAATCAATTAATAAATCAATGAAAGGTCCAATCTTGTGCAGTAATTTGAAATCTTAACATGAGTTCTTTTGCACTCTTCACAAAAAGTTCAAGCGATGACCTTGCCGTTGCCTTAAGAGAAATCCTCTCTCTTCAAAATGTGTCAGCAAACCTTTCCTTCCCTACTAAGATAGGAATCCGTCCTGAGATGAGTGTTTTCCACCAACACTCGTTCTCCTGCCAAAACTCTAACTAACTTCCCCTCGATTCTCTTTTCCGGTCCGCTTGCTCGAACAAAGATTCCCCGATCACCAATCAAAAAAGTTTTAGTTTACGCCATTAGTTTCGGTTTTTAAGTCATTGGATAAACCATTCTTTTGGGAGGTCTTCCTGAACTTTAGAATGTTCACACGGGCAATTTTCTCACGATTCGAGACCTCACATGTAGTCGGACAGATCAGAGAAATGTTTGCTGTCTAGCAATTTCAGTTTCACAAGATTGATCGAAGCTCATCTTTTCCTATTGTAGTAAACGACATTCTTGTAGCACCACAGCGAAGCGTGAGAAAAGTTTTCCAACTCTTGGGAACTTCTATCTTTGATTACTCTGCCTAATTAGCAGACTGTGAGAGATTTAATGAAATCGTTACAAATGTTATAAATTTAAATGAAATAACGTTGATTTTAAATCTAAATATTTTTATTACTCGTCTTTGCAAAACAGTAATCCACAAATGTTCGTAGACAAACAAAACAAAAAAATACCACTTTATCAAGTTTTTCAATTCCGCACAAAAATTGAAGAATTACCTTTATAAGAAGGAAATTTAATTGTCCAAGTTAGGAAAAAAAAAGCTGATACAGAAAAAAAATAAATAAATAAACTGAAATATTTAAATGAAAAGAGCTGGTAATGTCAGAAACAACAAAATCAATAACTGTTTTAATTTCTCTAGAGTCAAAATTGAATGGAATGGAAAGTAAGTTAGAACAAGAAAGTAAAGAACAGCAAAGCATCACCTACTTATATGGAAAGTTAGAGAAATGTATGAAAGAATTAGTGTCACTATTAGATGGAGATTAAAAATATATAGAATATTTAGTTACAAATAAGGTTTAGAGAAAGCGAACAAGCATTCTAAACAACTGAAGCAATTAGATGAATGAGAACAAGATTGTTCTAGAGTGAAAACTGCCAAAAGAAAAAATGAAAGAAAATTAGAGGATTTTCAGGAAGATTATGAAAATTTACAGTTAGGTAAGGATTGCACTCAAAAACATAATAAAACGATGTGATAGTGTCAAACCTCTGGAATAATTCACATTCACACAAAATGTTCCGTTGATTTCAAAGAAAACGTTGAGGTGACATATTTTTTTTAGAAAATGCTAAAAATCCAACTTCGGTAGTGAAAAGAGAAGAAAGTCTTTCAGAACAGTCTAAAGTCTATCTGAACAAATTATCAAGAAGTTGTTGAGTAATTCTCCGAAGCAAATTAAAGACATGAGACCTAAATCGATCGTCAACATAATATTTGAATGTCTGTTTATAAATATGTCACATTGATTTTCAACAATTTACATAAAGCAACGTCTCCTTTTTATACCGATGCCGATGTTGTATGGAAAATTGGCAATGTGATTGTCTGAATTTATTGTTTAAGACTTATAAGGATGCATTATCGCTTATTGTACTCATAAATTGTATCTAGTGTGCAAGATACTATTTCTGATGCCGGTAATTGTTTGTTTCACTACCATATACTGGATATAGATAACTTAGTCTTAATTGCCATACATTTAAAAAAATAGACACGAATTCTCTAAATATCAAAACAATCTATCATTTACAAATAATATTTTCATAGTATCGTTAAATATGTTTATTATTATTTATTTGTTTAATCCAAATTGCATTATCACGGACAAGCAAGTCTTTTTCAAATCACAATGCTAAATGTTTCAAGATTGGATTTTTGTATAATTATAAAATTATTTTCGAGAAACTATATTTTTTTCTTTTATTTAATTAGATAAATAATTAAAAATAATTCAATGCTTTATTCAAAGCTTATTAAATCTATTTTATCTTTTAAGACACCTAAATAAATATTTCATTTTTCTAAGAACTGTAATTAAGTTACTGGACTTAAATTATTAAAAATTTACTACATGTAATTAAATTACTACTATTTCTCGTAATAAGCTTCTTTTTTTGACATTTTACTTTCTTTTCTTCAATAATTTCTGATGATGTAAGTACTTGAGCTTCTTGCCTTCTTTTACTATGCTTTCTCTTTTCATAAACTGGATCAGGTGAAATTTATTGCAGAAATTTTGTTGGAGAAAACTGTGTAATATTTTCGGCAGTTGGCACTAGATCTTCTTTATCACTGGCAAGTTATTTATGGAAAGTTGATTGTTAGGCCTGTCGACTGTTTGTGTGATTTTAGTGATGTGCATGGTTGGGGGAAATCTTGAATCAGCTGCTTAGCGGATGGTCTTGAGAGTTTGTTCGACCGTTTTGAAGTGGATTTCTCCTTGAAAAACTGGGGCTGTGACTCATGTTGTTCTTCGGAGACAACGAAAGCTCTACTTGAAATATCTGTTTGATTAATTTGAAATATTCCCATTGCCTCAAAAGATACAATCCCATTTTTTGCGGCAGCACTTTCTTAATACTTTTTATGTCATTTTAAACATTTATAAAATTTATGATTTTAATCAATGATTTTAAAAAAATTAGTTGATTTAAATAACGACTTAATCACTTATTTGAATCATCTGATTAAATTCGTTGACACCTTAGTGAATACCCAAACGTAAATTAAAACAAAGAAAAAGCAACCAGGTAATGAAAAAAAAACGGCATCTTCCCCCTAAAGATTTTCGTCGACTAACCCCAAAGTATTGGAGAAGACGCCGGTCTCCCTACTAAAGTGGAGAAGAGTTAACCGACCGCCATTTACGTGTGACGGAAAGGGCATACACCAGTACTCTCTAAAAACATCAGATTTATTTCTCTGATGTTTAAACTATGACTTATATAGGTAAATAAATAAAGAGCGTTAAATATTTTCGACAATTACCTAAGGTGTTAATGCGAAATAGCAATAGAAAATTATTAATTAAAAATTAAATAAAACGACGCAAGTTGGAAATAAAGTGTTAGTAGGGAAGCCTTTTCTACTCGACTAAGTGGCGTTTCACAACAGCGCTTGTGCATAGGAAACCACGTGACACGGCATCTTGTACAATACGGCATCTCACTCCAAGTTACACTAAATAAAGAATTTCCACATGAACATGCAATAGTTTTTTCCTTTGTCCTGGTTAGTTTTGAACTGAAGGCACCGTATTCAATCATTTTCTGTTTAATAACATATTTATTTACTTAATAAAATGACAAATATACCCTAAATACGACCAAACAGTCGGTCTTATTTAGACACAATGACCTTATATGTCAAATACGTTCTGACAATCCGATATTTTTTACCATGTTATATTCTTATTAAAAAATAATATAAAATTAGCATCAGAAATCTGCTTCCAAAATACCAATTGTTTTCAAATTTATTTTAAATATTCATATCAAAATTAGATTCAAACTATGTTAATTTCTTAATCATGAACATAGAAAATATGATCGAAATAAAATAATTACATAAAAAATATTCATGCAGAAAATGAAAACAACCGCTTATTTTTCTTCGAAATCTGAAGTTTTTTTTTCAATTAAAAAAATCGAATTAAATTGCTAGCTAAATTGCTAATATGTTGCACTCCTCAGCCATAATACATAAATGAGATTTTAATGGTTTTAATTTAAGTTATAGATTACAAATTTAGAAAGAGAACATCAAATAGATAAACAATCATATAAAGTTTTAAGAATGTTTTTTTATTATTATTATTATTATTAATGGTCGGTAATTAACATCAGGATTCTGATTTAATTTTTTTGAACTATTTTATTTTAAGTACCGTAATTTCCAGCGTATAAGCCGCAGCTCAAAGGGTCGTTTTTCGACCCAGAAATATTATTTTATAAAATGTAACTTAAAAGATCGCTATAAATATTTAACTACAATTATTGAATAAAATTTCTGGGTCGAAAAACGACTCTTTGAGCTGCGGCTTATACGCCGGAAATTACGGTAATTAAACATATATATATATATATATATATATATATATATATATATATAGTATAGATTATAAAGATGGCAGTTTTGTTAATAAAGAACATAGAAAACATAATCTAAATAAAATAATTTTATCAGAACATTCATAAAGACATCGAAAAAAAAAATCCATGTACCATTGAGAACCTCCAATTCTTTTAAATAAAAAATAAGTTCAATTAAAATGCCAGCTTATTAATACGTTATATTTCTCCGTTATTATAAATAAATGGCATTTTATTGATTTTAATTTTAAAATATATATTAACAATTCAGAAAAAGCACATGAAATATATAAATAATCACATAAAGTTTTAACACTGTTATCTATCATTAATTCTTGGAAATTTATTGCGTGGACGTTGATAAAATCTTTCTTAATCCTATTGGTAAGATTCCAGAAAAAGATTTGCTTCAGAAGTCTTCATTCCTAATTAATCAACATTATTAACGTTCTCTAAAATGGCTTAGTAACTTTTGTTTTTACATAGTTTCTTTATAAGTATTCAATAAAGTATAAAATATAGCAGTAAAAACTTGTTTGTTTTATATAATCATGTTATTTTTTTTATCGTCTTTTCTGAAATTAATGAAAAATAGAGATTTTTATTAATTATAAATCGTTTTAATGATACTTTACAAAACAAAGAAAAAAATCATTTGTTCCCAATCTTCTAATTCTGCGAAAATGTTTTTCTAATGAATACAGGAAAAAAATATTTGTATTTTAAACTTTAAAAGGTACACGGTATTTACTAGTATAATTTGTGCTGACACGTAATTTATGTACACCTACTTAGACAGAAAATTTTAATTACAAAAAAAGGCTCCCAGATTTTTCGCACATCTTACTTTTGAAAGAAAATTTCTGAAAAAAAGTGTAATTTAAAAAAAATGTCGGACAATTTTTAGATAAAGCATTTTGGGTTAGTGTACAATAATGAATAAGGATTTCATATCTCTCTAATCGCACATATTCTAGAAATTTGGAGTTCATAAGAAGATCTCAAGTAACAGTTTCGTTCTCTGTCAGAAAAATATTTGGTTCTTTGTTTAATGTAACATTTTTTTTCATTAACATTTCATTAACATTATAATTTATTAACATTATGTAAAAAAAAAAACTCGCAGAATTTTCGCACCCCTTACTTTTGAAAGAAAATTTCTGAAAAAAAATGTGTAATTTACAAAAAATGTCAGACAATCTTTATATAAAGCATTTTGGGTTAGTGTACATTAATGAATAAGGATTTCATATCTCTGTAATCGCAGATATTGTAGCAATTTGAAGTTCATAAGAAGATCTCAAGTAATGGTTTCGTTCTCTGTAAGAATGATATTTGTTTCTTTTTTTCCTGTAACATTTTACTTTTATCTGATACAATAGTGCAGATGATTATATGACCAATAATACTGAACAACAAACACGATATATTGGTGCTTCCGATCAAAAGATAATCAAAATAAATTCAGGTATTTGAAGATATTTAAAGATGATGTTATTCCGTAATTTGAAGTTGTTAAAATTGGTCCGGTTTGTTTTGCGAAAAAATATAGAAAACGAGCCAATGGAAGAGAATTTCGCGTAAATGAATCCCTTGTTCGATATTGAAGCGCCTCCTAGTAGTAAAATGTGTAATTAATCGACTCTTTCGCGAAAACTATGAGAGAGATAGAAGCAAATTGTCAACCAAAAAGTGTACAGTGTCTGAGATATTGTATGAAATGGCATATTACTTCTAAAAATACTTCGTTAGAAACTCTGAAATGGTTTGTGATGTTTCAAAATATAAAGAATATGAATCATAGGTTACTCGGAAAGTATTATTATATATTTTATTATTGTATATTTCGATTGTAGTTACATTATATTTCCATAGATCAAGAAACATTTGTTCTTATTTGCAGTGTATGGCACTTTATTCAGAAAATTTTGTTACAATTGATCCACGAACTAGAATAATTTGAACCACGAACAAGCATATATTGAATATTTAACTGTTAAACTGTTAAACCGAGAACTAGTAAAACATTGATCAATAAAATATAAAAATGCTGAATTTTAAAGTGGATCTAGTTGTTCTTCAGAAACAAAAGCTAATCATTCAGGAAAAATTAAATTAAACGGAATCCGGCATCTTTCGTACATCCAAGCATGAACAGTAATTCGAACCCAACAGCTATTGAATAGCACGTGGTGTTGAAACACTTGGACAAGCAGACAGATATCAACATGCTGTATACTGTAAAAAAAGGAAAATGGTTCTTAATCTATGAAAATATAATATAATTTGAAACGAAAATATAAAACAACCTTTTCCGAGTTACCTACGAGAGTGGTTCGATAAGTTCTCTGCCTGATAGTGAAAACACAAGATTTTTGACATAATTTCTGTTATATAAGCTTCTGTTAGAAAAATGTTCTGGTTAAACAAATTTTAGCTATCGATATGTACAGGAATGCTTTGAAATCATGCACATTTGCCTGTATGATTTCATGTACAGCAATCAATATGTACAGGAATGTTTGGATATCATGCATATTTGCCTGCATGATTTCATGTATAGTAATCAATATGTATAGGAATGTTTATATATCATGCACACGTGCCTGCACGTTTTCACGTACTGTAATCAATATGTACAAGAATGTTTGGCTATCATGCATATTTCTCTACACGATTTCATGTACCGTAATCAATATGCACAGGACTGTTTGGATATCATGCACATTTGCCTGCATGATTTCATGTAGGTAGTGAAATGTGGAATTAATCGACTCTTTCTCAAAAACTATGAGAGAGACAGAGGCAAACTTTCAACCAAATAAAGTGTAGAGCGTCAGAGATTTTGTATGAAATAGCATATTACATTTAAAAATAACTTCGTTAGAAACTCTGAAATGGTTTGTGAGGTTTCTAAATATAAAGAAGTTTGGATATCATGCGGATTTGCCTGCGTGATTTCATGTACAGTAATATTCATTTATTAAACATTTTTATTTATATGTTTTTTTATATTGTATGCATATTCACATTGCATGATTTTATCTACATCATTTTTCATTTATTCAAAACATTTTAATTTAATGAAATACACAGAATGAATTATCACTTTACTAATCAGCGTACAACCATTAGAGTGAAAAAATGTCCAGACCGGGGTTCGATCCCGGATCCCGGATTAAAATGTACAAGAAATTTCAATTCAGCTGGGACCAGCCTTAATACTTAAAAGACATTTAATATTAATACGTGAACAGAATTAAAAGAAATTGGAGAAGCTGCTAACTTAATATAAGAATTAAAGAAAATTACCTATGATGTTGAAGGGCCCAGCTGGAAAGGTATATAATTACAGAATAACAAAAGGAAATATTTAAATGCAAACAAAATACGAGGGGTAGTCGGAAAATAAGTTTCCCCTGGCGACTGTGGACAGAGGTGTGTATGAAAGACAAAAATTGTAATGAGACATTAAAGATAAAACATAACTTTATTTTACCACATAAGTACCAAGTACATTGAGACATTTGTCATACCGCTTTTTAAGTTTCAAAAAGCCCTCCAGGAAAAAATCAGGGCATTGCATACGGACGAAGCGTTGAACCGCTATGGGCGTAAGACGACACAGCAGGTGAGCGTGAATGTGCAAGACACCGATACCATTGGGTAGATGTCGACCGCGCAGTGACAGCGCAGTTGCAGTCAACAACGCCATCTGCGCAGGCACTGCAACAGCGCCATCTTCTTGATCGCGGTCGACCTCTACCCAATGGTATCGGTGTCTTGCACGTTCGCGTGCATACAAAATTGCATCAAGTGCATACAAAATTGACAAATTGCTGTATAACAGTATTGTTTATACCACATGACTTGTCAAAGTGTCACACTCAAAAAATGACAATTTCAAAAATGAGCAAAAACTACTCAAATCCGAGACTGTCGCACAGTCCAAATGGCTCCGAATCAAAATTTCCTATGTTTAAAACATGTATATATTCATTTCTGAAAACAGGAACACACTCAAGAATAATTGTCATGTTCTCATATTTGAGTTGTCCAGGTTTCAAACAGGAGTATGAACGGACTTCTATGTGCTTCTTTTTGAGTATTTCCATGCTTAAAAAATGAGTTTGAACAGATTTTAATCATTTTCGAGTATGTCCATGCTTCAAAAACGAGTATGAACTGACCTCTATGTGCTCAGTTTTGAGTATGTCCATGTTTCAATATTCTGAGTATTTCTGGTATTTCACAATTGAAAGCATCCGGTCGTCCTAAATGAAACAAAAACTTTCATAACAAAATGAAAACATCGATTTACTCAGTGCATGTTCTTTGTAACAAAAAACAATTGCAAATAATATAATAGAATCACTTGTTAACTTTAAATTACAGTCTAATAGTGCTTAAAGTGATAAAAACATAACACGAAATATTTAAAAATACTTTTTAATGTAGATTGCATATGTTTCGTTCACTCTATCGGCGACATCTTCAGATCTAAATGATAAATACACTATTCTCGCATAGTTTTTTTAAAAATGGTAAACATAAAACACGAGATCGCATAGAAAAATATTTGCGAAAAGATAACATTTGCAATGAAGCCGCTTCTTTTGAATTACCTAAAATTTGGCACACGATGTTCTACAGATTGAAAAAGCAATAAAAATAACAATAAATAATAATTTTCACGTTTCCCAGTTTGACCAATTTATGCACCTGCTTGCCTTGGACATGCGATCTCGTGGTTTATGTTTACTATTTTCAAAAAACTATGCGAGAATAGTGTATTTATCATTTAGATCAGAAGATGTCGACGATAGAGCGAGCGAAACATATGTAATCTACATTGAAAAGGTATTTTTAAATATTTCGTTTTATGTTTTTATCACTTTAAGCATTATTAGACTTTAATTTAAAAAACAATTAGTTAAATATTAAAAAAATATATTTTTTTATGCTGAGCATTATTATGGTGCAAAAAGCTTTCCGGTGCGAAAAATTGTTAATTTGTCATGAATTTTTTAAATGTTAACAGACCAATGCACTGTAAAAAATAATAAATGTTTCTTAATCTACGAAAATATCATATAATCAGGTGCAAACAATTCAATAAGCTCTTCGGAATTTCCCACGATTCCGAAAAGCATTATTTATCTTTAGATACCACACATACTAAAATATTTTGTAGATTTAAAGAAGCATTTATGAAAGCATTTTTTTTTTTCCTGATGCTTATTTACGGAAACGATTCCAAATATTTTCTATATTTTATTAATCAGTTTTCCCAAACCGGTATATCGGTATTTAGGAGGATTTAAGAACATTTCAGCTGTATCACCATGATATGACTCTACGTATTCAGTTTCTTAAAAAGTAGAATATTAGGGATTTTTCAAACATTTCTTATCAATTTTTAACAAGCTTATGAATATATTGTTTTAATACTAGAACGGCGAAAAATCTTACTCACTGGAACGGCGGGAATGGGTAATTTTGACCCCTCGATGAACCTACTAAAATAAGAACGATAAAACAAATTTAAATGCCATACATCGGAAAAAATATGTACTTTACGTGTATATATATATTTCACCATTTATATTTAATTTATATGTAATACTTCGTGATAATTTATTGAATTTTTAAAGTACTGTAAATGTAACGCCTACAGGGCGATCAAATTGGATCATACTACAACTACTCAAATAACTCATTAATTTGATATAAAAATTAATTCGTTTCACAAATTATATATATATATATATATATATATATATATTCAATATTGTGAAAAATTTCAAAAAACTAACAAATCTAGAATGCTAAATTTTCTGTTAAATATTTGTTATCTATTTAGGAAAAGTCAAAAAATTTCCAAAAACATCTTCCAAAAAAAAAAAAAAAAAAAAAAAAAAGAATCAACGGATAAAAGTGTTTAGGGGACAAAAGTGCTCAGGGGACAAAATGACCCCTAGTGTTAATAATATACATCTCAGATTTTTTCATATTTCGTAGATGTCAGTTACCCTTTTAAACATAATCCTCTAAATCAAGGGAAAATATTTCCATTTAATTAACCTGAAGCACCGAACACATGCAAAAAGAAAGAGAATTATATTAAGATATTCAAATATATATATATATATATGAATCATAGCGAAGCATATCGAAACCAAGGACTTCGTTAGACACAATGATTAATGTCTTCATGACTATTTGGCATTGTACTAGTGAATGACTGATTAATGACTCAAAGGTAGAATAACGCAACTATTAATATTATCTTCATTTTTCCACAATGTTTATCATGGTTAAAAAGAGAAATTCGTAGTTTCTAAGAACATTGTCATTTATTCTTCAAAAATTTGACTGAAATTAATGTAGTTGACTTTAATTCATATATATTAAAAAATGCAAAAACGTGAAAAATGAAAGACTTCTAAAAATTGCACATGTTCATATTTTTGCACATACTTTATCTGCAAGTGTATTTGTTATAATATCTAATATTTTCTCTTTAAAAATATATTTGTATACATGAATACCTCTTTGTTATATATATCTGTTTTCATGCCATCGTTTTATGACTAATTATATAAAAATATTTAAATAAAAAATAAAAGAAAATTTGTGTAAGCTTTATAGTTATTTACTTAGTAAAAATTTAAAAATTATTTCATGTTATATATAGATAGTTTTAATATGTAAAATCATATATAAACATTATACAAAAGGAACGTCAGATTTCTGCTTTGAAAACCATTTTTTTTACTGTTTACTGAATGTATCTGACCAAATTAGGTTCAAAGACGCCTGTTATTTATCCAAACGCATATAAAATATAACATAAAATAAAAGAATGTATCTAGACATTCGTAAATGCATGAATTATAATAATCATATCAATATTAAGGACTTCAATGGTCACAAATGATTGATGACTCCGCGAGCTTCATGACTATGTGGAAATGCAAGAATGTTCCATTGAATGAATGATTAATGACTCAAAGCAAATATTATTGTTATCATCATTTTTTCACATTGTTATTAAAGAACGAAATGCATACAGTGGTCGCCAAAAGTGTGGACATTTTTTGAAAGTTTCATGTTTTTCAACTTTGTGTGCTTGTAGAATATATTAATTTTCACTTAAATACAAACGTTCATATATCAAATTGAAGGTAATTTATTGTAAAATTTAGTAATAAAAACAGTATTACAATATCTGTATAACAAAAAAAGTTATGCAACTAATAGTAAGATATATCTTAGATTTGCATTTTTTTAAAGTGACACTTACACAATCAATACTTAGTAGGATAACCCTTATTTTTTTAAGACAGCTTCACAGCGTCTTTTCATCAAGTGAACGAGTGTTTGGAGTTCATTTTTCGTAATCACATGGTGCCAAGAATCAATTATAGCTTCAATAAGTGGTCTTTTATTGGATGGATGTTTTTTTCGTACAAGAATTTTCAAACGTCGCCACAAATTTTCAATTGGACTGAGATCAGGGCTGTTTCCTGGCTATGGTAATATATCTATGCCTTTATTTTGAAACCATGCTTTGCATACTTTTGCTGTGTGGCATGGAGCTGAATCCTGCTGAAAAATAAATGGTTCGTTGTTGGGGAAGAGATCCCAGATGGAAGGTATCAATTTTGGTTTCAGGACAGTTTCGATGTATTTTTTGGCATTCAGGATGCCATCAATCACTTGAATTCGGCCCAAACATCTGCAGACATACATGCCCAAATCATCACATTTGTTTGGTTTTTTGTAGTTGCTTTAATACAATCAGGATGAAGTGCTTCTCCTACTCTACGTCTCACGTATTTTCTACCATCACTACCAAAGAGCGATATTTTACTCTCATCGCTCCAGATTACTTGCTTCCATTGATTTTCTGACCATTTAATGTGTTCTTTTGCCCACTTAACTCGATTTTCGCGTTGCTTTTGATTTAAATATAGTTTTTCCCTTGGAATTCTAGCTTGTAGTCTATATCCTGATAACCTTCTTCTTACTGTTCTTGAAGTTACTGACTTCGTTTTTTCATAACGTAAACCGAACTTTCGTACACCAGAACAATTCACAGAACCACCAACTTGTCTTGCAATTTCAGCATAAGAGAGGCCATTTTCTCGAAATATGACAATTCGGCTTCTTTTTGCAGATGTCCAATTAGTTCTTCTTGTTGATGACATTGTTTAAAATTAGTTTAATTAAAACAAAGGACTTTAAATATTCAAAAAGAGCAATACGCTATTTAATTGTACTAGTATGCATCATTCCGCAAAATATTTCCACAACAATAACTCTTTTACCATCCAAATAACCTAAACTATAGTTACAGACATTTGATTGGTCCTCAGAACAGTGTGTGTGATTGGTTAGTACGCTTTTTTTACAAAACACGTCCTTATTCAAAACGATTTTTGTTTGTTTATTCTACTAAAATGAGCATAACTTTTTTTTTGTAATACAGATATTGTAATACTGTTTTTATTATTAAATTCTACATTAAATTACCTTCAATTTGATATATAAACGTTTGTATTTAAGGGAAAATTAATATATTCTACAAGCTCACAAACTTGAAAAACATGAAACTTTCATAAAATGTCTAAACTTTTGGCCACCACTGTAGTTTCATATTACATTTGTCAGAGTTTTTTTGGAAATGTTTGAAAATATTTAGATATAAGAGCATTGAATTTAACTCAATTCAATTTGGTAAATAAATCTCGGACAAGATTAAAAAATAAAATGTAAAATAAATATAATTTTGGAAGGGACAGTAAACTGAACTTTTGGACCATTATTAAGCATAAAATAAGAAATCATTCTGGGGGGGGGGGGAATGGCGAGGGTCAATGAATTCTTATAAAAAATTATGTTTTGTGTGCTTTTAATATAAGTAAATCATATTTATTTTAATTATATTTGTTTTATTTACACTATCATTATAAAAGTTTTACAAGAACTTTTCCAAGTTAAGATGATTTTTATGGATTTAATATTCATAATACTATCACTGTGATATTTTGTATAATAAATCCACTAAATAATTCATACATTTTTTAAAGAAAAAAGACAAAAATTATCTTTTTATGTTTTTAAATGTTTTTTTTTTTCTATCTTTGTTCAAGAAACGTCTTTTGTAGATGAGACATTTCCGATTTGTTGAGGGAAATCTTTTGTGGAAAAAAAAAATCTTTTCCAACAAAAACTAAATCGAAACTAAGCATTTATTAAGATAATAATATTAGATTATCTTAATACTATATTTTTAATCCTCCTGGTAAAGTTTTCCTTCTAGTAAATTTGTTCACTTAGCAAAGTAATTTACAACGTAATGAAAAAAAAAAAAAAAACGTATTATATACTGGAATGTAAAAAAAAAAGTATTCCACATATATTTAATACATTATTTTAATAAATTTTGTTTATGTATCAAATTTTTTTCTTATGTAAACACTGGATTGTACTTAATACTGTTCATTTCAGAACATATATCATGGAAACTATAAAAAATATTTAAAAAAATAAATACAATCTAACTTGTAAAGTATTTGCGAATTTATATCTTTGAACGTTTCCATAATTTATCAATACTTATATTTGTTTCGATTAATATCATTTTCTTGTTTATATCTTTAAAAAATTGGAATACGTGTGTAAATATCATTATACATGCGAGTATCCTTTCTCATAGGACTTAAATGTAATTAATTATTCATTATAATTATACAAAATATATTTAAAGTAAAGACAATTTTGATAAGTTTTACCATTTTTCTTGGAAAAAAAAATTAAATGGTTATCATTTAACACATGGTTTATTTGAATGTGGGAAAATAAACTTATTGCTATATAAAAGAAGATTAGTCTTTAATTTTGAAACTTCTAATTAAATTTATGAATCAATTTAAATTGAATTATACTTATTAACCATAAGCATGCCAAGCACAAAAAAAAAAAAAAAAAAAAAAGATACTTATATCAAGACAGTTATATAGATATAAATTATTGTTAAGCACATCGAAACTAAGGATTTCCTGGCACATAATGATTAATATATCTGTTGGATTCATGACTGGGTGACAATACGCTATTGAATGAGTGATTAATGTCTCATCTGATAAGAAAAAGCAAATATTATCTTAATTTTCCCGCACTATTACTGAAGAAAAAGAACAAAAATGCTTATATTTTTATTAAATTGCCCCTTATTTTCAATAGTTGAATAAAATATCTTAATCTAAGCTGCGGATATAAACAGCGTTTATTATCAAATTTTTATCACATAAATATGAAAACATCGAAATTTGTGTGTATAAATTAATTTTATTTCTGCGTATATTAATACGTTATCCATATCTGTGCGTAATTATTTGATAATTTCAATTTAGTCTCACGAGATTATTATACATAAATATATACAGTAAAATCTCGTTACAACGAATCTCTGGAGACCACTGATAAAATTCGCTATAATGAAATATTCGTTAAAGTGAAAATATTTTTATACTGAAATAGAATAATATGACTTTTTTACAATCCAAATTATATTCGTTAAATTGAAAAAATCGTTAAATCGAGGTTCGTTGTAACGAGATTCTACTGTATATACATCACTGAGTGGACAAAATATTATGACCGCTTCTCTGGTCGGGATGACAGATAATATACTCAATACATGTTTTTAAATATATCTTAGAGCACGCAAATATGATTTGCGAACACTCTGAGTTACATTGAGCAGCAATTCGTTGTGTTGTAGCTCTTCTGTTGCTGCAAACAATGATTTAAACACAAGCAATTATCCCCATAATTCCCCTTTTCGCTCGACTCTTTTGGGTTTTGGTGCAATTCTTTGAAAACTCTAGACATTCTTGTGCGAGAAGAGCCAAGAATGTTAGCGATTTGTGGAATCGGCCTTTCTGGCGCCCATAATCATGTCTCATCAAAATTACCCGCATTTCTTATTTTCCCCATGAATAGGCAAAATGCACAGTTCACTGTAGCTTCTGATCAAAGGCAAACTTTTTATCGGGAAATCTAGCATATTACATGAGTGAAAATGTTGCACGGACTAGTCGAAATTTCAGAGAGGAGTGGTCATAATAATTTGGCAACTCGGTGTGTGTATACATATTGTAGTGTAGTTTTCCGGTCGTCGGGAAGAAAAGTCTAGAATGAAGAAAAAATATTGGCGAAGATAATAACAAATAACCCATGTAAAAGACAGCAATTCAGGCCAGATCTCTTCATTTTCAAAAGTACATCTTGATCTCTGTTATAAAACAAAATTATCACCGGACGCACGCAGAGAATTAGCAGGAACATATTATAGTGCAGATAACGAGATAGACTACGAGACATTACGTCTTAATAGGACCACAGCAAGCTAAAAGTGTGTCTCAATTAGGCACATGCTAAGCTTTTCAGAATTTCATTAAATCGCCAAATGGTTACATTATTTTGGCGAGGCTTTCCAACTCTTAGATGCTTTTAACACTATTTATTCATATTCGTCAGCGCCAAAATATCGCCAAGCTTGGTGACACTCGGCGAAATATCGCCAAATTTGGTGAGAACAATAAGTTGCCATAAATGAAAACAACTTGCCTATAGCTGACTAATTTGGCGAAATTCTAATTCAAATTCGATATAAAAAATCTTTTGAAATAAGAATTTTCAAAGAAATTCAAGATTCGCTTGCTTTGATACGGGAGCATGCGTAGCATACATAGTTATACGATGTCAAAAGCAGTGGAGCCTCCAAACCCATGTTTGTTTAATTCAAGGTTCGTATGTGAAAAAACGATCAGTTAACCTGGCGAAGCTCCACTAGTGTTTTAATATATGGCAATATTTTTTCTTCGCGTAAATTAACCTTCTCAGACACCAGCATTTATTTATATATATATATATTTACTTTATTTATGAATTTACATTAACAAACTGATAACTAAGAAAGATTAAAAAGCGAAAAAAAAATATTTTTTGTACTTTAAATTTGATGTCTACTATAGGGTACATGGGGACTCAATGAGTACATGTTTTGACAAATTGCTATGGATTTTTTGCATGGGAAAAGCCATTAAAAATATAAAATAATTATGCATTTAATATTTTTTTTATTTCTAATGGACTTTACAAATGGTATCTTAACATACAGAAAAATTATTTACGTTTTTTTAACATCTTTTTATAATATACATTAAGAATTTATTATAATAATATCTTATGTTTTATATTAATTATGTCTATTTTTTATGATATTTTATAATATTATTTATTTTTAATAACATCTGAATGTTCCAATAACTCAAGAATTTCTGTTTTAGAAAGCACTGCATTTTAAAAAATAATAATGGTATATCTAATTACAAATGTAAAAACATCATAAAAAATATCCCTGTTATTTTTTAACCTTAATTTATGTTCATTACAGTAAATATTCATGCCAATTCTACTCTTATTTAGTCCCAATGTATCTTATCGACAACATAAAATCCCCATTTATCAATCCCTCATGAGTCAATTCCCACGTATCCTATTGGATACATCAAATATAAAGCTACTTCATACTAGAAAAATTAGACATTATTTAAAATTATTTTGTACTAGAATAAACATTCTTTGTCTATTTTTAATATATTTCAGAACTTAAAGTTACAAGAATAAATATTTTTTTTAATAACAAATACTTATCTTTTTTTCGACGGGAATTGCTAACATTGTTGCTGCAAGCCATTTTTTCATGAGAAGTATTACGCCTAAAAACTGCTATAAGAAACAAATTGCTATTTTGCTTTAGTGTTACCATCTGTTAGACACCATTCACACCAATTTCTTTTTTTAAACATTTTCTTATACTTTAATTTTTTTAAAAGATGTATATCCTATAGGATACATGGGGTCTGAGGATGTTAAGCTCTTGACTAACCTATATTAATCAAAACTTCTCGGTAATAATAGAGGCGGTATTATTTTACAATATTTTTTCAACAATCACACCCATAATGTTTTATAGTTTTAGTGCAATCAAAAAAGGAATCAGACAGCTGCAATCCTTAAAAAATAATCCGAAATTATTATTATTTTTTTTACACGCGGTATATTTTTTATGATACTAATAATTTATGAAATCAGATGAGCCGTAAATGCACTCAAACAGGAATGGGGAAATCCAATAAATACAGAGGTGTGAAAATTATTAGAATAATTGTAATTTTTTCAGTTTTTCTTGATTAATATTGTATATACTTGCAATGTTTCATGAAAGGTAATTTGTTGTGTTGATCCAATCAATTTTTCAGTCCTTTAGAATAGTTTTGGGGATATAATTTTGTTAAATTTTGCCATTTTTTAAAAAGAAAAATATTTGATCCAAAGTAATCAAGTTGTTTGCATTGCATAATAAATTTGTCTGATTAACAAACAAATTTTAAATAAATTTTAAATTGTCTATTTGCTGTGCTAGTATTATCTTTCTTTCTTGAATTAGCATCAAAATTATTTTATTCTTAAAGCAAATCTTTTCGCTGCTTTGATAAGTTTATATTATTTGGTTGCTTTTTTTCGTTTGCCGAAGGATTATTTCGTGATTATAGGTAAAGGAAGTGATATTTCTCCTACAAAACTAACTGTGGTAAAGTATCTCATCCACGAAAATCACTATACACAGCACAAAATCGCTAAAAAAGCAAAAAAATTGCAAGCATGTTTCTAGAATAAAAATATCTTTGACTCCAAATGTGAATATGAAAATTTTAGGGTAGGGAAATGTGGAAGGAAGTAAATTTATTGCAAGAACAGAAAGGAAATTAATTCAAATTGCTAAAGCTAATAGGATAGCAACTAGTCATGAACTAAAAATCTCTTTGCAAGCGTATGGAGTAAATGTATATGATTATTCTATCCGTAGAAAGCTTATCGCAGCTGGACTCAGCGCTCGTCGTCCTCGAAATAAAGCTAAAATCACATCTGCTGTGGCAAAGAAGAGACTTGCTTGGGCAAAAGTTGTGCAAGAACAATTCAGAAATGACTAGAGCAAGGTGAGAAATATTAATTTTCCTTTAATTAATCAGTTAAATTCAAGTTGTTCATTTCTTTTCCTGAAATCATGTTTTTTGCATACTGACTAAAGATACAGAACTGTTTATAAATTTCATTAAAAATTTCTTTATAAGAATATTTCTCTACAAATTACATACCTTAAAGTATTTTTTTATCTTTTAGGTATGTTTTTCTGATGAATCAATGTTTACGATAACAGAAGAAAGCAGTCAATATGTCAAGAGAAGTACCAGTGAAGAATTTTCCCCAAATTGCATAGCACAAACGGTTAAACATCCTACTAAACTAATGGTTTGGAGCGTGATGTCTGCTCAGGGTACTGGACGTTTATACATTGTAGAAGGCATGATAGACCAGTATCAGCATGAAAAAGTGCTTGAACAAAGACTAATTCCACAATTAAAAGACTGGTTTCCAAATGGAGACTTCATATTCTTGCATGATCGAACTCTGTGCGATAAAGCTTCCTATATGACCAAATTTTTGGATGAAAAAAATATAAAAACACTTTCATGGCCTAGAAAGAGTCCAGATATGAACACCATAGAGAATCTTTGGGCCACTGTAAAGAAAAAACTAAAGAAATGCAACATATTAAACAAGAATGGTTTAATAGAAAGACTCATGTAAATTTGGCACCATGACAACGAGATAAAAATTAATTGCCAAAAACTCATACAAAGTATGCCAAGACGTATCGAATCCTTAATAAAAAACAAGGAGATGCACACAAAATATTAAATGTATCAATATTTTTTAAATAATGTATTATTTCTTTAATATAACAAGATTTTATTGTAAATTTCCCAATTATTCTACTAATTTTCACACCTCTCTAAGTTTTGTATAAAACGTCAATTTTTTTTTTAAATTATGATTTTACTTTTATTTTTCAATCAAATAACTATAATAATATGAACAAAAAAATATTATTTCCTGTATACAATATATAGTTGAGCAAAATTTTTATTTTATTTCTAAATTATGTTGCAGAGACATGTTATAGAACCTTAGCATAAAATAATACGTAAAATGTTCTATTTTATTCATTTACATCTGAATTTATTTACTTAGAAATGATAATTTTCCTTTCTTTTTTAGAATAGGATATTTCATGAAATTACATGCCAAAGTAAACTGTATAGGCTATTCAGAAAATTAGAAATAGAACTTAGAAATACAAGTCCTATATAAAAAAAGGTGTATATTTATTTTTAATTTTTAAACAGAATAAAATATTAGCAGTAAAATTAATTGTTAAGTACGGGACTCGGAAATTTAAGTTTTAATTCTAGACAATAAAATTAAAAAAATTCCAATTTTGAAAGAACTATTAAAATACATATTTGTAAATAAAATATTACTTTTATGTTCATAATTGTATGATTGGTTGACACATTTCTTTAAGTTCTTTAAGAATGTTCATTATTTCTACACTTAACAAGCAACTCTCTTAGAAATGGACTCTAGATTTATAAATGTGAGCGATATGTCAACGTTAACCTGAGTGCGTAGCAGCGACATCTGTACTTTCTTTTACTCTAATTTCAGTGTGTTTGGAGATCTAGGCGTCTGCGTTTTGTGTTTTTCGCTGTGAGTTAATGAAAATTAAATTTGTTGATTGATCTGCGGAGAATAAAAGGAGAAGCAAAAGTTTATATCGGCGGATTTTAGTTTAGTCCTACCTTTCTGGAAATCAAGGCCTTGTAACGAAGGATTGGAATTGCGATTTCAGCTGCGGCCTATGCTATACACGGCCGGTTCATGACGTTTATAACGCCACAAGGAGTGGATCATCTTTTAACGGGGATTGACACAAAACGAGAGGCGCGACGCTTTGTACCAATCGCCGTTGTAAAAATGATCCATTCCTTGTGACGTTTTAAACGTCATGAACCAGCCGTGTAAAATTAATCTACGCGAGTGCAACATACCTGTTGGGTAAGATTAATTTTAGGTTATAATTGGAAAAAAGCTTATCGTACACCACGGGTTGCTAACGTTACTGAATTTTAGACTGCATTGAAAGCTTCGAGTTAACTTAGTTCCTTACAGCCAAAGCGTTCCGTGATCTTGGACTTCGATAGTGATTTCTGTCGTCCGTGTATGTAATATGCTAAATATGTATGTAATATAATAGATATGTATGTAATATGCTAAATAACTGGAAAAATCCGACATATCTGTATATTATAACATATCTTATTCATTTTCACTTAAACATTGACGTAATATATCACTTGGAACTTTAAATTCAATACGAGGAAATAGCTAAAAATTATTCGTAGATTTATTTAAAAATTTACATTAAATAACTACAAATTTTCAACCAATAGAAATTAAATAAATATAGTTATATGCTATTGAATAACGTTTGTGTCTTACACAGTTTTATTTAGTTATTAAATTATGCTGGAATTTGCTGCATTACATAAGGAAAATCTACTTTATACATTCCTTACTTAAAATCAGTTAACTTGAATTTATTTCTCTCATTTTTACTTTAAAAATGTAAATTATATTAACTCACTCTTTTTGTGGGAGACTATAAAATTTAAATAAAGATAATATTAATCTTATTTAAAATACTAGAAACAAAAATCTGGTTTTTTTCGATTTAGTAAGAACATAAGAAAAACCTTTTATTGGGTATTTTGCAATCCAACAAACTGAATTGAATTACAAATATGAAAATGGATTAAAAATTTATTTTCCGTTACGTTGAAAAATTATATTCTCAATTCTACAATTAAATTATTTGAATAAAAAAAGAAAATTTTTCGACGTGTTGTAATTGAAAAAAAATTCCATGATTTTAAAATAAATATTCAATAAAAAAATTTTGAGTATAGTATATAAATTTTATTCTTGATTCCTTTTATGGCACTGAATTAAAAAATAAATCTGTAATAGACTTCACACAAAGGATTTTTCAGTTCTTATGTATATACAGGGCTCATGATAAACTCCGTTGGTTGGGTGAATTATAGAGATCTGCGATTTCAGGAGATGCCCAATTTAAATAAGATTTTAATAAGCTGGAATAGAATTGTAGGTAGTCATAAGCAATTGCGATAGAGAAGTAATTGTTTCGTTTTAACTATCCAAAGTATGTTTTATTAGCAGTTGGCATAAATAAGTGGGTTCGAATTACAGGCATATCCCTGAAGATGAGGTTCGCTGAACTAAGAAATTATTACAATGATACAGAGGTGCCAAACGCTCACTAATCTTCCGTAATATGTGAGTTAATTTAACCCAGGTTTAATGCGTTTCGCACCAGAAATGTTTTTAAGAAATGAAAATAAATATATTCTATGAAGAAATCTAAAATTAACTATATAAAGATGCTTCAAATATTTTTTCTGGTTACGAACGTTGTTAAACTGGGTCAACTTAATCCACATACTACGGAGGATTAGTCAGAGCTTGGCACCTCTGCGAATGAATGTAGAGGAGAGACTGATGCAAAAACTATTCAAACACATTTTACAATTTTTGATTTTTTGGAGTGCGGTTTCTTTATTTTACCGCCAATGATTTGTGAATTTGGCGAGATACATTCAAAGGGACAAAGTATTTTAGTGAGGAAAATGTGTTATCTGAAAAAGTGGTAGTCCGGCATAAGTTCGTGGGAAGTGGGGATTGTACGAATTTTTGTGGTTAAATAATGCAGCTCGATTCCTGAGAAATGGAATATGATTTTTGTCTGGACAGTTGAATTGGAGTGCATTTTAATAAAAGTAAATTAGAATATAGGCGTAATACATTCTAAATTTAGATATGGTTACATATACTATGAAATTCGTTAGCGAAAATGCAGTCTGGATTTAAATATGGAAAGAGAGAGCTATTTCTCTCCCTCTCTCTCTCTTTTGTTTTTCACGAATGTCAGTAGGCGTGCAGAAATAGGAAGAGAGAAATTGAATTAGTGGCGTACGAGTGTGATTTACATACTTTTATTTTGCAGTCTGTCAGAATGATAATTGAAATGATAAAATGAGTGCGTAAGGTGAATTAAGTGCAACCACGCTGAATAAAACTGAGAGTGAAATCTAACAAATTAATAATGGTAAAGTTGGAACAATGATAATTTCTAACTATTAAAAATATCTCGAAAAAGTTCAAAAAAAAATTTTTTTTTTAATTACAGAGAAAATAATTAAATTTAAATTAAAAGGGAATATGTAATGAAGAATGTCATTACACATGGTGTCCAATAAATCCAGTCCACCGCCCCTCCCCCCCCCCTTAACTTGAGAATGGCAACATCTTCAAGTATAAAAATGGTGTGAGGGTATAGCAAAGTGGCTATGTGTCACGCGATGAAAATGTTTAGAGCCCCACCTAGCGGTACCTTAAAACCCACCACCTTAAAAAATATATATATACTGAACATTTTTCTATAGTATATATATATATATATATATATATATATATATATTGTGTTTACAATTCTAAAAGACATAAATTAAAAAGGGTAATGTAACTTTTCAATTTACAATGAACGCAATCCCCTTATTAATAAAAATATATATTATCGCAATATTCTTCTGACATATGACTATATAACATGGTTGTAAAATATATTTATTGTAGATTAACAAGGGATATAATATGTTGATATTATCTAGCACAATACCATTTTTTCCCATGATAAATAAAACATTGCTGTTGTAAAATGTTTTTACATCCAATAAAATTTATCATTAAGAACAAGAATGTGTTTAATATTCTATTAAAATATATTTTATGTAAAAATAAAATAAATGATATTTCTGCTCCTCTTATTATAATTTTTCAAATTAAAAATAATGCAATAAAGTATTTGGAAATTTACTTTCGAATAAAAAACAATTTTTTTTTCTATAATTTGTTGAAACTTGTTATTATATAACTGCATTTTTGCATATAATTTTATTCAAATAAATATAATTTTATGTTATTGCATAATGTATGGTTAGGTTGTTATTCAGATTTTCTTAGTTATTAAATGTTACGTTAAGAACTACTATTACATAAGAACTGTATTACGTCAGAAAAAGTATTGTATTTCTTTAAAATAACTTGAATTGGTATTTCTTATTTTAATCATTAAAAAGTTAATTTTATTACGCTTCTTTTTTGCATAGATGACGATAAATACTTATGTAAACATACCTTGACTACAAATATTATTTTCAAAACACATTCTGAGTGAACGTGTTTTAGTATCTTTAAAAGCAACAAAAATCGTAAACATTTTAACGGAAAGGCTTTCAATATGCATATGAACGTTCTTTAAAACTTTATGTGCTAAGTTTTATTCTTAACGTTTCATGAAAATGATTTAGTCCTTGAAACATAATGAACATATTCGCAAATTAAACTACTTTATATATTTTTTATATATTTAAGTAAATTTTATTTGGTCTTTCTACATCCTTATTAGTAATACATTAATCTTACTTTGTATATTTATATATTTCATTTATTGATTTGAAATCGATTTATGATAAAAGCAAATGATATTCAATCTGAATCGATAATTTGTAATAACTCTTAATATTAAAAATACTTTATGTTTATAAACAGGTTTTTATTCTATAAACGTAGAGTTGAAAAAAGGTGTTTTCAGTTACCTTTATAGCTACACAAAAAGGCTAATTTCTTTCACTAAAAGCTTTTTAAGGCATTTGATCATAACTAAATTTACGGAAAGTGGAAAATTTATCTAACAAGTTTCATTTTGTGGGAACGGGTCTTTGGTTTTTATAAAAAGTCACACAAGAAAAAAAAAGAATCTTTTGCAAACCTTTTGCTTAGTAAGAATGTCTCACACACGAGTGTTTCGAAGGACTGCACGTGGGAGAGTTTATTGTTAACATTTAAAATAATATTTTATTCTGGAAAAATCAAAAGTAAATTTCCAAATAATTTTTTTTTTTCTGGTATTTCGACAGAAGAGAAAATCTATTTATTTAAACACGACGGCAACGATATAACAACAATGCTAATCAACGTAAACCGTTATATATATGTATGTAATAATAAAAAAATTTCGCCATTTTTCCTTAGGTAAATTATTCCAAATTCTTACAATTCTAATTTTTCCCTCTCTTTTTAAAATATCTCTTAAATCTATTTTATATATTATTCCATAACTTAATCAAAGTATTCTTTTATTTATCATTCTAAAAATCTTAATCTGTTAAAAGCTACACGTATTTATTAAAACTTTATTCTATTAAATTGCAACACTACCTATAAAACGCACCTGCCTAATTTCTTCTTTTGAGGCATTGAATTTTTATTCTTTGGAACTTTTGTAATACCATTTTTATTTCTATTTAATTATCATTTGGCATCCCAGAAGTCCGTGCGTTTTTCGCACTCAAAGCATTTTTTTTACCTTTTTAAATTGCCGCTTCTGGTAAAGAGTTTTGGTCATACGTCAGAGACACACACTCCGTGGCCTCATTTTTTCCTCCATTAGCGAGAAACCCCCGCCTTCTCTTCCCCCTTGCGTCCCTCCGTGCATGGCTGTCAGTGGACCAGCATTTTTCGCGCGTTTGTAACTTTGAGCAGAAATCTCGGAATATTTATACTGTTACATTGGCTTCGGAGACAGATTTTTACACGAGTTAGTTGTTGTCATCTATAAGCCGTCACTGGGGAAGTCTACACTATTTCGTCGGTAGTATGTTCTTCAAGTTCTGCAACTTCTTCAATTGATTTAATGTGTTCAAGTTTTTAATGAAACGAAGGTCGGTGGAGTTGCTTTTATCTCTGTTTACCATAATAAAGTCCTTTCTCATCTATTAAGTTTCCTTAATGTCTTGGGAAATTTCTATTGGAATGAACTGCCTCTACTCAGCTTCCACGATTGTAATACACTATGATGTTCAATGTGACTTGTACTCCGAGAGTTGTCTTCATAGTGAGTAAATCGGAATAATACCCTCTCCAATGTCATGACTGCATTTCAACGATCTCGACTGCGCATACATCGATCTGATTATCTGGTAATTTTCGTGGGGTTCGGACTGATATGTCATCACTAGAGTATGATGGAACTAACGTTTCAAGTCGACAGTAATAGCAATCATCAATAATGTGCCAATCGTAACCGAAATGTGATATATATATATATATTTATTTATTTATTTATTTATTTATTTAAGTTTTTCTATAAGCATATATAAATCTAAAATAATAATAATTATAAAATGTTAATTTTAGTGAACTTGATAATTAAATGAATTTAGATAACTAATGACGAAATGACTAGATACATGAATTTAAAAACTACATAAAATATCTAAAAATTACGTAAAAAATTTGTAAACAAATTCACAAAAAATTCATTTTATTTAACTATAACGTATTTCTATTCTGAAAGTAAAATATGAGAATATCAGAAACATACACGAAACCTAAATAATTATAAGAGGTCTTTCCGAAATAAAATAAATTGAAATAATAACAATAAATGAAATACCTAGAGGAAATATATTTATGTATCTGTTATAGTCTCAAATCACGTACCTGAATGTTTTGTTGAAAATTATCTGCACGCGTAAAAATGAAAATATTTAAATAAATAAATAAATAAATCAGAAACTACAATATTTTTTTAATACTATCAAAAAAGGAGCCTAACTAGAAAACTTGCATAAAAAGTCGCATTTCTAGAGTCTAAGTTTAAAAATGACTTACTGAAAACATTCATAAATTTATATAAACTTATATAAAATCAAACTAAATTTTTCAGCCGAGCTGGAATTAATGAATGTAACAAAGGTTGTGAATTATCACTTACTACTCAGCGTATAGCCAACAGAGTGAAAAAAAAATGTACAGATTGGGGATCGAACCCTAAGCCCTTGGTATCATGCACCAATGCTCTACCATTTGAGCTATCCGGACGACATCCAGTCTGGCATCTCTCACTTTTATATGTTGGCAAGTCTGCAACTTTGTAGTACAAAATGGAGTGTCAATCATGAGCACACAACTTCAGTGGAATGCATGAGACGAATTAAATCACAGTATCGGTGAATATATATCTCGTTAAAATTTTCAGCACATCTGAAATTACGCTGGATATTAATGAATATAACAAAGGATGCGAATTATCATTTACTACACAGCGTACAACCAACAGAGTGCACAACCAACAGAGTGCATAACCAACATAGCGCACAGCCAACAGAGCGCACAGCTAACAGAATTGTCAACCTTGTCAACATATAAGAGTCAGGATAGCTCAAATGGTAGAGCATTGGTGCATGAAACTATGAGCTTGGGGTTCGATACCTTGTCTGGACATTTTTCACTCTGTTGATTGCACGCTGTGTAGTAAGGGATAACTGATATACTTTATTATATTCAACTTACATAGAGACACATTTTTCTTGACCAGCCAAAATTAAATCAACATATGCTTGACAACATTAGTTTTAAGTGCAGAATATTAATATTTCACACACACACACACACAAAAACTGTATTTAGATCTATATTTTTTAATTAATCAGTTATTAAGATGTTTATTTTTTCAAATTTATGCGACCCCTGCTGCCATCTATTGAACTAACTGCAATTACTTTTAGTCTTTGTAACACTTCTCAACATAGTTGAAAAGTGTTTATGAATTCGGTTTGCCTGTCCATGCTCTAACTCTCGTAAATATACTCGGATTCTTAAATAATTGATATATGTTAATGAGGTTTACTATAGCATAGTATTATCTACTAACAATAAATGCTGAAAGTGCGTTTTAAGTTGCGGAACGTGCTCTTAAATTAAGTTAATTTACTTTTGCGTGCCCCTGTAAAGGAACTATAAAAGCTACATACTTCATTCTAAAATATCGAATATGACATAATAAATCTCAATAACTTATATCACTTGCAATAGAACTGAAGTACATTTTCGTGAGTTAGAGTATGAACGGCAGGCTGCAGACAGACAGACAGATAAACCGAATTCATAACCACTTTTCAACCATGTTGGACAGTGTTAAAAATGAAAATAATTAGATGAATTAGAAAATATGGAAATATTATAACAGTATGAAAATCAGTTTTTATAATATAAATCTTTAATAATGCTTACCGTTTTTGATTTACAATGTAGATTTTAACTGATAAAAAATATGTGAAATAAAGTTTTTAAATATAATTTGTTTTTGCAATTTTTGCATTGAATTATTCAAAATTTTAAACTTTTCAAATGATTTGTGCGTTGAAACGGCTTCTTATTTTTAAAAAAACCCTTTAATTTTATAATTAATTAATTATATTTTCCGATATCTTTACTAGTACAGAAAAACTACTTAATTTAATTCCGCATAAATGATTTATTATCAGATAACACTTATTATTTTCTATTATTACTGTATTGATTAAAAAAATTATTTAAAAAAATAAATAATATGTTTAAGTAGAAATAAGAGTGTTCCTTTTTTGTTATAGACCACTTCTTAAATCTGTTAACATTGTCAGTTTTATTCTAATGGAAAGAGAAATACATTGTAAATTTTTCTAGTAAATATTTGTCATTATTTAACTTTACTTTCATGAAAGTTACTTAGTTAAATAATAAAGATGTGAAAAAATCGTGAACAAAAAATAACGTTCTTTAAAAGTAATTAATCATTTTTCCTCAAGAATGATTTCCATTACTCATTTTAGTTGAAAAAGAAAGAAGAATATTTATGGTATGTTTAAATTTCACATAATAAATACTATTTTTGAAATAATAAATTTACTCGAGATTTGTTTGAAGGAAAACTTAGAAATTTTTTTTTTGCTGTTGTGCAATGTTGAAAAAATAGATTTAAAAGCATATTATTTGAAAATATCCCTGACGTCTCGGCCTACAGGCACAGGCAGATTTCAAAGACGCAGAGCAGGGGCGTCTGTTTGTTGGGAATTGCGGAAGAAATTATCTTTTTGCCATGATGCGGCAGTTGGAACCGCCCACTTCGAAACCTAACTTGCTTGCAGGGATTATTTATTTATTTATTTATTTATTTATTTATTATTATTTTTTTTGCTATAAGAGTTGGTCCTATAAAAAACTTGTCAATATAAAAGTTTTAGATAATATTAAGCGGATTTATAATAAATTGAAGCGGATTTGATATCTTGTGGCGAAGTTATGATTTTTTTCTTCTAATCCTCCCCCCCCCTGGAGCCATTTTTAATGATATCAAGAATCTGCCATATATAAATTTTTGGCCCTTTTTCTAGAAGTCAAAATAACTTTAAACGGATTCGATATGTATCATAATTAAGAAATTATGGGTGTTTTTCTGTTTTCACAACTCCCCCCCCCATTCCCCCCCCTGGTTCGATTTTGCTCATTAACGAACTTGACCGAGATTTTATGCCCCTTGATTTTATGTATCAGTTTGGAAGAGATTTGTGCAGAATTATTAACGTTATCATGTCCATAAAAAAGTGTCATAGATAGATAGATAGATAAAGTTTTGAACTGGGGATGGTTTTAGGTTCTAGGAGTCATGATCGGCGTAGATCTGCAAAAATTCCAACTTAGGGGAGAATGTGATACGTAGTATTTCTTACGAAATCTACCTAAAATGAATGAAGAAATTAAATCATCATTATTATAATAGAATTAAGTAATTACAATCAAGTAATAAAAAATATGATACATTTAACAATAATAATAAATTAGATGAATTTGAGATAATCTTATAAATCATAGTTAAGTATATATTTATGGAAGATTTATAAATTTGTTAATATGTGTATTAGGGCGCATTGAAATCCACGATGATAATGCATCGAAACGAGAGTTTAAGAATATATCCGAAAGAGTAAAAATATATGTAACTCTATTAAAATATTATGTTGCACTATTTTTTTCAAATTCTTATAAGATACTATAACAAAATCTATATATTTAAAACGCTAAGCGTTTTGTTTCGACAATCCGTGAGAACAAACTACTGCATCGAATTACATCATTCTTTTTTTAAATGAAAGATATTTGGACACAGATTTGTTATCGTGCATTCGTTTGTTCGAAAATTTAATTAATTAACCGTAATTTTCAATTAAACTTTTACGTCTGCTAATGACGTCATAATCGGATAACGCCTACTGTTCCGAAGCACAGAGTTTATTTTCTAAACTCTGTGGTTGAATAAAAGAGAAATAATAAATATTAAAAGCACGCGGTTTTAAGGCCGAATTTGTTAATTTGCAAGTTAAATTTCGGTAAAAATACTTATCCGCGTGTTTTATAAGCGAATAAAAATTCATATTTATTGTGACGTCACTGGAATATTGTCCATTGGGTTTATTTTATCATTATGCATTATAACTCTGTTGATGCCATTTTTTCATTACAATTAAATTCAAAATATATTTATATTTGTGTGCATGGTGTTTAAGCATTAATTGTCTGAGTGCAACGAAGACTCATACACAGCGCAGTATTACTTTGCCCCATATATAGCTACGATGGATATTAAAACCTTTCGTCAAGCATAACTCAAAAAATATTTAACGGATTTCGTTCAAATTTTTACAGCAGGTACCTATAAAGGTGACAACGACGTCTATTTATTACCAATAATAAATTTCAAACCGTTTGGAAATTATATTAAAAAAATAGATAAAAAAGCACAATTAAAGTACATACGTCACGAAATTTTGTGCGTACGTCATATTCAGCGGCGGAAGATTTTCGTAGACAATCGGAATTGAAAAGTTCATGGAGTACATGGAGCAAAAAAAATATGCAAGCATTAATATTCAGCACAATAAAATATATTTCAATTTAGTAGAAATCGAAAATTAATTTGGATTTTTTTCTGTTTGAAAGAAAAAGCCCGCAATAACTTGGTAGACTTGGTATTAGAGATTTGGCACAAATCTCAGCAATATTTATTTGCAGCAATTCTCAGCAATTTATGCAATTCTCAGCAGCTTTTTTTATTTCGCGTGTGTAAATTAAAAAAAAAAAAAAAAAAAAAAAAAATTCTTTGGTGTTTAAATAAAAGGTTTCGATTTATGGCATTATTTCTTTTTTTTCTTCTCTTTTTAGCATTTTAAATGGGATTAATGAAAGGCATGTATTTTAAATTAAATGAGTGAAAGGTTTATATTTAAATGAAATGAATTCAATATGAAAATGTTATAGGAACAATATTTGGCGATTTATCAACTGCGCCAGGATAACATAAAAGTACCAATATATAAAACGGTATGTAGTATGTGAAATGAAACAATTATATTATAATCAACCATCGTAAAAGAAAAAAGACTAATATTCTGCATTCAGAGGGGAAAATCCATCTCCTGTGCCGTAAGATTTGGCGAGTTCTTTTTTGGTGATAAGTTTTTCGATGTGATTGTTGGGATCTGCAGGATTTGGCTTACTTTTTCTAAATCTTATTTTTTTGCAGATGTAGTATTATGTAAATATATTTTTTTGCAGATATTTTTCTATTTTGTATATTTGGCATTCTATTTTGTATATTTTCTATTTGGCATTTGGAAAAGAGATTTTTAAGTTTTTATCTGTGCCTTCGGAAATATTAAAAAATAAAAAAAGATTTACATATATCAAGCGTATAATGTTATGTTTTGTATTTTTATACGGGCCACTTCTCCATTTTTAGATTTTAAATGCTATTTATTATTTACTAGCCGTTTATTAATTGTTTACAATTTACCCCCCTGACAATAACAATTATTTATCGCAAAAATGCCTCTTAGGTTTGTTAAATAAGTTTGTTTATGTATTTTCATTACTTATTAAAATACCGACTATGGCGATAAAATTTTATTTTAGCATCGTGCTTAAATTTTTAAGATGGTGCAAAAACATGCTTTAATAAACGTATGTTTGTAAATATTTGAAAAACATGTTTTACCGCTCTCTTGAAAAATTTTGTAAGATGCTAAAACAACCTTTTGGCACCATTTAAATTTTTTTTTCGCCAACCGACGTAGGATACGAAACTTTTCCCCCTTCAGATACACAGGCAAGGCTGGTCTCAAACAAGAGTAAAGCCAGCAACAATATTGTTTTAACTCTATAAAAGTTACAATAATGATATTAAATGCTCTGATTGGCTTTGGGTCCAATTACGAAAGTTTCTCCTAAAAGAAACTGTAGAAGAAGTCTTTTACATTTGTTTCAAATGAAGCTCGGTGTACAAGGTATTAGTTAATAATACAAACAACACTAATGACATGAAGGCAGAAGTTTTAATTTAAATGTATATATTTAAAACCCTTTCCCCCCCCTACCCCCCCCCAAAAAAAAAAAGAAGAAGAAGAAAAGAAAAGAAAGTTACAGTAATGAATTTAAAATGGCGTTAAGCCGCGCTTTCTGACATAAGCAATTGGCTTCAAACGCGATAACGAAACTTTCACTTAACTTAATAACATGTAGCTAATATAGCCCTCAGGGTACTTTGCAGTTATACAGACCTTGTGGTTTTTTTAAAAAGTTTGAGACAATTCAGGTTTAAGAAGTTGAGATTTACTGTCAAATGATATAAACAACTATGGACACAAAACTGATGAATTATTATTCAGGTTTATGTATGTATATGTATTTTAAAAAAATTGCATCTGATTACACTTATTAGATAAATTATTTCTGTTTGCATTTAATAACTGATAAACGGCTTCTGTATATTAAATAAATTGTTTAAATATCGGGAAGAGGTGGCGAGAGGTAGAAAGACGAGTAAACAAACGGGTAGACCGACGGGTAGGGAGACGAGTAGCGACATACGTAGACTGACGGGTAGCGAAACGAATAGACAGACGGCTAGAGAGAAAGGTAAAACGAGGGTTGACAGAGGGGTAGCGAGATGGGTCACGAGACGAGTAACAACACCGGTAGACAGGAATGTAGCGAGAAAGGTTGCGAGATGCGTAGCGTGGTAGATAAAGAGACGAGTAGAGAGATGAGTACAGAGACGAGTTGACTGACGGGTAATGAGATTGGTCGCGAGTCGGGTACAAAAACAGACGGATAGTGAGACGGGTATGCAGACGAGTAGAGAGACAGTAGATGGGTACGGAGATGGGTAAGAAGATGGGTAGAGCGGCGTATAGCCAGACGGGTAGAGAAACAGATAGACAAGTTGTGAGACAGATAGACAAATGGGTAGCGAAGTGGATAGAGACACGGCTAGACATACAAGTAGTTAGATGGATAGACAGACGATTAGAGAAATAGATTGGCGGGTAGCGAGACCGGTAGAGAAATATAGAGACAGGTAGCGAGACGTGTAGAGAGATAGACAATCGGTTAGAGAGACGGGCAGAAGAACGGATAGGGAAACAGACAGATTGTGGAGAGACAGACAGACAGGCAAATGAAAAGTCTGCGGATTGGCGCAGTAAAGGGGCAGGGTGCAGATCCTCCTAGAGAATAATAAAGATATATCTGTTAAGCTTAACTTTGAAATATATATAATTTTTCAATTTTGCCGATATGGAGATTTAATGTAAAAGTTATTTTACAGAAGTCATCGAAAGATTTTTTGTATACTTTAATAGTAATTTAGACTATAGTTTTGCAATCTGGTTTGTAGCAAAGCATGCTATCAATGTTGTTTGAAGTGTAAGAGTTTCTATATACAGTTATTCAAATAATAGATATATAATCAAGGAAGAAAAATTTAAATTCACACACAAAAAAAGGTGCAACAATGAAATTAAATTTTTGCGTTAAGCCACGCTTGATAGACTAATCTAATGGCGGCAAATCCAATTACTTAACTTTAGAAAATTTGGCGTTTTAAAAGATCCTGTTTTTTTTTTTTTTTTTTTTTTTTTTTTTTGCGCAATACGCGCTTATGAAAATGAGATTCTTTGCCACATGTTAAAATAAATTCTGACAACACATCTTTTCTATTTTTTTAACAGTGTATATGAACTTATATATGATATTTTGTAATTCTATCATTTAATTTGCTGTTTTTCTTTATATTGTAATTGTTAACCTTATGTTCTCAGCAATATCACTCAGACTAATCCCTTTGAGGGAAGTCCTAGTGTAAGGTATATGAAGTACGTGTGAAAAGTTTGCGCCGGTGAAAATGACGTTATGCTTAGCTTGAAGTGCATTTTAACATTGATAAAACTAAAGAGAAAAATGTATATGATTGTGTTAACATGACATAATTTTACTGATTTTTGCATTCATAATTATAAAGATTAGAATTGGAGCTGTCATTGATTTCTTCATCTTGATTGCATACCTTGATTACATGCTACCAATTGCTTTTTTTTTATTATTATTATAGGATAGAAGATTTCCTTTTTTAATAAAAAAAATCACAAAAGTAAAGGATTTCAGGAAATTTAAAGTTATTAAAAATAGTGTTATGGTAGAAAAAAATCTTGAAATAATTATTGTATTTTTTTGCTAGAATAAACAATGTAAGACTAATATTTCATAGGAATTATTTTGTTAGATTTATTATAAGTTCATTTAACAGTTCCTTATTAGCGCAAAGTCCTATTTCTTTCACTGTGAATTTATCTTTCGATGTCAAAAAATGTTTTTCCACTTTTAGACGCCAGCCAAAATACAGTGGCAATTTTTTGAAATGTACAACAGTTGTGACAAGAAAGGCGCTATTGCTTTAGCTTTCACCGCGCTTACATCACTTCGAAATACTACAAATTTCTATTTTTTACTACATTTTACAATTTCAATTCTTACATCATCAATTAGAAAAAAAATTAGCTTTCGATTGAAATTTATTTGAAAACTGCCGATTAATTTAACGACTCTTTAAATAATTTTCAAGCATGAAAAGTTTTTCAATTCTATCTTATCAATGACCACCAGTTTACTTCAATAATGTAAAATAGCCCCTGGGAAAGTTGCCACAATTGAAAATAGATTTCCCTAATTATCATAAAAAGTGAATAATATTTTTTTTTAAAAAGTGATAAATTATAAGATCAAATTATCCATAAGATAGAACATTTTGGCGCTAAACAAAAATCTGCCAGAAAAAAAAGACTATTTTTAGTTTATGTTGAACATAAAATTGATATTTTGAATTCGTTAGTGAATATGTTCCATCAGATATCAGGATATGCTAGGAATTGCATTTTTTTTATTTTTTTACATTTGCCAACTGTATAAGAGGACAAATATCCCCGACTGTGATGGAAAAGGGATAATCATCCTGATTATGTCAAGGAACCGAAGAAACCATACAAATAAATTACACTTGAAAACAATAAAAATCTCCCTCATCTGCAGATAGATTTATTACTGTAAAAAACTTCTTAATATTTGCATAAAAACTGATTAGCTTAAAACAATGGATGCGTTTTAGAAGATATGGATTTGAAACGAACAATGATTAAAGAGGACATTTTAAAACTTTTAATTTAATCATTTTAAAACTTTTTTAACGTCGAATTTCGACGGTGCTTTTGGGCAGATGCGATGCACATGCGCATAGGAGCTCATTCGGTTGCATTATCACAGGGGGGGGGGAGATGTGTGCTTTATTTACTATGTTCTGTTATTTACTGAATATGATATGAACGTAGGGATATAGTATTTGTATATATTTCATAGGTCCATGAATTTTTTTTCTTGCCGTGCGGAATATGGCGGTAATGTCAAACTGATTTGCATTACACAGTTATTTACGGTTTGTTTGTTTGAAGTTTGCATCGGAAATAGTATTGTATATGACTGGGGAAAAAAATTAAATAAAATATTTGAAAGACTGTTTTATACGCGGCTCTTCATAAATAATAAAGAAACTTATTTTACTGATATTGTTATAGTATTTTTTTGCGTCAAGTTTTGACGGGTTCAATCTAGTAATATAATAAAATCACTTGTTAATGTTAAACTAAATATGTAATTAACGCTTAAAGAAGATAAAAAATATTACCAAAAATACTTAAAATACCTTTTAATATAAAAATGACGTTTCATATGGTCAAACGGCGATTTTTTTCAAAATCAAAAATGATAAATAAATTATTTTCACAAAATTTTTGAAAATGATAAACATAAATCACGAGATCACATGTATACTCCAAGCAGGCACTTAAAATGGTCAAACAGTAAACATGAAAATTATTATTTTTTTAATTTCGTACGTTGGAGCTTATGAAACGTGTCATCTTTATATTAAAAGGTATTTTAAGTCTTTTCGTGTAATTTTTATATCACTTTAAGCATTACTTACAACACATCTTTAGTTTACATATAAAATGTTAAATGTTTCTGTAATAGTTACGTTTAAAAATGTATTTGAATTTTTTTTTTAAAGTCACAAATTACGATTTTAAAATTACTCTGTTTCATTTATTTAAACTTTGTACTAATTTAGAGAGATTCAGAACTAATTTAGAATTTTTTAATTTTTTTTCTTTAAACCTTATAGCAAATTTTTGCATTATGTATATATCTAAATTAAAACAATTTATATGATTACCAAAAGTGTTTGTTGAAAGTTTTTTTTTATAAATAATAACTCCAAGATCTAACAAAAGCAAGCAGAAGTGCCACTGAATGATGAATTGTTTGTTACAGGAGAGTGTATTTTCAGGATGTCCATGGAATTAGATTGAATCGTAAAGTAGTAGCTTTGAAAGTCTAACAAATGTATGTAGGAGCTACATAGAAGCTGCATTGAGATGATTTGATGAAATCAAAAGGACTATCTTAATGCCACTGAATGATAAATTGTTTCCTACCCATAACAATGCCGTTGGAGGGGGATTTTTCGATTGTGTGATCACTTTCATGGATAAGAAAGGTATCTGCCTACACGTAGAATTTTCTCCGGATTTTACTTCAACGTATTACTCCAGATGAGAGTGGATATCATATTACAATATACCAAAGTAAAGAGAACTTTTTAAAATAAGCTCATCTTCAAAGTGTTCTAAATTGACTATATTTCAGTTTTTCGTAGAAAATTAATTCTATCTTTAAAATGCCCGCAATATTTTTAAAATATACAGAAATCTTCAATTATAAGTCTAAATATTGCGAGACTCATCTTATCTGTAAATTAACATTTTGCTAAAAAACGGAAATTTTCAATATTATCTCTGATTGAGAATTAAAAATGTCCTCAATACTTTTGAAATATATAGAAATCTTCAATTAGAAGTCTAAATATTGCGAGACTCATCTTATCTGTAAATTAACATATTGTTAAAAAACGGAAATTTTCAATATTATCTCTGAATCTAGATTATTGAGTCTATATCATGTAATAATATAACGTGTAGGCATTATCAGGTGTAAAACATAGCTGATATATGTCTCAGATTCACTTATTCTTGTTAATTCAGATACGAGTACGTTATTAATTTTGATGCCTCTAAACACAGTTTTACAAGTTCTTCCATTTTTTATGTTTTTAATTTCTTGTATCTATAATAGAAGAAAGTTTTATAATCGAAATTGTTTTTCGGACTTCCGGTTTTCGAAGAATTTACACGTTTTAGGGAACAGAAATCCCGAAAAAGATGTTTATAAAATATGACTGTCTGTTCATGTGTCTGTGTGTCTGCCGTCATTGTATCATCGAAAAGTATTATTCATTTTTAACACTTTCCAACCTATTTGAAAAGTGTTTATGACTTCGGTTTGTCTGGCCGTCGGCCGTCTGTCCGTGCTCTAACTTGCGTATATATGCTCGGATCGCCCTGAAATGTTTGTATGTTATTGTCGTGTACTATAGCATGTTTTCTATTTCAACTAAAGTGTTTAGCACTTATAGTTTTTTACAGGGACAGTCAAAAGTATTCAAATAGCCGTATGTTTAAACTAAGAAATCGTTGCCTTTAATAACTTTGTAAATAAGAATTAAAATCATTATTGATCCATATGTTTTAAGCTATATAGCATTTGCTCCAGATTAGCCGTAATGCATGTCTGTATAATTTTAACATGAATTTTATAATATAAGCTTATCTTATAGATTACTTTAATTTAAAATAAAAACATAATGTTCGAATAAAACTATAATCCTGGTGGTTAAGTTTGGAATTAATCTTTTTGGATTATAAATATTTTTGCTATCGGGAATTATCATATTTTTGCAAATAATTTTGGGGGCAGGCATCCTTAACTAAATTAAGTGTAGACATTTCGTAAAATCATTCATTAGTTCTTTTACCGAGCTTAAAATATGTTTAATTTATACTCAGAAATGATGAAATGTTATTAAATAAATCTAAACTAATTTATATTTAACTGCGAAGTATGTAAAAGAATCACGAGTTAATGGGGCCAGAAATATTTCAAATGATAAAACTTGACTGAAGTTTGATCATGTATCACTTGTCCTGCAGTTAATTGAAAAGTATAATTTATTTTTGTATTTATATATTTATGTTTTATAAAAATAAGAAAAAAAATGTTTGTTAAATTGTAAAAAACAATAACAGAATTTCCTATATTATAACACAAAATCAATTTCGCAAAACTGGTTTTGTCACAATTTGGAAGTTCCGCTTCCATATTTTTAAGTCATCTGACTTATAACTAACTGCGGTAATCGTGGATCATTTTGCAATAGTTAATTAATATTATATAATATCTAATGAAGTCTTGAACACGCTTTTTAACGTTGGGAAAACGGTTGTTGCTTTCGGTCGATAATGGACCAAATGATGTACATAGTTTACTCTTTTAACCGTTTTTATCGAAATTCTGTAACTTTAGAAGAATTTAAGTGTTTTTAACGAAATTCTGTAACTTTAGAAGAATTTAAGCGTTTTTAACGAAATTCTGTAACTTTAGAAGAATTTAAGCGTTTTTAACGAAATTCTGTATCTTTAGATGAATTTTTCTTTGAATAGGCAATAGAAATGCATAAAATCGTTACAAAAACGTTAAAGTTACAAAAAGAATAGATGCAAATTAACAGAAATGAAAAAAAGCCGAATTCAAAAACTGACGTCGTAGGAGAAATCATCTTATTAAAAAAACGTGGTCTTCAACTTTAGTTTCCACAAAATACCTTTAGCTCAGACATCAATCTAAACAAGAGTTAAAGCAATACTTTAAATTTGCTTAGGGGATGGTCGTATATAATATGGTCAATAGAAGTTGTATCAATCTTTAAAATTTCAATGTAACACCTAAGTTGGCATCATATTTGGATATTTCGGTTTATTCTACCTTCGGATACCAAACGGACAGTCAGTAGATAGGGAATGGGACCTCTGCGTCAGCAGCAGGTGGTGGCGGCGGTGCGTGGTAACACTGCCTGCTGCCGAGATCATACTATAGTAGGTGCGTGGAATAGCTAGGATGGGGAAGCTATGTTATAGTAGGGTGGGGTGAATAGCTCTGCTATAAGAAGAGGTATTTTAGGGGGAGGCAAAATTAATAAAAATTTTAAATGTCTTATAGTACGAAGTAACGGTTATGGTAGAGTCCGAACTCTGCCCCGCTAGCCCTCTGCATTTTCCCATTGGTCGTTGTAATTTGTTAAATTAGATTTTTTTTACTGCTTGTTTCGTTGTGGTTATACACTACTTAACACGTATCATAATCTTCTCTATAATTCAATGTTTAATTTTATTCCGTGCAGGTTTAATGTTGTGTAGTAAAATTTCTAAATTAAATTATTTAAATTGTTCACTGCACTACCAATTTTAACATGTAAAAGGTATCTCAGTTTGTAATTAACAAGACTGACAAAAATAAAATAAAATTAACTATAATTTTGTTTTTTACAGCAATAAGTTATTTGCAGTGTGTAAAATAAAATGTTTTCTCATCTGATATACAAGATATTTTAAGAAGAATCACCCTAATTATAAAAATTATAACTATTCAGCTATTAATCCATTTTGATCGAATAAGGTACAGGTAGAGGGAAATCTTGAGTTTCACGCAGTAGCCGACAGCTAGTGCTGCTCCTCTTTCGTCCGTCACTTCAGAGTTTGCCTGGAATTCAAGATCGCTAATCCTCTAAGTGTGCGATCTTGAGGGGCTTTATAAAAGATTACGTTTATGTAACTCTCCTTCTAGGTACATTAGCCGAACTGAAGATAAGCATACGCATTACAACAGCCGTAGAAGTAGTGGATGCAGACATGCTCGCAAACGTTTGCGACGAATTTGACTACCGTATAGACCAGCCATACTCAACCTTTTTCCCGTGGGCCGCAAACATATGTTTGCGACGTTAGGCGGGCTGCGACACACTTATATAATAATGTAAAATAAAGGGGGTTATTAAAATAGGCAACAAAAGTTGTATAAAAAAGCTATATAATAAAGTTGATGTAATCAGAAAGATTGAACGTTTGTCCAGGACTAAATATTACAAAAAATGCAACACCACTACTTTCAAACAATATATTTCGTAGTAGATTTCTATTACAAATGTTGTACAAACACGCCGCAAAGACTGTTGTTTGAAAATAGTGGTATAAAACGTTTTGCTGCCAATTTTTTCGCGTCAGACGTTTAACCCTAATAAGCCTTATTATCTATCTGCTAAGTATACAGCGTAATAATATCACAGGCAGCATTTCCAAGATTTAATGAAATAATGAGGAGATTTTCTTTAATAAATCAGTCATTTTCTCAATGCGAATTTTTTTAATGCATAATTATATTGCGCAAATTTAATGTTATGGAAGAATGTTTGTTTAATGTTGAAGAGTTAGAAAAGTACACACCACTGTAGCACCAATAGAACTACGTCTAAAAATAATCTTGACAAAAGAAACAGCATTTAAGATGTTTTAGAATTAGTAATTATAAATAACAGTATATAATTTGTCTTCCCATGGAATTATATAAAAGAAAAGTGAAGGTCAAAACACTTTTTACACACGTATGAATAAATTTTATAAATAGAGATTAATGAGTATGTGTCTTGGGCCGCATATAACAGGTCGCCGGGCCACATGCCACCCGCAGGCCGCAGGTTTAGTATGATTGGTATAGACATATGCCGTGCATCCAAATGTGGATATATTGAGCTTGTTTAATTTGATTTGTAAAAAAAAACTCTATGATTAGTCTTGTAATATAAAATTAATCGTAAGTGTCTATGTTCAATATTTTTCATAATGTGGGCAGGCATTTCAAATCGGTTGATTCTTTTTGAAACACCCTGCACATTTGTTGAGAGTAACATATATTTTTAGCAATTGAAAATAATATATATCTACCAGAAAAGAAAATGATAATAGCTCTAGGCAATAATAAAATTTAATATTCTTTGTGTATATTGTGAATGCTGTAGTCGTTGGTCAATCCCCAATGGTTAATCAGTTAAGACTATATCTTATCCAATGTAGGTTTTGTCCGTGCGGTTTTACTGCTTGTAGTAATAGCTTTATAGTTATACTTTATATGAAACGTAACAAAGAGTTCTGTACCATAGTTAATTAACTAATATCAGTGGATCGTCAACTATTAGCGAAAGTTATTTTTATAAACTTAGAACAGAATCACGAGTTAAAGGGACCAGAAAGATTTGAAATAACGAAAAATGACTGAAGTTTGTTCACGGATTATGTAAATGGTAAGTAATTTAAACTATTATTATTTTTATATACTATTTTTGTTTTATTAAAACAGAAAATATGTATTTTTTAAATTTTAAAAAGCAACAAAAATGTTTTAATACTATACGCAGACTTAATTTTTTAAAACTAGTTTTACCGCATCTTTGAAGTATAAATTATTTATTTTTGAGATATTACTTCTTCTTAATGCTGCTTATTACGCTTGTCGTCTCTCGATTATAACTGAAAAAAATGTAAAATAATAATAAAATAATCAAAATCATAACCCAAAAATCTGGTAATATTTAGGAGAACCATGAGGGGAAAAATTTTTGTATTTGAGGTATAGTTAGTAGAGAGTTTAATTTTATTTCTTTTTAAGAAAAACAAACATGTAAATCTGTTACATTGTTTAAAAGTTATTTTTCGAAAACAGCTGAAAAACAGTGTTTCAAGATAATTCAGTTTAAAGTTTTGCTTTGTCATCGCTTTTGCGCACGGTTCAACGTTTGTAATTCTTACGGCCGTAATTTTAGGAATTCTCCTATGAGACCAATAATAATACGAAAATCTTAAAAATTAAAACATTATAAAAGTAATAATAATACATGTCTACAGACACATAGTAAAGGAATGAATGAGTCACAGTTTTATCCAGTATAAAAAACTAGTCGTTTGGTGCCACCGTAATACTTACCCATCATGGATATGCATAATATAAAATATGAAAATAAAATATGTGTACATTGCTTATAAAATGCATTGCAATTCGGATAAAATCGTGGCTTGATCACGTCATAAACTTTAACAGCTCTATTACTGAATTGCGTGAAAGAAACATCCTTGTAACTCCAAAAATGATAGTCATATTAACTAACGGTTTATTGCGTCGAAGTAATCGTCTCATTTCCAATTAAAATATTTACTTGAATTGAAATTTGGATGAAATACAGGGTCATGAAAAATCGAAAACTGTGGAAAATATGATTACAAATATATCGGCAGCTCTTTATCCGATCGACTTCATTCTTTATGCAAAATTTATGTTTTTTTATTGTCTTTTATATTCACTCCTTAAATAAACAATTTCGAAAATGTTTATATACCTTTTATCCGAACGATTATTTCGACAGTCCGAAAAAATAGTTCCGGATAATCGAGGTTACTGTAATTTAATAAGCTTCTTACCATTATTGCATACAAAGTAAATACAAAATTTCAAGTCACTATCTCAATTTGTTCCTCTTTATGCAAAATTTATGTTATTTTTTTTTTTTTATATTCACTCCTTAAAACAAACAATTTCCAATTTTTTTATATACGGATTTTTTTTTTATATACTTTAATCAGAACGAATATTTCGAGAGTCCAAAAAAAATTGTTCCGGATAATCGAGGTTACTGAAATTTAATAAGCTTCTTCCCATTACTGCATACTAAGTACATACTAAATTTCAAGTCTCTATCTCAATTTGTTCCTCTTTATGCAAAAATTATGTTTTTTTATTTTCTTTTATATTCACTCCTTAAAATAAACAATTTCCAAATTTTTTTATACACCTTTTATCAGAACGAATATTTCGAGAGTCCAAAATAAAAAAAATAGTTCCGGATAACCGAGGTTACTGAAATTTAATAAGCTTCTTCCCATTATTGCATACTAAGTACATACTAAATTTCAAGTCTCTATCTCAATTTGTTTTGGAGATAGAGAGTTTATAGACACACAGACAGACTGACGGAAAATTTTTTGTTCTAAAAATATGTTTTTTCGGAAGCTCAGGTGTCTGAAACGCGCAAATCCGTCAATTTCTTTTTCGAATTTTAAAACGACTACAATATTTAGTCTATATAATTTATGATGGGTAAGTAACAAAGAAAAGCATTATTGGAAGAAATTTTTAATATGAGTATGGAAAGACAAGAAAAGCTTAAAATCGAAAATATCCTTAATTGTTACAACACTAGTCGCTCTTATATCTTAAATTAAATTTCGCGTAAATCTTTTTTATTATGTTTTTAAGAAAATGCATTCGATTTTGTGCTATTCATAAAATTGGTATATATATAATTTTAAAAAGCTCTACAGAGAGAAAAATAATTCAATCGATCTGAGTTAATTTTAAATACATCTGATTATTATAGTAAAGGAATTAATAACTTTTCATAATTTTCAATATAGTATGCATTAGGAAATAAGAATCAAGTATTTATATTGAAGTGATTTCTCAAAAGAAGAAGAAGAAGAAGAAGAAAACAAAACAAAACAAAACAAAAAATAAAAAAACAATAGGATATTTAGAGTATAATTGAACCTGGGAAAATAGAATCGGTTGCAATCCGAAAAATTACGTTTTATAGAGGATTGACAAGTCTAATTGCCTGTTAGTTGTTCCGACGGAAACATATTTTTCGTTTAAGTGGGGATTCCGTTAAACAAAAGTTACCTGTTTAATGATTTTATTTTACTTGAAAATATGTGTTACTAACGGTTGGTCAATCTCATGAACTATAACAAAAGACTAATTAAAAAATTATAATTAATTGTTGATTTTCTGTAATTTTCCTTGATTAATTATTTGAATTAAAATTGTTAGTTCATTATTTTAAGTTAAACCATGTACTATTTTATTATTTCCTTCGATATTTTATCACAAAATTTATCGATTTTTTTAACAAACATAGAATTTCGTTTGTGTTACACAAAATACTTTCTTAAGACGAATTATTCATAAAATATCTCTTCCTAATAAACATATTTTAACCTAAAGTTTAATGAGTATTAAATTATTTACGATACATTTCAAGTTTTAAAGTCCAAGAACAAACGGGCATTTCTCTCTATTATTTTATCATTAAGATTCTCAATATAAATACAAAAAACACGTTTTGAAAATTTTTGTAACTGAAATACAAGAAAAGTTATTTTGAAAGATATCATTTGTAATATGATTATGTTGAAAACTTGAATACATAATTACCATATTTGAAATTATTCATAATTTGAAAATTTAAAAGAGAAGGTCCAATGCGTGAAAAAAATTTTGTCAGCTTTTTAATGCAAAATACTGAAAGCCAAGTAAAGTTTTGGAAATTAGATTTGAAAAAAAAAGTCATTTTCCCTAAACATTAGCAACAATTGGTATTTGCCATTTGAATTTTTAGAAATAATTATATATATATATATATATATATATATATATATATATATATATACAGGATTATTCTAAATGATGGACCCATTTTCAAAAAAAAGGTATTTATTAAAGTACAAATCCAAAATGAACAATCTTTATACCAATGAAAAGAGGAAGTTTCAAAGTTTTTCTTAAGACATTATAAATGTTCAATGTGTCCACCGTTTGCTGCACGGCGAACATCTACGCTATAGACAAACTCGTCCCACACACGAGAAAGCGCTTAACAATCGCGGCAGCAGCCCGCGATTTCATTTCACTGTCAGTTATGAGTGAGATGGCTATTGGGGAGCACAAAGTTTTCTGCGTTCTTGAGTTCGCAAGAAGTGAATCGCAAATAGCAGTGCAGTGGTCATTTCGTTTAAAAAAAAAAACTTTGAAACTTCCTCTTTTCATTAGTATAAAGATTGTTCATATTTTATTTGTACTTTAATAAATAAATTTTTTTGAAAATGGGTCCATCATTTAGAATAACCCTGTATATATATATATATATATATATATATAATTATTTCTAAAAATTCAAATGGCAAATACCAATTGTTGCTAATGTATATATATACGTATATATATATATATATATATATATATATATATATATCATATATACACACACACACACACACACACATATATATATATACTTTCAAGTAGTATAAGATTGAATGTTCGTTGCATTTATATGAAGTATTACTTTTCAGATAAATGAATTTTTTAAACAAAAGTATTCTCAACATAATTTTTCTTATATTAGTTTATGTTACATGTGATAATTTTATCCATTTTGTTGTTGTTTTCATTTATGTAAAAGTAAACATCAGTTGTTGAACTAAAACTTTTACTTTTACTTTCAAAACCGGATGTTTAATAAAATAAATAAAATGGATTTCGATACCGTAAAAGGAAAAATGCTTTATAAGTTCATTCAACTTTTTGACAGTTAAGAAATTCAGCAATAAATGAAAGATTAAATACTTCAACAACAATATGTTTCAGCTATACAAAGAAATTTCTGCCATTGATTATTAACTGGAATTTACTAATTTTGTGTCAAATCAATTACTGCAGTATATTGAAATAACATCTTAAATAAGGTAAAAGTAATTACAAATATTTTTTTTATAAAAGAGATATTATTATTTTATTTTATAAAATATTATATTTGTTTTATATATTATAATATTATATTATATATATATATTACATTTTATTATATATATATATATTAAAGAGATATTATTATTAACATATTTCTATAATTAGTTGAGTTCTATTCCAAAAATGCGTGTTCACATATAATATTTTATTTCCCGTAACGTAGTATAATTTATATTGAATTATTTCACTTCAAACTATTTCGTTATGTTACAAATGTTTAAATTTGAGAATGCATATTAACATATTTACTAGATAATTCGCTATTATTTAATAATGTAACACATACGAAAAAAGCAAAATCTAAATCGATAAGTGATTATTAATTTTATTTTCAGATTAAATTAGAAAATTAATAAACAATTCAGCAAGTCGCACTCGAACTTAATAAATGAAGTCCATTTTGTATTTGAAAAAAAATTATTTGAAGAAACTTTTTCTAGTACTTTTGTAATGTTTTTTAGAAAATGTTAATCAACGCAACTTCTCTTTGACTGTGGAACAATTTCAAAAAATTCAACTGACGAAAAAGTTTGATAGCTACAGGAAATAGCATTTTTGTAATAGGTTAGAAAAATTTAAAACTGTTATCACACGGACGACCATACGATATGAAGTATATGCTATTGCCTCTCGAGCTACACTTTCACGCTACAACTAGGGTTGTTTTCCCTACTGAAAGTTATCTGCTAATGTAAGGAGAGGGCGTAACATTTGGCGAGTAATTGCTGCAGGTGTTTTAATATTTGGTGTAGAGTTCGATTGATACACAGGAAGCATTATCGCGTACTCACATTTTGTACTCACATTGCAGTTTTTTTCGTGTCTGTTCTAAATATATAATATTGTGATCATTTTACTTAAAATTCCAAGATTATAAAAACAATACTCTCACTATTATAACATTAAAATTCTAAATTATAGAGTCCATATCTTCACTTTACGTCTTTCATTACCTGTAAATGTTAAGAATTCTGAACTATTAGTATTAAGTGATTTAGAAAAAAATAGTATATTAAAACTAGTTTTTTGTCACGTGTATTGGAACCGCATTTTATCACAAAGCCGAAATCTGTAACGCAAAGAAAGATGTTAAATTAAGTTTTAGTTATTTTGCCAAAATCGCTATTATGACATTTTTAGTTAATACATTTTACATATTTTAAATGTAATTCATGTTACATATTGAATGTAATTTAAAAATGAAATACGCAATAGAATTTAGATATAGTTCCCACTCTTTTGCAGTTTTTTCTTCCTTGGTTTTGATGATTTTAATCATTTTTCGAAAGTTTAAATGAAAATGATATTTTTCATTTCAAAAACACAATCCTTTTTTTTCATATATATTGTCTACAGTCCTGGGGGGGGGGGGTTATACCCTCTATTAACTCTGCCGCAAATTATTATAAAAATGTCACAAGTAACAATAGATTAGTAATAACATCTAATAATAATGCTGTACATAAATTTTGCTGCGGGGGGGGGGGGGGGCAGGGGAGAGGATGAAGTTACGTATAACAATTGTAACAGTACTAAACCCTAATTTCGACATCATAATTATCGGTAAATTTTACCTTCGTGTATCAAACTGAAAGTCACTCGTTAAAGTAGTTTAAAAATTACGCAGATTTTATGTTTGTACCTCCTAATGTTAAATAAATGTTCGATCGTCGCAAAACAGATTACAAGACAAGTGCTTTTTAAGCAAAACTTAAAAATTATTTGGCGGTTAATTTTGGGTTTGCATATTTGAAAATTCTAGAAATCTATTTCTGTTAGGAAAGTTTTACTTTTCAATTCATTTTTGTTTTCGAAAATATATAAATTTTAATTCTTTTTTTGTTTTTAAGGGAAGCAAAATATTTTAACTTGAGGTTTTTTTTTTTTTTTTTTTTTTTTTTTTTTTTTTGGAGGGGGGTTATATGCGTTATTTATTATTAATACAAAATAAAAAAGGGCACATTTTACTTAAAAAACTGAAACACATATAAAGGTTTAAAATTTATACACCGCTAGGAGGGGGGAAACAAAACTTTACGGTGGTTGAAATTCAATAATTAAAAAGGAAAAATAGTCTGAAAAGGACATTATCATCCACATACATTAAATACAATAATCCAACATGAAGTGAAAAATTAGCCAGAGCCAGGAATCGAACCTGGGTCCACAGCGTTCCAGGTTACCACTATGACTACTGAGCTACTCCGGCTGATGCTGAATTTGCAATTTTTCACTAATAAACCATGTTGGAGAGAAAGTCGCCAACCATCTAGCAGACAGCCTTGGATGATCGAACAACTGTGAATATATTTTTATTATTCCACCGATTTACAAATAAATATGTGTGTCTGTATAATAGTTGTATATCTTTAAAAAAAGATTATCAAGATTGTTTTAAAAGAAAACTTTTAAAAGGTAAAATATAATTAACTTTAAATAGCTGCTAGATTGAATTTTCATTTATTAAATTTTATTTTTCTAAAAGTATCAGAAAATTTTCTGTCCCCCCCCCCCTCCACTACAAAATTTGGATTCTGATTCATGCTAAAAGGAGACAATAATTTGTATTGCAATAAAATACCTTGATGCATGTTTGCTTGAATTTTTATCTTTCTTTGGCGACATAATTTGGCAACAAGTACGAAATAATGCCAAATATAGTTGCTGAAAATAGTTAAACTAGTACAGTTTGAGAACTAAACAAGTGACTACGACAGTACAATTATAACATATAGCAAATAATATAAGGAATTGAAATAAAATAATCGCAATAAATAACTTTAAATTAGTAAATAAAGTTCTTATCGGGAGTGTAAATAACGACGAACTCCGAAGAGGCAATCGACGCATATGTAATTCCTTAATTACAAAATAACTGCACATTTTAAAAGTTCCTTTCGTGTATAATTGGTCCCTGTGTTACTAAATATTTGCTTTTTTCTTAATTCTTCTGTATTTTTGTTTTCAATATTTTCGACGACCTAAACGTAAGATGTTGGCTTACTGACGGTGGCCATCTTGGAATTTTAGAGAGCTCTGATTGGTAGATTTCGAGCTGATAAATATCGTAGAGGCTACAAACTACTGTAAGTTAGATCTTAAAGAAATTACGAGAGGCAATCTATCAAACGGGACGTTTTCGAGCTTTTTCCTCTTGAAAAACGTGTTTGGGATGAAATATCTGATATTGACTATGATATGAGAGTACGTGTGATAGCGCCATAAGAAATTGAAACGGTCTACAAGACTTTAAATTTACGATTCGTTACAAAATTTTACTGAAGATATAAATACTTTTGCTTTTCACCCTCACATAGTATACTGCGAAATAATGTTTTATGAAATGGATGTTAGTATGCAATCACTTGACCATGAAAAATATTTTGAAATTTTTACATCTGTTCTTTAAAAGACAAATTTAAAGTTATTTGTATTTACACGATATTAAATTTATTTTATATTATAATTGATAAAATTTTATCATCACTTTGTGTTTTAGTGTTTAAATGTATTTTTTTAAATCAATAAAGAAAGTAATAAACAAACTGTTGTACCTATAAAATTGCAAACTTTGCGTATGCAAAAAACAATACACCGTAAGAAGGTGTCGCGCCAATTCGTCGCGAACAATTCATCGCGGTGTAAATTCGTCGTGGCGTCAATTCTTCGCAGAAAAATGTTTTTAGAGATGATTATGATAAGAAATCACTTGCTGATTCCTGAATCACTTGGTGACTAATGCATTTATCATGCATTTCTTTATTAAAAACTTCACAAAAACCGCTTATAAAAAATCCTATTAAAAAATTTAATTTTAAGCATATATAATTAATTAATAAACAGACATACATACATACATTCAATACAATAATCCAACATGGAGTGAAAAATTAGCCAGAGCCAGGAATCGAACCTGGGTACACAGCGTTCCGGGCTGTTGCTCTAACCACTGAACTACTCCGGCCGACCCCTGAATCTGCAACTTCCCACTAATAAACCATGTTGGAAAGAAGGTCACCAGCCATCTACCAGACAGCCAAGTAGTTCAGTGGTTAGAGCAACAGCCCGGAACGCTGTGTACCCAAGTTCGATTCCTGGCTCTGGATAATTTTTCACTCCATGTTGGATTATTGTATTGAATGTATGTATGTATGTCTGTTTATTAATTAATTATATATGTTTAAAATAACGATGACTGCAGACGTTAAATATGTGTGTAATTTAAAAAATTTAATGATTGATATTTTGATATGAGTAAAGCAGTAAAAGGAGAAATGTATCTATATAAAAATTTTAATCTGCATCTAAATTTGTCCTTTAAAATGTTAGTTAAAATTCTCTATTTCTGAAAAAAAAAATTATCAATAAATAATTTGATTAATTTAACTTTACTTTTATCACCATCGCGTTCAAAGATATTTTATCTGTGTTGAAAGTGACCCATCAACAAATTGACGCTGCGACGAATTGCGGGCGAGGAATTGTTCCGTGATGAATTGTACGCGACGAATTCACACAGAACCCCGTAAAAAGTGTCAATATGCTGAGTGGTTCAAAATACACATACATGAAGGCATTTTATACTTACATGAACGCATTATGCAATAAATAGTTTCCAAATTTCTTTTAAATATCACTGTTAGTCATTCAAAAATGCTTTATAATTAAATTAGAGGTAAAAAATTTAATAAAAAGTTTTTTTTACATCCAACATTTAACAACCAACTGTATTAAGCAGTAAAATAAGCATAATAACGTGTGTTTAAGCTTTTCGGAGCACATTAATTGATTCTCTGTTATGTCAGTTATTGAAAATTAAACATAGAACCTAACCAGAATCAATTGATTAGTTTGCAAAATTTCTACTATACCTTCGAATTAAAAAAATGTTGTGTTTTCGTAGTTTTAGCAGCAAAAGTCACGTGAATTGTACTAAAGGTTTTACTCTTTATACAAAATAACTGCAGAAACGCACATCTGCACACTTGTGATTTACATTTATAAGCAACTATTTCCTAAACCAGTTGCTTCTTAAGATAATTCTGTTTCTCAATTCATTATTTTTTTTTTCAAATAGAAGCCTGTAAATTGTTTAAACGATTTAGGAATTAATATTGAAATAACTAACTATATTAGTGAACTATAACACGTGTTGGACCATTGCACCATGAAATAGTATGAATAAGAATGTATTCATAAAACAAAAAAAATTGCTAAATGGTACACAAAACAAGAACCTTTATATGAACTTGTATAAACAAATATGATGATAAAAACATATCTACTTTACTTCTGCAGTTGTCCTCAGAATAAAAGTGATCTAAAGGTGATCTTGAAGTGATCTAAATGTCCAGAAACGAAAGCGTCTTGTATGAGGGTCAATTTGTTGAGTCTTGACAATTACCTGATTAGTATGATACAGTTGCGCCATCCAGTAAGTACATCAGAAAACTAAAAAAGAAAAAAATTGGAGATAAATCAAAAGTTCAATTGAAGATCATCAAGTGTCACAAATATGAACTGAGAAACGGATTATGCTCAAACAAGTTCATGTTTGAAATAGGGAAAAAATTGATATATTGTTGAAAAATAAAAAATAAGACTTTTTAAAAATATTATGCAAGATTTTTCGGATATTATCAGATAAATTTTCATTGCAGGTATTATGCTCACGTGCAACGATTTCGACGGATTCTCTGTATAGGATTTCAAATGGGTTATTACAAGTAACCATGATTTTCGCCTCACAAAATTAACACAGCAGCATTTGTTATACAAATAGGAGCTCGAAAGAGCTGTATTCTGTTTAAAATGTTTAATGTCCCGACGATGCTCCTTAATTCTTTCAAAAAACTTACGGTTAGTCACGTCAATGTAGATTATTTGATCATTAATTAATAACGTAATAAAAATTTCGTATATTCCGGATTTTTGTTAAAATTTAAATTTGTCAACATTATCACTAAGGATATGAATAGGGTAAGGGGGTGGAATTGTCACAAACTTTAAATTAAATTTTTGTAGGACAATTTTAACTTCTCAAATATTGTAGAAATGTAGTGAATTCTCCTGCATATCAACAGTTGATTCCTGTCCTTACGGTGGCTTAAGGTCGGGTTGTACTGCCGAATGATCCTGTCAATATGTTTGGCTGAAAACTATCAATCGCTATTTTCTTGATAAATTTGATTTCTTCACATTAGACCGGGAGGCGGCAGCACAGATAATCACCTCATCGAGTTCACGTATGAAATTCTAGGATTAGTTAAATCTTGATTCGCATATTAAAACGCAATCGGTCTGCCAAGTCATATCTTGGTGGAAAACACCTGAAAACCCGATTTTAGCGGCTGACTCGTAGGTTTACCATTGTGTTTTCCTGCTCCCAGTCCTCCATGTTTTCGTACCATTCGGTGCAGGAAAACACTATGGTAAACCTACGAGTCAGCCGCTAAAATCGGATTTTCAGGTGTTTTCCACCAAGATATGACTTGGCAGACCGATTGCGTTTTAATATGCGAATCAAGATTTAACTAATCCTAGAATTTCATCCGTGAACTCGATGAAGTGATTATCTGTGCTGCCGCCTCCCGGTCTACATAATTGGTTACTTGAACAAATTATGAAATATAATAATTGACTGGAATGCGGAGAGTTTATACTGAGAAGCTTCATTTACTGAAAACGGAATAACAGTGGTTTTTTTTATTGGTTTTCTATGAATAGAATAGCTTAATACAAAAGCGCATCTATTAATGTAAACATCTAAATATGAGAGTTTAGCATTCTCTTTAATTTCAACGGTGAATTTAATGCTATTTATTTAATTTATTGATATCTTGAAGAAAACTTGTTAAATCTGATAAACTGTAATTTCATAAGACGAAAATATCATCCACATAAAGTAATCTACATTGAGGGTTCAGATTAAACGTAGCAAATATCTTATTTTACAGAAGCCTTAAGGGGCGAACTTTTCAAATAATCTGGAAACTGAGGATCCCATTGGTGTAGCATTTAACTTTATCAGTAAACTCCTTCGTTGACTCAATAGAAAAGTTTGAAATAGTAAGTATCGACTTCAAAAAATATCGAATGCTTTTTCTAAGAAATACGTGGGTGCGACATAGCGGGAAACGATGGGTGTCAACGGTAAATTTATCTTGTAACCTTTCAGTCTCCCGGTTAACATCTGAGAAACTTCTGTATGGTTAACCCTAAGAAGGAATTTCATGCTATCAGGCCATTTTCCAGTGTGAACCAACACTTGAACCTTACAGAATATCCTGGGTTTTAACTCGTTTTGAAGTACTTCACAACTATACTATTCAACGATCCCAAGGTGTCTGCTATTCAGACGTTTTACTATATTTTAATATTAAACAATATAGATATGCCCAATTTTTAATACAAAATACAAAATTCGTATTAGAGACATAATTGTAGACTACTTTTCATAATTGAATTAAAACATGCATTAATATCCATTAATTTAGTGTTCGAGTTGAAATATGTCGTGCTTGGGTTGTATTGCGTGTCAACGAAAATTTTTTGTCCTGTTGCGATCGGGTTGCCGGTCGCTGGAATTTTTTTGTTGTGTCCGGGTCCGTTTGCGAGTTGACTTCAAATGGAATTTTTGGGTTCCGGTAGGGTATAAAACAAACCATGCAGGACTCTAGACTAGATGTTTGGACAAACAGCTGGTCATTTTCTAATTAGCCTAAAACTGAATAAACTGATTGCAATAAACCGAAAAAAATCAGGCCGATTGAGAAAAAAGTGGTATTTTTATAATTAGCCCAACTCTGTACAGGTTCTTTGCAATATGCCTAAAAATATCAGGTTGATTAAAGTATAAATGATCATATTCTAATTAGCTTAAAGCTGCATGGGCTGTTTGCAAAAAGTCTGAAAAATATGAGGGTCATTGGGAAAAAGGAGGTGATTCTCCACTTAGTCCGAATCTTTGCAAACAACCTAGGCTGTTTGTAAAGAACCGGAATTCCCAATTAGCCTACGCCATATATATAGTTATACGCATTTAAATGCATGTAATGCATAAAATAAAAAATGTGCATAAAAGTATAAAATTTATCTAAATTTATAAAAATATTATGTTGCAATATTTTTTTTCCATAAAATGTTCCATAAAATGTTTAATTTGTCTGCTAATACATACGTGAAAGAATGTATTTATATTTTCTTAAGTAACAATTTATGATTTTATAATAACTATATATATTTATTTTAAACATGGGACTAACTGAATAATTTTTTAAACATTATAACAAAATATTGAAATACACATATAATTTAACTTGAAACAATTTATATGACTCCCGAAAGCAAATGTTGAAAATTTTATTAAATTGTAGATCCCAAAACTAACAAAAGGAAGCAGGTGTGTGACTGAATGTTACGCTTTGCATGTTACACGAAACTCTATCTTCAGGATATCCATGGGATTTGATTCATTTTTAATGTAGGATCTTTCAAAATCTCACAAAGAATGTAGCAACTACACAAAAGTTGCATTCAGATGATTTGATGAAATCAGGAGGAATATCTTAATGTCAGTGGATGATAAATTGTTTTCTATACCTAAGAATACCGTTCGATTGGATTATTTGATTATGTGAATGTTTTCTTAATTTAAAAAGTTTTCTTTTTCCATACATTTACTTCTTTATATTATCTCCACAAGGAGTATGCAAAATACCAAAGTGACAAAATAAATAAACAAATAAGCTCTAAATTGAATATTTTTCAGTTATTCTCAGGAAATGATTTTTTTCTTAAATTCACTCTCAGTATAATAAACAAGAAATTATTACTTATTAGTCTAAATGTTTCCAATTTCATCCAAACTACAATAAATTAACATTTTGATAAAACAGAAAACTTCACTATTATCTGTGATTGGGATAACATCATTTAATAGAATGTCAATATCATCTGTGATACATACCGGATGAATGTCGTAATTGCATTACATTATGAATTTTTGGCTTTTAAAAAACACATTTTTATTTTTGTTTGCCGTTCTTCTTTTCTTTTTTATTTATAAATTATTTGGTTAACATTCTTTTTACCATTTAAATCACTTTTTTGTACATATCATTAGCACTATCACAATATCATTACAATAATTATACTTACTTTATTGTCGATACAATATTTTTAAATTCGTCAGCGTTAATGCTTAAGAGTTGAAATTGAAATAAAGGTGAGCGACTAAAAAATACTATCTAAAATAATTAATCAAACGTTTTGTTTACGGTTATTGTCCTTAATTAAAAAATTGAATTAAAAATGTTAATTCATTTTAAGTGAAAAAAATACATTACTTAAAATTTTCCTTTGATTTTATAACACAACGTTGATCATTTTTTTTTTATAACACATAGATTTTACTTTGTATTAGATACAATGTCTTATTAAGATAAATCATTCATACAATATCTCTTCCTTAAATATATTTTACATGGTGAATGTTGATGAGTATTGAATTAATTGCGATACATATCAAGTTTTAAAATCCAAGAAGAAACGTACATTTCTCTCTATTATTTTATCTTTGTGATTCTCATTATAAATAGAAAAAACATGTTATGAAGATTTTGAAACAGAAATAAGAAACGCAAACACAAGAAAAGTTAATTTAAAAGATATCATTTGTAATATGATTACATTGAAAACTTGAATACATAATTAACATATTCGAAATTACACATAATTTGAAATTTTAAAAGAGAAAATCCAATGCATGAAAAGAATTTTGACAGCGTTTTAATAAAAAAACTAAAAGCAAAAGCACTTATCACGAATTAGAGATTATTTTTTCTACTTTAAGGAAGTATTAAAATGTGCAGCAGTTCCTTTTTATGTTATTTTCTATAATTATATGCATAAACTTTGAAGTAGTACTCAAATGAATGCTTCTTGAATTGATATGAAATATTACCATTCGAGTAAATGCAATTCTTAAAGAAAATGAATGTCTACATTATTTATCTTATGTTTCTTCATATTATCTTTGATCGTTTTATAGAGTTTTTGTTTTTCAACAGTTAAAAAATAATTCTTTTTTGAAGTAAAAGTTTTTATTTTCCTTTTAAAAACAAATGTTTGATAAAATACTAAAAAATAGCTTTCCATAGTGTAAAAGTAAAACTACTGCTTAAAGTTTTCAACATATTTTCATAGATAGGAGATGCAGAAAAAAATATATTGAATACGGCAAAAAATTGCACTGCAAGAACTAAATTTGCAGAATTTTTCCATGAAATTAAAAATTTTCAAGACAATATATTAAAATAACATAACAAAAACTCTGTTCAAAATTTCATTCACAGATATATAAACATGACTTTTAAACATGACAAATTATAAAAAAAAATCCATTCGGATAAAATGGATATAAAATTTTGATTATGGGCGAGGCAGGATGGATAGAACAACACAAAAATTATTATATCTTCTGATGTAATCATCGTAGAAATATGCGATTTGCTTTATTTAATTTATCTAACTTTGTAGTATTTATTAGAAAAAAATAAAAAAATAAAAAAAAATTAAAATGCATTTCTTGAACTTTTTAACCTTCGGACCCCACTAAACATCATATGCAATTCTAGAGTCAATAATTAAAGCAATTACATAGAATTGAGCAGAGCACCTATCCAGGATTCTGATCCTAATGTTTATAGAACACCCTCAAGTTAAGGGAGGAAAACCTAAGATTCTGACTCTATGGGACATCATCTGTAATCCATATAAGCCAAAACAATTACAAATTCAATCTAAATGTAATTACACAATATACGTTAACTGTATTATATTCTTATTAAGTTAAAATTCATTTAATTTTACATGTCATGGAATATTAACATTTTGTCACTTAAGCTACACAATCATTAAAATTTAATGAATTCACTGTGTCATATTGTTTGAAATCTGCTGTATGTAAGTGTGAAAATATATCATCCATTGTTTAAAATCATATGCAAGTGAAACGTAAATTTACAGAGCTGATTAAAGGAGATTAATGGACTACCTAATGAATCAAGATATTAAGACATATTTGATAATGGTTTGAAAAGGCTCTTTGGCAATATTAAGTTTAATTATATGAATTATTTGGATCAATTTAAAATAGTCTTTTGAGGTTTCCGTATGTTCGTTGGATATTTAAATTACTGTACAACTTATACTGCGGATTGTTTTATATAGCGCTTCACGAAATAGCATTATATTCTGCATGTAATTCAAAATAACAGTGATTTGAATTGATTTTCAGATAAATATTCATTTTATCTACACTTTTATTGTAACTTAAATACACTGGTGTACATAAAATTAGTAACAAATACTAAATGCTACTTTTTTAAAAATAAACGCACGTAAATAGAGCATTACATCATTGCGCAAATATTACATGTGAGTGTTTCTACACTTTTCGGAAACAATATTTTTTTAGCGCAAAGATTGTAATAAAAATTCGAAATCGAAAACCTTTATATTAATATTCATAGTGTATCTTTCTCTTCTTTTAAAATTTATACAGGGTGATTCTGAACTCATGAGCAGAATAGATCTAGAGAAGTTCAAAACATCATAAAAAGCAATATTGTAACTCAAGTAATGAACCGTTAAATCACGTTTCCAGACTCTGGAGAGAAATACTCTATACTACACTTTCTTGGTCACTAAAAGATTGCTACTTTTACTTATCATATATTCTAATACGACAAAATTTTGTGTGTGTGTGTGTGTGTGTATGGTTATATATGCAAATTTTATCTTAATAACGGCTCTAACGATTTTGACGAAATTTTGTATCCGACCGTTTGGAGCACCAGAAAACCATTGGGCTATGTCACATGTTCGAGAAAATTCGATTAGTGGGTCATTTTGGGTCACCATGTGTCAGGGTCAAGCTATCTAAAAAACGGATCAAACGATTTTGATTCAATTTTGTATCTTACCATTTTCGGGCACGAGAAGACAATTGGGTTGGGTTACTTGTTTGAGAACTTTCGATTAGTGGGTCAACGCGGCTCAAGTTAATTTTATCTAAAAAACGTCTCTAACGATTTTGATTAAATTTTGATCCTATGAGTTTCTAGAACGAGAAAATCATTGGTCTAGGTCACATGTCCGAGAAAATTCGATTAGTGGGTCTTTTATGGGTCATTATGGGTCAAGCTAATTTTATCTAAAAAACGGCTCAGACTATTTAGAATAAATTTTGAATACTATGGTTTTCGGGCACGAAAAGACAATTGGGCTAGGTCACATGTTCGAAAAAATTCGATTAGTTGGTCATTTTGGTCATGGGTCATTATGGGTCAAGCTATTTTTGTCTTAAAAACGGCCAGAGGATTCGAACTAAATTTAGAATCCTACAGTTTCAGGGAACGAGAAGACTATTGGGCAAAGTCACATGTTCGAGAAATTTTGATTAGTGGGACATTTTGGTCATGGGTCATTATGGGTCAAACTATTTTTATCTTAAAAACGGCTCAGACGATTTGCACTAAATTTTGTATCCTACAGTTTTTGGGCACGAGAAAATCATTGGGCTAGGTCACATGCTCGTGAATACCCGATTAGTGGGTCATTTTCTGTTATCATGGGTCAGGGTCAAGTTAATTGTATCTAAAAAAACGGCTCAGACTATTTTGACTAAATTTTATATCCTACGGGTTTCGGGCACAAGAAGACAATTGGGCTTGGTCACATGTTCTATAAAATTTTATTAATGGGTCATGGGTTCATGTGTCATGATATTTGAAATCAAAGCTAATTTTGACTGAGCATAGCTCGGTCTTCCCTGCTCGGGTTATTATTATTACTAACCAAAATGGGAATATTGATGAAAATTAGAAGAAATAATACCTGAAATATAAAAGAAAATTTATTTAACAAACAATTGAACTCAAGAGAGGGATTTTAAATTTGACAACATTCCCTTCAAATAATGTGCATTAGAACCCATGGACAAAACTTTAAAGGGTGCTAAACACATCTGAACAAGAAAATTTCATAATACAACAGATGGGTGTAACGTAAGCGGTGAACCGCTAGATGACTTTGTCATTTAAACACATACAGTGTTCGTTTTTCCCACCATCATCATTTCAACCGTGGATTGCAAACAGTATGGCTAGTTTTACATATCACAGAAAGGTGGATATGCATTTCATGTATGATGGTGCGGATGAAAATGTCCTGGAAGCCTAAATTGTATAGTAAACATGGATTGGATCACAATCAGAAAGCGCCATGTAGAGCTTCATTTTTTAAGTTACGACCATACTCGTTGCTGTGTTTTGAGCTTGTCTAGGTATATTCTATCTCCCCTTAAAGTGTTTGTTTCCCATGAGTTCAGAATTACACTGTATACGTGGACGTATAGATTTTACATTACTAGGTGAGTAATTCATTTTATAAATGTTTAGGGCAATGATTCCCAACCTGGGGTACGCGGTTACTAAATTTTGAAAATTATGGCACGGGATTTTTTATTCTATAGGTGCATATAAGATAGCTTGTAACTGTAGTTTAAAATACTTTTTGGAAAAAAAAATTATATTCCTAAAAAGCAATTTTCAGCGAGAAAACAGATTTGAATTGATAATATATTCAGATTATTAAATAAAGAGAAAAGTGCCCAGTTAAACTGATGGCATTGAGCTCACAGGCTATTCACACTAATTGTATATTATACTCTTATTTCAAAGAATAATGCCCCTCTGAAAAAAAAGAGATCGACAATAAATTATGGGGGGTGACCCCCCCTTTCCCCCCCCTTTATACTTAACCAATGAACCCCGAAAACTAATCAGGGAAGCGCCTTACTACAATGAATCTATATACAAAATTTGAAGCAAATTGGGTAATTCTGCATGACAAACCCATTTATCTAAATTATGGGGAGATTAACCCCCAGTCCCCTTTATACTTAACCAATGAACCCCCCAAATTAATCAGGGAAGCACCTTATAACAATTAACCTATAAACCAAATTTTAATCAAATCGGAGAATTTGGTATGAAAAACACATTTATCTAAATTAAGGGGGGATTAGCCCCCCGTCCCCCCCTTTATACGTAACCAATGAACCCCCAAAACTAATCAGGGCAGCGCCTTTTAACAATGAATCTATAAACAAAATTTTAATCAAATCGGATAATTTGCATGAAAAACACATTTATCAAAATTAAGGGGGGATAATCACCCTCCATTCGCCCCCTTTATACGTAACCAATGAATCCCCAATTCTAATTAGGGAAGCGCCTTATTCTAATGTACCTATAAACAAAATTTGAATCAAATCGGATAATTCTGCACGAAAAACACATTTATATAAATTAAAGGGGGGATTAGTCCCCCTTCCAACTCTCTATACTTAACCAAAGTACCTCCAAGACTAATCAGGGAAGCGCCTTATAACAATGAACCTATAAACCAAATGTTAATCAAATTGAATAATTTGGCATGGAAAACACATTTATCTAAATTAAGGGGGGACTACCCTTCCCCGTTCCCCCCTTTATACGTAACCAATGAACCCACAAAACTAATCAGGGAAGCGCCTTATTCCAATGTACCTATAAACAAAATTTGAATCAAATCGGATAATTCTTCACGTAAAACCCATTTATATAAATTAAGGGGGATTAGTCCCCCGTTCCCCCCTTTATACTGAACCAATGAACCCCCAAAACTAATCAGGGAAGCGCCTTATCACTATAAACCTATAACCAAAATTTTAAGCAAAACGGATATTTCTATCAAGAGTTATCGCGTTACGTACATACGTACATACATACATACATACATACAGAATCGGCGGGCACATTAGCTCAGCCTGTGAGCTAAAAACCTGTGAAGATGTTATAGGAAACTGGATGTCACATGTAACGGAGACATGCATTTACGTATAGCAATTTTTTAGCCATACTAGTAGAAGGCGAAACAGCGAAGTAAATAGTAACGATTTTTTTTTCAGAACAGTATTTTTAAAATCGGCGGACACATTATCTGAATGAATTTAGAACCTTCTAACTTGATATTTCTAAAAATCAATCGCTCAGAATTTTTCTAGTTCAAAACGAAGGGTCTTTTAGAAATATTGAATTCTTGTGTAATTTTAAAAAAATGTTGGAAATTTACAATTTACTTCGAATTGATCTGAATCTATTTGAAATGCATATATTGTAAAACGGTTACATATTTCACTGACTTTTGAACCAAAAATATATATTTTTGTCTCATTTTTCTGGGTTAACGCTATGATGATTTACTGTTTCCCACAGCTTGATCGTCTTTTTTCAAAGTTGATTTCGTCCACCAGCTGGCATGTTGACACTTTCCTATATATCAACATATTAACTAAATTACTAAAAGTGCGAAGTGACTGGTCATATTATCTTCAATAAAAAGTGTTTTGAGAAATTGTAAATTTAAAATCAAAAGTGAAAACAAACATTATTTAAAAAAATTAAATAGAACTGATAGAACTAATAACGATGTATTTTTAAATTTTTCAGCTTTATCTAAATAAGCTCATAGTTTGAAATAGAAATAGCCGGATTATCCTATATTACCTTACATCGAGTTTTTATCAGATAATATTTATTTTTATTCATAAATAATCACATTTTTGTGTTCTCATTCAACGACCCATCATTTAAATTTAATAAACCCACTGTGTCACGTTATTTGAAAACTTAGAGGCATATGAGAGCGAAATTGCATCCCTTGTTTAAATTAAGCAAATGTAAATTTACAGAACTGATTAGAATAGTCTAATGAACTATATTATTTATTTTTTTAATTTGTTTTGTTGTAAAATGAACATCGGTGTTGTCAAATTAAAAGGAGGACACGACATGATTTATTAAAACACAACAATTTATTTATACTAGTTAGCAGGGAACGATAGCAGTGATGTGGATTTATTTACTTTAAGTATTCGAAAATTAAGTTAATTTAGGAAAAACTAAGAGGGGGGAAATACTTTAACAAAACTTGCTAAATTTTATATTGCCTAACTTGGCTCTAAATGTGCCCACTGTTTGTTATACAGGAACAATAAGAGTTTCATTTTAGAAGTTAATCTGAAAGGATTCGCGTGCATCCCAATGTTTCTTTGTTCAAAGTAAGAGGCTCAACCTCTTACGAAATAGACGAAAACTCACAGCAAGGTGTTCTATCAAACTGTTTGTCAGGAACTCCACTTAAATACACAAGTGTTGTTAATTGTACGAGAGAACCCGTTGATTCAAAGACGATATGCGTTCAAAATCTACATAATTAATATATTAATGCTCTAAGTATACCTATTGCACAAACAGTTATTTAACAAACATATCCTTGCAAAAATAATTGTTACAATCAGAATTCCGTAGAATACATCTACACTTTGCTAAACTTATGAAATGTTAGTTTTGTTTTCTCATTCAGCAAAATTTTTAGGATTCAGAACACAACGATCACAAGCAAAATCTCAAAAATCCCTCGTTCACTATGGTATCTTTATAAAAGAGTAGCTACACACTCTGCCACTTTGTAAAGGTGGCTTTAGCAACAAATTTTAAATTTTCGTAATCCCATTGAAAGTATTTTATACAACATTTCGTATTATTGAAAAAACAGTGTTGGGATTTTTCCCCTGCCTTTCCTAAAATCCGTCTGTTTCTATTGCAAAATAGTGCAGTACAAATTTCTTAGTGCCATTATTTTTCTTGGAAATATTCCACATTTTTATACCAGTATTTCATAGCGTTCGAAAATGGAAACACATTTAAAATTTTATGTTTATTTTATAGATCAGGTCAATCAAAACATAGATTGGACCTACAAATATTATATATATATATATATTATAATCATGAAAGCACTTATAAATATTTATTGAAGCTATAAAAAATAAAGAGTCTTAAAATTAAAAAAAATGAAATATGTTAAGGATTTAAATAAGTTTTTGTTTTAAAATTTTGAATAATTTCTGTTAACTTTCGTATGTTCATATCTTATGTTATTTACAAAAACGAGAAAAATAAATGTGTTATTGGCATTATACGAAATACATTATATTGAACATTATATGTGTTGTCTAGTTGCAAAACCGGCCAACTCCTCAAAATTTGAAAATGTGTTTTTTCAGCTTTTTAAGTTCTAAGTAAAGTTTTCTACCATCTGTAATTAAAAAAAAAGCCTAAGCTGGTCAAATTCCTGTGTTATATGCGTCTGAAAATCACGATGTGCTGCAAAACCGGCCAAATCCATAAACTAGTGAGGTTCAAAAGCGGCCATCTCCATATCGGCTAGATGACACTTCTGCTTCTCCCCGCAGTAACCTCTCACTTGTTGATTAGATTAATGTTATAGTGTTTTCTCTCGCCTGTGACTGCTCCTCCTTGGTGCATACAAAGTTTCTAACAATTTAGTTTCGTGTTTTCTCTGACTATGGAAAAGTTTGTGGAGGAAGTATTTCCTAATCAATCAAGGAAGAAGAAAAGTGACCCTTCGACGCGGAAAAGGAAAAAAGCGGATTAACATGTTTTTATGCTCTAAGCAAAATACTTTTCTGCGCCCTCTCCCTTTGTTTTCATAAAACTGTAAGTGAATTTTCTCTGATAAATTTAATATTTTTTTAATCTATTTAATTTTTTAATAAAATATTCTTCCATTTAATTTTTTTTTATAAATTTTAGTATTTTGAGGATTGTAGATGCGGAATAAACGGGCTTTTGCTACAGTTAAAATCTGAGAGAATACATTTGTGATTACATTTTAATAATTTCTGGCATTATTTTTTTCAGGTACTGCCCTACTCGTAATCCAAGAAATCCAAGCTGTGGCACTCTTCAAAAGCTTACCAATGCTCCTCAATGTTTCCTCGAACATTTTTGTGTATTTACTACCCCTAAAAACCCAATGTTACATTAAATTCAGCAAAAATTAATTTCTGGTTTGTTGCATAACCGGCCAACTCCAAAGTAAGTTGCAAAGGTGGCCAAATCCAAAACAAAGACTTAAATAACCCCCTCATTTCATGTGCCCCTGCCACCTTATTTTGTGTTTTCAAATATACTGCCTTAATGACTATAAAACTAAAGAGTTTTGGTTCTAATCTTATTTTGGCTAAGTGTGGCAAAAAATCAGCTTTTTCTCAAAATTTTACTTTTTGGAGATGGACGGTTTTGCAACTAGACGACACATATTAAAATTATACGAAAAAGCATACTCTCAAAAATATTACTTTTAAAATTTATCCATTCATTAATTTGAATTAAATGTTCAATATTAATACATAAAAAAATATATTTAAATCAACCGTGTAATTTATTTGTGTCGTTCATGGAATATTCTTTTTATTTAAAAAATACATTTTATATACTCAATTTTGTAAATATTCTGCATTACATATCATATATTTAAATTTTAAATGGCTTTATTTAATTCCGGTGATCCCATCTCCATTAGGTAGAAGTTGAAAGGAAATTAAAATTCTTTCGAAGGATTAATTCCGTTGTAGAATTTAAAGTATTTTATAAATTGATTTATAATGAGAGAAGGAAACTCGAATACCTTAAATACAATCTCTGATCTGATAATGATGTAAATAATCAGGAATTTCATGCGACTATGAACTGAATTGACTTTTTATAAATTCATCGCTCTGAGAATTACTTTTTTACTATGTATAATACGTGTTTGTATACTTAAATGGATGTAGTAAACAAAAAATAAAAATACAAAAATTCCCACATAGATAAAACCCAATGCCATTAATACTCTATTTTTTTTAAAGAAATATTTCACACGCTCCAGCAAATTTCTCAAATGTTTTTATTTTTATGGATACGCTCAGATACATGCAGAAGCGGTAATGAAAATAAACATTAATTCGTGAAAATAATTTTAACAAAATTGAAAATTTCGCAGTTTTCTACACATTAACCCTTCTAATGCCATGAGGCCACCTGTGACACTATAGCAACTTTACCGTACATCTGTAAAAATATATGAGTTAAAAACAATCAATTTGTTCATTTTATGCTTAACATTTGGCTCATATAGAGAAAATTGATAAAATGGGTAGGCTTTAGTTTTTATTTACAACTTATCCACTGAGTACCACTGAAGTCACTGTGACCTCAATACAAATTTATATATCAGATCAAATTTTTTAACATAAAATTTTATATTATTTTACACAAAAACACATTTTTGTAACAAAACGAATAAATTTAAGGCTTATGTACATTTAGGTTATAATTTTACATATAACAAAATAAAAATCTTAGTGGGATCAGACATGACTCCAGGCGTTCTCAATGAAAGATAAAAAAGGTTGGTGATAGGTGGATTAAGAGTAAAAATTATACAAACATTAGAAAACATAGAGACAAAATTTAGGAAGCCCGAATGGGAGATTCGCATTGTCAATGATGTTTGCATGTAGCTTTTTATAGCTATGTGTATCTATATGTTTATCGATATATTTTGTAGCTGTTTATAGCTGTTTATATATATACAGTTAAATAGCTCGGAAATTATCAAACAGAAAACTTAGCACAGAAAGCCTTATTTATTTTTATTCATTATGAACTGTTTCTGTTTCTAAAGGTTACTCTTCTCTCTTGACATGCACCATTGTGTCTGATAAGAGAGTAACAATGCAAATCATGGCTATTATATTTAATATATATATATATACATATATCGGATTATGAACATATGTGCCTAAGAACTTGGTAGTATTTGTACAAGGAGATGAAGTTAGATGACATTGTGATTAAAAGTTATTGCACGAAATTCGTGAGAAGATCAGTCTAACCTCAACTTTTATGTAGGGCGGAAGTTTCTCAAAGTGAAGGGTGTGTGTTGTAGTACCGCCGTTCCTGGCTGATTTTCCCTATTTAGTTTTGATATCATACTGAAAAAGAAAACACTGTGTAGTACGTGGTTTCGATCACCGGAAAACGTTGTCAATGTTGCTGTCTTGCTACACCTTTTGAAGTAGATGTTACTGCGAGGTCTCAAAGCTTGCGTTTTATTCACAGTCTTGGAAAATAAATATAGGCATCACAAAACCATTATTTAATTTACAATAACGACCTTTTTTGTATTTTGACTTCAAATGAGGTCCTTTAAAATGATGATGATGTTTATGACTTTTTTAATATGTAAACAAAATCCTTAAGCTTAATTTGAATTGCCTTATTTATTTCATATATTTTTCACACACTAATTCCTCTCATATGTAAATTTCAAGCTTTTGCGCCGCATCCATGTTTCGGAATACACTGTCTAAAAATAAATAAATAAATAAATAAATAAAGTTGATCTTACAGAAAAAAAGCTGTTAGACGGAACGAAAGTAAAAAACTGTAAAATTTAAGGAAATAATCAGTATTTATTACAAACTTTTTTTTTGTAAAACCTTTGTTACAGCGTAGTTATCACGAGGCTAACGAAAAAGAAAGGCTACCGCGGTGCTTTATTCATATCTTTTTTTACAGACCGCGGGAGTCACGTGATGCTCGAATGCACCAATGAAGGTGCACGAAAAGAGCATCACGTCACTTTAGCGGTCTGTAAAAAAAGATAAGTAGAATGTACTGCGGTAGCCTGTGTTTTTCGTTAGCCTCGAGTTATCACATATTACATCACAGCCATCGTATATTTGAGTGCATATTGGTAGTAATATAGTACGGAAGAATATCGTAAAAAAGGAAATTAGCAAGTTGGTTTAATAATATTAGAAAATTTTGAAATTTTTCAGTTTGTCAAACTAAGATAATTAAATCGTATATCTATACTTAAAACAATGAATTTCCTTTTCAGACGATGGATCCATATAATTATGCAATGCTTTATCCAGACATATCAATTGATGATTTAACTGCTTAAAATTTGTAAACTGAAATTATTAATTTCAAAATATTTAATCAATCAATGTATATATGAATTACAATTTTTTTAGCTATTCAATTATATAGGAATATTTGTGAAGTCCTTGCATTACAATAACCAATCTTAAAAGCTAATAAGATTATGAACTATTATACTTCAACAGAGGACTTTGTAATTCGATTTAATATGAATAATTTTGAATTCATAATTTGACATGTCTGCAACATACGTGTCATAATTATTTTATGTTAACCATCTAAAATACACAAATTGTAAAAGTTTGAAATGTCATGTGGAAATTTATATTAAATTTATTTAAATGTATTTAAATTTCAATTATATTACATTTTAAAATGGTGAGAACTTATGCTGTAATTTGCATCTAAGGCCTAAATAAAGAATTAATCTATGGAGCAATAGGATCTATACACTGAATATGCTAACTTATATGGAATTTTCGAATTTATATAAATGTTACATACTGTTGAAACCTTTCAATTTTCTACGCCATACAAACAAATAGTACCTTATTCAAAATTCTACACTTATGCCTTTTTTCAATGTTTTATGTTTGCTCAACAGTTTTTAATACACATATTCGATATCATTTTATTAATATGTTTTGCTCCATGATTTTTTTCTCAATTAAAATGTAATTTAATATATCTACTATATTTAATTATAAATTTCACAATTAAAAGTTTTGATGCATTCAATAAGCATTATGAATATTTTATTTAATAAATATCTGAATATATATTTATATATCTCTTTATTATATTGGTAACATGTTAAATATTATTTAATACTCAAAATAAAATACAGATTTTTTTATCCGCAGCATTTTTACCTAATTTAAATGTTGTAATGAAGAGAATTTTCAAAGCACTTAGAATTATTTACCAATTTTTAAATATATATACTATCAGTTAAAAATGTCAGTCGTTTCACATAGCATTCTAACCTTTAAACGAATTACTCGAAGTTTCACCATTTCTCTGTGCCGTATTACCTTAAAACTCTCGGGATGTTTCAATCTTAAGAGAAAAAAAAAACCTACTGGAATCATATGAATGTTCCAAACAAATTTTTCGTTGTTTGAAACAAATTAATGAGCTGAAATATTAAGACACGCGTAAAGTTGTTTCAGAAACATGTTTGAGTATTGCATATTTAATGATAGGAATAATGCGAACCTTATCGTAGTAGTCTGGTGGGAGTTTTGATTCTTCATCGCTGAAATTTTCATTAGTAACACAGTTAATATAAACGCAAAATGCACTTTTGCGCTAGAGTATAAAACGCACCAGAAATATTTTTGTTCATTGTAATAATTGTACTTCTTAAATGGGGATTTCGGTGTACAAGTGTATAAAATTTTAAAATTGCGTGTCATCTTTAATTTCTGATGTTTTACTCTTTTACACGTAGACTTACGAATACACCTGTGATTAAAAATTGCTAAATAATTAATGTTATTTTTATATAACATGCTCATGTTTAATACAGGGATTTTTGTATTAAGGCTATATAATTTACTTTTCATGTATATTTTATATTAAAATCTGACGGTATGGTTATGCATTACAACTGCTCATCCTGGATTAGGCTGGATTATTGGTTCGAAATTAGATCTCTTATTTAAATTAAAAATAATTTTAATTAAAATTTTAAAATAAAAATAAATTAAATTTTAAATTTTAAATTAGATCTCTTATTAGTATTCAAGGTTGTTGTAACATCTCTCGAAATTTCTAAATTGGAATTAGTTCTCAAGATATTATTAATTTTTTTGTTATTTTAAATATCATTTTTGTACTGGTTGCAATTAAAATATTTCATCACTGTTACAAATGACAGAAAAAAGGAAATAATGGGATATCGTCTACTATTTGAACTAGTGAACAAATATATATTTTGTATAAATCGATTTAATAATTTTTAATTACATTCTGTTTTAAAAACATGTAATGTAAAGAATATTCATGTGACTGACATATACAGTATTTTTTACTGAAACACTGAAATATTCAATATTGTTGATCTGCATGAACTACGAATTTCCGAAAAAAAAATATAGATGAATGAACTCTGATAGAAAATAGAGTTCGTATCATGAAGATTGAAGAAACGCGTATGCTTATATTGGATATTTTTGTCCAAAAAATAGCAATCAATTATACATAAGTTGGTAATATCACCTACTTTGCTTCGACAGATTAGATAAGTAAATACTTGCTTGGCGTGAATTTCCAGCTCGCCAAGGTTTTGACCAAAATTCTCTCGACCAATTAATCTTTACAGTCCGTATCTTACCTTCCTCTTATAAATGAATGCTACTGTAATTTTTAAAAGTTTAGGTAGTTTGCAAAGCGTAATTATCATATTTTTCAGTTAATATACATTTTAAACATTATTTTTTTAGCTTACAATATTAAAAATTAAAATGTAAAGCTTTTTTAAATGTAAAATGAAATTTAATTTAATTTTTTCCTCAAAGTTGAAATATGCCATTAAACAGAAAACGTTACTATTTCGGTATATGTTAGTTAATTTTTGGAAGAATATTAAAAAAAAAATATTTTGAAGATTTTACATAATAAGACGCATTAAAATGGCTATTCAGTGTGATTATTTATTTAATTATTTATTTATTTTTTATGATCTAATGTGCACTTGTATACTAGCGTGGTGTGAAAAAATTGAAATATTTATTTTCGATTCGGAAAAAGTTATATTTGATATTAATAAAAATGATAAAATATATTTTTTTAATTTGAAATACATCTAACAATTATGCATATAAAAAAATTCGGAATATTACCGAGTTTCAAGTTTTTTCCTTATTAAAAAAATAAACTCCATTAATATATCTACACGTTATAACGAGAAAAAGAACTTTAAAGAGAATAAGAACTTTTAAAAATTCAGATTGCTTGATTAGCACAACTTTTTGAAATGGTATAATTCGCTTTATTTTCCCCTTATTTAATCTGTCATTAAATAAAGCGAATTTTACTTTCTCAAAAAATTGGTGGCAATCAAGAAAACTGAATTAAAAAAAGTAGCCGACGAGCAACACTGATGGTATTCATAAAAAATATTAACAAAATATTTTTTAAATCGGATAACATCTTCCTACCGCTTAAAATAAAAATAATAATAATAAAAAATAAATTAAAAAAGCCTTAATATATTTTTATTTAAAAAAATAATTTGCATTAAATTTTTGTATTGGTATAGTCTTATTTATTTAACGACAAACATCAACACAGCGTAGGCAATGCGTGCAGCTCTTCGCTTCTCATGAAATATAAAAAATGATTTATCATTTACAATATTAAATAAAAACAGATTTTATCACAGCAAGGTTGCTGCAGTTCAAGTTCCACATACACACTTACCCTCCAACAAGCCACGAAAACTTGAACATTGTGTGTTATCTATCTACAATATATAAGATGTAGCACATGCATTATTACTTTCAGTAGAAAAAAAAATAATTTCAATAACTATGAAATTTCACATTTCAAGCACAGTATTGCCAATCTTGTTTTTAGCAGAAACTACTTTAACTCTTGTTTTTTTTTTAATCTCGATTCTACCGTTTGTCGAATGTAACCATCGCTTGACTCTGGTCACTAACTTTTAGTGATGCTTCTGAAACTAGTTTTACGCATCTTTCAACTGTCTGAAAGTGGCAGGTGCACGTTGTTACATGCCGTTTTGGTACGTAACCAGATTGTATGAAAAATTTTAGGTTTCCAATCAATGAGTTCAGTATAATTAGAAGGTTTTCAGTTGTGTGTTGGCGTAACAAAATTTCTGATAGTTATCTCTTAAAAAAACAGATTCTCTGGTTTTTAAGTCACTTTTGAAGTTCTGAACATTTCCGACCAGTCCTCTTTTCAAAAATCACAGACGCCAATAAATGTGCAATTTGGGCAATGAACGAATTTCGTTAGATCATGGGATCTATAACTTGTTTCAGAAAATCAAACAAATAACGAAAAGTTTCAATGGCTCTGCATACATGAATAGGGCTATCTGTAAAGTTTTTCTTTATTTTAATTTCGGACTAGACTGGCATGTAATATCTGAAAGAGGAGCTCGTGCAACGCGAAACCGTCTCAAAAGGTTCTTAGAAAAAGGATAATATAAAATTCTCTTACCTTTTCTGAAAGTGCATCTTACTTCTGAATGTAATCCAGTATTTGGTGGTAATCCGGGGTTTAAATCGATTGCACTGCGTACATCATCTTTTTGCTGAAATCTAATATGTATATTAGTATGAGGCTAAATAAATTCTTTCTCAATCTTGATTAAATATATATTAAATAATTTAGAGCATATGGACGTTACAAGAATTAACTTTAACATTAAGTTTAGATTATATTTCAGTTGACATTTATGAGCTTATTCGCTGTACGTATGTAACGTTTACATTTTAATACAGGACTAAAGAATTAAAATATTAAAAACAGAGTTCAGAGTTTATCATTACATCATTCTTACGTCAGTGGAAATTACACACATTGCAAGGTTTCTCCGTAAGAACGTAATCGGAGTAATAATGTTTATATTTCCTGCTATAATTATTGTTCCAATGTCTTTAACATATTTCATATAATAATAGTTCATCAATTTAGAAAAGTTTTTGATCATTTACTTGAAGTTGAGTGGTCATAAATCTTACTTTGTAATTCACTATGCGTTGAAAGAATTGTTGATTATTTGAAGCTAGATTTTCTCTTTATTAGACGATCAATGTCTTTTTATTTTTCCCATTGCAAGAGGAAATGAAAAGTGGGTTTTATGTTTATTAATAGTTTCTCGGATGAGGTTAATATTTACAGTAATATCTAGTGATACAGTTAATTGCGATTTATGACTTATAAGACAGATTTGCAGAGCTTACAAAAAGCCTAAGAAGCACATTTAATTTTGTAAGGCATTTAGAATACGAAATAGGGAAGGGGTTACGATGAGACAATCCATTTTGAAAGTTACATGTGTTGCTTGCAGGGAGAATGTCTAGGAAATATTTCCGATTTTTGCTTAATTTATCTCGAACCACTACAAGCGTTGTACATTCGATTGGTTCAAAGGTTACCACTCGCAGTGCTTCACACTTAATGACTTAATCTCCAATTAGTCCGAAAATCAGATTATGTATCGTAGTTGCTCTCCGTACGTGTTGAAACAGATGGCGGAATGGCAACTCGATGAAACAGAGGAAACAGAGAGCCCTTTAAAATCAACGTCCTAGACTTAAATTTGACAAATTACGGCATTTTTCTAGAGAGTATTGGTGTTAGTAACATACATACAACAAGTCTAGGTCTTCTTGTGAAAATTAGTTGTTATTCAGGAATGGCAGCATTCTGCATTCGATCTGTCTGCTACTAAGTAAGCAAGTATTATTTTCAATACGTCGGAAGTTTCCATTACGGCTCGAAACAAACAACAATCTGCCGCTTGTTGGGTGGCGGTTAAGTGAACTATAAACTACAGCTACCAATAATTCTTTAAAAGATCTAGAAAAGTAACTAGTGAATAATCAAGAAAATTTCTATATTATATAATAACTTAAAGGCCTTTTTAATACTTAAAAAATCCTAGCACGGCTTCAAATAGATAATATATATTAGATTTATTTTCAAGAAATAATACAAAACTTTTCATAAAAAATTTTTTTTTTTTAAATTAAATTGAAGGTATATGCGTAATTGCCAAATATTATCTGATTTAAAAAAATCATTTTTGTCAATGCCAAAGTCACTTTTTCCACGCGTGGAAATATTACTATTTTCTTGTTTAATAAGAAAGCCCTTAAAATACATCAAATTTCGGAAATTCTCTGTGATATTAGCGATCAAAAGATGTTATACAATTTCAAGAATTATTTTTTATCTGTTTGATCATTGCTATAGATAACTTTTCCGCGTCAAAACGTGTGTGTCATAGCGTGTAAAAACTTTACTGTTTTTTTTTTCTTTTTAACACGATAAAACGTTGAAATAATTTTCGGAAATTTGTGACGGCATGCACGATTGGAAGATATTATCCGCTAAGGAGTTTAAACAAGAGCAGTATAAATGCTCTCTTTTCTACGCTGTTTATGTAATAGAAAAATGGGATCATATTTGTTTAGTAATTATCTGTTTGTGTATTGAATTTTTACTTGTATGTTTTTATTAAAAGTTTGTATTCGTCTTATGTTCATGTGTAATCATTGTTGTGATACAGTTAATCTTAATCGCACAATAATTTTTAAAATTACGTTGGGTTCATTGAAATATTCTAATAAACTAACTTTAATAGCAGGGGTGATTGTGTTCTGGTATTTTGTACACCACTAAATTTATATAGCAATATTCTTAGTATGTCATCTCAGAATTTATCGATTAAAGAGGAAAAAGTTTGCTATATAAATTTAGTGGTGTACAAAATACCGGAACACAATCACCCCTGAAATAGCCAAAAGTTGGATAACATATAAGATTAGTGGATAACATATAAGATTCTCAATCTATTGTTATAGATATCCACGCGATTGGCATTTGTATCTATTCTATGATTAATTTAGGCGTAATGAGTAATATTTATTTAATATTATTCTCAGGGGTGTATATATAAAATAAATAATTTTCAATCACATGTCTCTTAGTAAAAAATATATATTCAAGTTTTCACTGAATAAAAACATTTCTATTCTAAGGGGCTTTAAATTATATTTCGAATCGAAAAAATTTAATAAAAGAAGACAACAAACTTGACTGGAAGAGTATTTTTATGTGCGCAAAATAGATAAAAAAGATTAATAAATATACTTTTAGTTTATTAATTGCCTATTTGAAAAAATATATATTCTTCAAATGTTTAATCGTGAAGCGTATGTAGTACAAACAGAAACTATCCTATGTATTATCTGTAATAATGTGCGCATAATAGATAAAAAAGATTAATAAATGTACTTTTAGTTTATTAATTGCCTATTTATAAAAATATATATTCTTCAAATGTTTAATCGTGAAGCGTATGTAGTACAAACAGAAACTATCCTATATATTCTCTGTAATAATGTGCGCATAATAGATAAAAAAGATTAATAAATGTACTTTTAGTTTATTAATTGCCTATTTAAAAAAATATATATTCTTCAAATGTTTAATCGTGAAGCGTATGTAGTACAAACAGAAACTATCGTATGTATTATCTGTAATAATGTGCGCATAATAGATAAAAAAGATTAATAAATGTACTTTTAGTTTATTAATTGCCTATTTAAAAAAATATATATTCTTCAAATGTTTAATCGTGAAGCGTATGTAGTACAAACAGAAACTATCCTATGTATTATCTGTAATAATGTGCGCATAATAGATGAAAAAGATTAATAAATGTACTTTTAGTTTATTAATTGCCTATTTAAAAATATATATATTCTTCAAATGTTTAATCGTGAAGCGTATGTAGTACAAACAGAAACTATCCTATGTATTATCTGTAATAATGTGCGCATAATAGATAAAAAAGATTAATAAATGTACTTTTAGTTTATTAATTGCCTATTTATAAAAATATATATTCTTCAAATGTTTAATCGTGAAGCGTATGTAGTTCAAACAGAAGCTATCCTATATATTCTCTGTAATTGGAACAAAGGATTAATGCGGGGGATTCTCATTGTCAGACATTAATATGTCAGTTGTACATTTATTTTATGATTTTCAATACAAAAATATAATCAAAATCCAAAAATAACGTTAAGGATTATACGAAAAATTTACCTCGAGAAATTACCTGTCTAACTGTGGATATTGATTTGAAATTAACTTCTCTGTTGACGAAAAATTATAAGTATTCTCGTTTTACTATTATGGCATATATGTTATAGATATGCAATAAATATTTCATCAGGATCTATTTAATGAATGATGTTCTGTAACATAAATAGAACGACTTTGTTCCAGAAATTATAAGCAATACGAATCTGTGTAGCTTAAATGGAAATGTTAAATTTTACATACAGAATGCAAATAATAAATGGAATAAAAAAAAACAAGTAAGTATACTTTTAAAAACTAGAGTGGTAAAAAAAATACACTGCTGTCCAAAAATGTAGGGGCAGTGACAGGACGCATTCGCTTTTCACAAGGTTTTTCGAATATCTACTTAAATTCTTGAAGAAATGTCCTTGCTCTTCAAGGATGTAAAGCAGATTTTTGACTTTAAGAACAGTAGAAACAGCATACTGCAATTAAAAAGTGAATATATTGAATATTTAATGAGATATGGACATTTTTATGAAATAATTTCAACTGCGCATGCGCTAATTATACGATATATTTTTTCTTCGTGATTTGATAGTCAATTCTATAGAGTAACTCATTTCAAAAGAACAGTGAAATATCGTGAAAACTGAGAAAGTCACTGGCATACAGTGAGCTAATTGACAAATTGGGGGGAGGGAATCTCTTATCATCAATTGGATTTTCCACCCAATTTGTTAATTAGCTCACTGTTTGCCAGTATCTTTCTCAGTTTTCACGATATTTAACTGGTCTCTTATATGATTTACTCTATAGAATTGTTTTCCTAATTATGGAAAAAAAAACTCCGTGGTATAGTTCGCGCATGCACTGTTAAAATTTATTTCATACAAATGCCCATATCTCATAAAATGTTCAATATATTAATCTTTTAATTGCACTGTTTCAACTTCTCTTGAAGACAAACATATGCGTGACATCTTCGAAGTTCAAGGACAATTTATCAAGAATGTCAGTATATATTCGACAAACCGTGCAAAAATCGAAAGCGTTTATCATATTTTCAAAATTAAAAATCATACAATTAAAGAGCATAGTATTACATTTTCTTAAGTAACTTTAAAAAAAAAATTTTATGTTGTTTTATCGACGCCATGATTGTATCTTTTCTCAAATGTCAAAGATTCCCATTGTTTATAATCGCTGGAATTACGTCATGTGACATTTATAGGGAAACATCATTTATTATATAATGAATTAACATATCAATAATGTTAATTAACTATCCTCTCAAACATTTTAATCTCTTTGAAATAAATTTATATGAGCACTTTATTTGATACTTCCTTTTATTTTACATGCAGTTTTTATATCTATACTAAACAAAAGACAATTAAGGCTTTTCGAATTTTAAATGCATAAAAAGTCTAAAAACAAATGTCTTTTAGAAACGTCTGCACAATTATAATGCAAATAAAATCCGTCTTGTCCTCTTTCATCTTGCAGTTACTTTCAACTAAAAACTCTCTTAAAGCAATTATCAATGTAATATTTTTAATATTACATTTTTTTGCTCAGTTCTATAAATGATGTTATTTCGGAAATTTAAATTATGATTTTTAAGGTTTTTATCACATCAGTTAATAAAAAAAGAGAAATAAATTTTTCTGTTGCAAAATTAATGTAAATTTAAAACGACAATTTGCATATACATTAGTTGTTAAACAAATAAAAATATGTTTTAGAAAACAAATATATAATAATAGTTTTCCTGTTTTGTTAAAAATATATGTTTAACTAGTTTATAACATGGATAGAAATATTACAGGGTTCTCATAGATCCTACTTTTGGGTATTACTATTAGCGAATAGTAATCTTTGTTTTATTTATTCATAGAAGTTTTCGCACTATATAATACAAAAATGAACTATTCAACAATAGTAGTATATATACATATAGAAACCGTGCGATCCCTGTGCATATTTACCACCACTGCATACTGAAATATCTTTAAGTGAAATAACTTAAATATCATTTAAAACAATAAATAAGAACGAAAAATCATTCTTCAAACATAGATTATTTAACACTTTCCAACGCTTCAAAAATATTTTTACCAATCATTACCGTTTAATAAGCTGAAAGATAACATCTAAGTAAACAATTTGAAAAACGCTGAAACTATTTAAAAATGTAACTTCAGGAATTTACAACATATACAATGTTCGGAAAAATATCCGAATACTTTTATTCAGCCTTGTATAGGATCTATAGATTTGTATATATACTACATAGAATGCTATATTTTAGTTTAGTTAGGAAACGCGTAGCACAGTTTAAAATTCTCCTTCTGGAGTTTCTGTCCATAAACGGAAATGTGTTCGTGAACTTTTGTGGTGCCCTGCATATTATCTACAGAATTTATACACACCAAGTAATAGACAAAAAGTGAGTTAAATTTAAAATCGCGTTCAGCAACTTAAAACGCACTTCCAGGAATTATTGTTATCAGACAGTAGAGAATTCTTTTGCGTGTCCCTGTAAATGAACTTTGACTGCTATACACAAAATATTCTGTAGTAAGCCTCTTGTAATGCACCTTAGTGATATATATAAATTTCAATGCGTTTAAAATAGTGAAACATTATTTAAATAAACCGCAGACGATTTTTCTCCATAGACGTAATGTAACGGAATTCTTTTGACAGTCTCTGTAAAGTAACTGTAAGTGCTATGCACACCCTATTCCATATTAAGCTTCTTGTAATGCACCTTAGTGATCTATATCTATTACAATGTGTTTGAAATTGTAGAACATCATTAAAATAGACTGCAAATGATTCTTCCCCATAGACCATAATGTAACGGAATTCTTTTGAGTGTCCCTGTAAAAAACTATAAGTGCTACGCACTTCAGTTGAAATAGGGAACATGCTATAGATGGCGACAATAACATATAAAAATTGCAGGGTAATCCGAGCCTATTTACGGGAGTTAGAGCACGGCCAGACGGCTAGACGGCAGACAAACCGAAGTCATAAACACTTTTCAACTAGGTTGGAAAGTGTTAAAAACAGTCATCCTCTTAGCTTATCATATTTTCAAAATTAAAGATCATACGAAAACATATAAATAATGTTAATTAAATATCCTCTCAAACATTTTAATCTCTTTGAAATAAATTTATATGAGCACTTTATTTGATACTTCCTTTTATTTTACACGCAGTTTTTATATCTATACTAAACAAAAGATAATTAAGGATTTTCTAATATTAAATGCATAAAAAGTCTAAAAACAAATGTATTTTAGAAAAGTCTGCACAATTATGATGTAAATAAAATCCATCTCGTCCTCTTTCATATTGCAATTATTTTCAACTAAAAACTCCCTTAAAGCAATTACCAATGTAATATTTTTTAATATTACATTTTTTTTGCTCAGTTCTTTAAATGAGGTTACTTCGGAAATTTAAATTATGTTTTTTAAGGTTTTATGACATCAGTTAATATAATAAAAGAAAACTGCCCAGTTAAACTGACGGCATTGAGCTCACAGGCTATTCACACTAACTGTAAATTATATTCTTATTTCAAAAAATTTGAAATAAGCCCTCAAAAAATGAAGAAATCGACAATATATTAAGGGGGGAACCATCCCCCCGTTTCTCCTTCTTATAATTAACCAATGAATAAAACTAATCAGAGAAGCGCCTTACCACAATGAACCTATATGAAAACTTTGAAGACAATCGGATAATTCTGCATGAAAAATCCATTTATCTAAATTCAGGGGGGTTAGCCCCCCGTCCCCCCTTTATACTTAACCAATGAACCCACAAAACTAATCAGGGAAGTGCCTTACCACAATGAGCCTATATACAAAATTTGAAGTAAATCGGATAATTCTGCATGGAACACCCATTTATCAAGATTAAGGGGAGGGGTAGCCCCCGTTTCCCTCCTTTACACTTCAGCAATGAACCCCCAAAACTAATCAGGGAAGCCCCTTACCACAATGAGCCCATATAGAAAATTTGAAGAAAATCGGATAACTCTGCATGAAAAATTCATTTATCTAAATTAAGGGGGAGGATTAGCCCCTCCGTTAGCCCCTTTATACTTAACCTATGAACCCCCAAAACTAATCAGGAAAGAACCTTATCACAATGAACCTATATACAAAATTTGAAGAAAATTGGACAATTCTGCATGAAAAAACCATTTATCTAAATTAAGGGGGGTTAGCCCCCAGTTTCCCCCTTTATAGTTAACCAATCAATCTCCAAAACTAATCAGCGAAGCGCCTTATCACAAGGAACCTATAAACAAAATTGGAAGCAAAACGGTTATTTCTGTCAAGAGTTATCGCGTTACGTACATACGTACATACATACAGAACGGGCGGGCACATAAGCTATAAATTTTCTGCTGCAAAATTAATGTAAATTTAAAACGAAAATTTGCAGATACATTAGTTGTTAAACAAATAAAAATATGTTTTAGAAAACTAATATATAATAATATTTTTCCTGTTTTGTTAAAAATATATGTTTAACTAGTTTATAACATAGATGGAAATATTACAGGGTTCTCATAGATCCTACTTTTTGGTATTACTATTAGTGAATAGTGATCTTTGTTTTATTTATTCATAGAAGTCTTCGCACTAAATAATACAATGAACTATTCAATAATAGTGATATATATATAAATAGGAACCATGCGATCCCTGTGCATATTTTCCATCACTGCATACTGAAATATATTTAAGTGAAATAACTTAAATAGCATTTTAAACAATAAAACACGATATAAATAATTTTAAATTACCTAAAGTGGAGGGCATGGTATTACATTTTCTTAAGTAACTTTAAGAAATTTTTTTATGTTGTTTTATCGACGCCATGACTGTATCTTTTCTCAAATGCCAAAGATTCCCATTGGTTATAATCGCTGGAATGACGTCATGTGACATTTATAGGGAAACCTCATTTATTATATAATGAATCCACTATTAATAGGATTATTAGGTAGCTTTCAATACAAATAAAAAGAAAACTGCCCAGTTAAACTGAGGGCATTGAGCTCACAGGCTATTCACACTAATTGTCTATTATACTCTTACTTCAAAGAATTTGTAATATGCCCTCGAAAAATAAAGAAATCAACAATATATTAAGGGGGGGGGGGTCATCCGCCCGTTACCCCCCTCATAGTTAACTAATGAACCCCTTAAACTAATCAGGGAAGTCTCTAATTACTTTGAATATATATACAAAATTTGAAGAAAATCGGATAATTCTGCATGAAAAACTTATTTATCTAAATTAAGGGGGGATTAGCCCCCCTTTCCCCCTTTATACTTAACCAATGAACCCCCAAAACTATTCAGAGAAGCGCATTATCACAATGAACCTACATACAAAATTTGAAGAAAATCGGATAATTCTGCATGAAAAACTCATTTATCTAAATTAGGGGGGTTATCCCCCCCTTTCCCCCTTTATACTTAACCAATGAACCCCCAAAACTATTGACAGAAGCGCATGATCAAAATGAACCTATATACAAAATTTGAAGAAAATGGGATAATTCTGCATGAAAAACCCATTTATCTAAATTAAGGGGGATTAGTCCCCCCTTTCCCCCCTTTATACTTAACCAATGAACCCCCAAAACTATTCAGAGAAGCGCATTATCACAATGAACCTATATACAAAATTTGAAGAAAATCGGATAATTCTGCATGAAAAACTCATTTATCTAAATTAGGGGGGTATCCCCCCCTTTCCCCCTTTATACTTAACCAATGACCCCCCAAAACTATTGACAGAAGCGCATTATAAAAAAAAATGAACCTATATACAAAATTTGAAAAAAATGGGATAATTCTGCATGAAAAACCCATTTATCTAAATTAAGGGGGGATTAGCCCCCTTTCCCCCTTTATACTTAATCAATGAACCCCCAAAACTATTCAGAGAAGCGCATTATCACAATGAACCTATATACAAAATTTGAAGAAAATCGGATAATTCTGCATGAAAAATTCATTTATCTAAATTAGGGGGGGGGATCCCCCTTTCCCCCTTTATACTTAACCAATGACCCCCCAAAACTATTGACAGAAGCGCATTATAAAAAAAATGAATATATATACAAAATTTGAAGAAAATGGGATAATTCTGCATGAAAAACCCATTTATCTAAATTAAGGGGGGATTAGTCCCCCCTTTCCCCCCTTTATACTTAACCAATGAGCCCCAAAACTATTGAGAGAAGCGCATTATCACAATGAACCTATATACAAAATTTGAAGAAAATCGGATAATTCTGCATGAAAAACTCATTTATCTAAATTAGGGGGGGGGGTTATCCCCCCTTTCCCCCTTTATACTTAACCAATGACCCCCCAAAACTATTGACAGAAGCGCATTATCAAAAAAATGAATATATATACAAAATTTGAAGAAAATGGGATAATTCTGCATGAAAAACCCATTTATCTAAATTATTGGGGTTAGCCCCCCGTTTCCCCCCTTTATGCTTAACCAATGAACATCCAAAACTAATCAGGGAAGCGCCTTATCACAAGGAACCTATAAACAAAATTGAAAGTAAAACGGTTAGTTCTATCAAGAGTTATCGCGTTACGTACATACATACGTACGTACATACAGAACCGGCGGGCACATAAGCTCTCAGGCTTTGATAGCCTGTGAGCTAAAAAGTATAAAGCTACCTATTGCAGCCGTTCGGAGGAAAGCAGTTCCGGAAAATTTGGATATATTTTCACCGATCATGACCCCCAGACCCCAAAACCACCCTCCGTTCAAATGTTGATTTATATATATATATAGATATATCCATATATATATATTTATATATATATCTGACCTATGTCATACGATAACGCTCGTATTTATAAATCAATTTTGATGAAACTAATTGTGTGTATTAAGCTAACCAATGTCTCGACCGAGTTCGTTGGCCAGCTTGGTCCGCCATTTTGTTTCAAGATGGCGGCCATTTAAAAATTTAAAATTGAAATAAATATACAAAAAAGTTAAAAATTCAAATTTATTTTTTAATTACATTTTAGGCCTTGATACAAGGATTCCAGAGCATTTTTTCGTTTACCTCTATAATAAATGGCTGAGATAGAGCAGTTTGAAATGCTAGGGTGGCTGACATTTTGAAACATTACAGCACATTAACGCGATTACTCGCAAATTATTTTCTTTCATTGTTGTAATAATTTTCCCAATCATACGCATAAAACTATATATTCATATCCGTTAGCGCCAAAATTGGCGACATTGGCGACAAAATTTGCAAAATTGGCGACATTTGGCTAAATATCGCCATATTTTGCGACCAAAATAAGTCTTTATAAATGAAGCCAATTTGGCTATTGCTCAATAATTTGGCGAATTTCTTATTCAAATTCAGTATTAACGAATCTTATGTAAACGTTTCTTTGCATTTAAACTTGCTGTTTTCGTGTAACATTAGCTAAAATTTTAAAACGAAGATATAGGAAAGCTACCTTTTCCTCCCGGTACAGGCCGGAAGGACTTTTTTTTATATGTATTTGGACTGAGGAACCTTTTTAAGTGTACTGTTTATAAATATCCAAAATTTCTGTATAACTTTAATAATTATTTTTATTTACAAAAATGTTGAAAATATCTTCATTAAAATTTTGTGGCCTAGTAACAGCATATTTTATCTTATCTTCTTCTTACTGTCAATTAAAGAGCGCTTTGTAATTATGATGGTGATAAAATAACAATGCTAATTTAGTTAATGATTTCAATAAAAAAGCGATAAACAGAATAATATTGCATTCATGAAAGACAATACAAATGCATAATTTTCGTTTATTTCGCATTAAATGAATTTATTAATTATCGTAGTTAAATAAAAAAAAATTAAACAAATCTCAGAAAAAGACAAAAAAAAAGAAATATTAAAAGTTGAGGAATGTATTATTTAAAAATTACTGTTTGTTATAAACTTAAAATTTCAAGTAAAATTTCGGTAAATGTTTCTGAATATTTATGCCATACACCATTCTAAACACTTTATTGAGAACTTAAATATATATATCCCACGCATTTGGAAATGTGTTGCTGCATAAAAGAAAGAAAATGCTTTGAAGAGAAAGTTATAGCATACACTGTTTAAACATGCTTTTCGCAATTTGTGAACCCCTTCGTATATTTCTGGATAGTTCTTCATTTCTGTAATTGTTATTAAATTTTAATTTTCTCTACTAATATGTATAATTCCATAATTTATCTATTTTATTAGTATATTATGAAATATCTTGCTTTTGTAATATCCGAAGAAAACGAAATACTTGTGTTGTAAAAAGTACGACGTACGCCGGCTACTGATAATTTTTTAGCATGTTAACTGAACGATTAATATATCATATGTCATGTTACAATGCATAACATTTAATAACAGCATTTATTAGTTTAATTTTCGTTGAAAAAAAATCTTATCAAGATATTATGATAGATCTAACAGCATATCTACCATCTCTATATGAAAAGGTAGTTGTAAAATAGCATGGGATAATCAATTTTTTTCTCATGAATTGAAAAATGCTTTGTTACAATAAATGTTTCGCCAAGTAAGTACTTTTTATTTATATGTTTAGCAATATGTTTGCTTCCTTCCATATAAAAAACAATTAGAGTAAATTTTATTCGCATTTTTATATTTTTTCCTAAATATAAGAAAAGGCGCAGGAAAACAATTGATGGAACATATAGATAATGATATACACGATATAATACACTTTATGCTGCACTGCAGAAAATTATCAGGAATTCATCCCACTAATTAGAACGATAATATTTTTTGCAGTATTTAAAGCAGAATGGTTTAATTGTGTGTCATTCTGACAGAACGGGTCTAATTATATATATAAAAAAACTTGTAATCTGTTGAATTTATAGAATGTAATTTTCTGAAAACCGATGCGCATCAGGATTTCATTACTTTTCAAATTTCTCTTTGTGTTTGAGAGCTCTTTTATTTGTTAAGTGGATTGTTTAATAAACATCCAAAACTTTTATATAACTTTAATAATATATATATATATATATATATATTCTTTTTTTTTTTTTTTTTTTTTTTACAAATGTTGAAAATGTTGAAAATCTCTTCCTTCAATTTGTGCGGCATAGTACCAGCGTGTTTTTTTTAATTCTTCTTATTGTTAATTAAATAGTGTCTTTGTATGCATGATGATACTAAAATAACAATGCTAATTAAATTAATGATTTCAATAAAAAGCGATAAACAGAATAATATTGCATTTATGAAAGAAAAAACAAATGTATAATTTTCGTTAACTTCGGTTTAAATGAATTTATTATCGTAGTTAAATACAATTTTTAAAAATAAATCTCAGAAAAAAAAATAATTAAAGAAATATTAAATGTTGAAGAATATTTTATTTAAAAATTGTTGTTTGTTATAAACCTAAAATTTCAAGTAAAATTTTGGTAAATGTTTATGAATATTTATGCCATACACCATTCCAAACACTTTATTGAGAACTTAAAAAATATATATCCCACGCATTTGGAAATGTGTAGCTGTAAAAAGAAAAAAAAAATGCTTTGAAGAAGAAGTTATAGCATACACTGTTAAAACATGCTTTGCGCAATTTGTGAAACAGCTGATTTTGAAAGGAAAAAATAACAATTCTAACTTCAAAAACGAATGTATTTTTTTTAAAACATCAAGAAAGCAGAAAATCAATAACTACTTGAAATAAAGCTAGCAAAGCAACGGAAATCTATTTTATAAAGTTTATTCTCAAATTCTTCAGCATTTTTCTTAAAATTAGAATAATTTGAACACAAAATCAGAACTGGTTCAATGCAATATTACATGGGGTAACTGATTGAATTGTATAACAAAGTTAGTGAATAAGCTTATTACAGGAAAAAAGACGAAAAATGTTTAAATATATTATTAAAATTGTAGTGCTTATTTCAAAGCCCATTTTTGTTAAATTATTTACCTATGTAATAATTTGTAAATGAGTTTGTTATATTCCTTACCAAAATATTCATTTTAGAAAAATGTATATATTTCAAGTTTTTATTTGTCATAAATATATACCATTGTTATGGCGAAATTTTCAGCTTGCATTGTCAGGAAATATTTAACGTAATTTTTGAAAGAGCTACTTCTGAAAAGAAAATAAGATATTCTAACTTTAAACATGAATTAACTTTGAATTAACTTTTTTTTTTAAATTGAAGGTAACAATTCAGGTGTAAAACAAGTTAACGAACAAAATACATGTTTGCTATATTCAAGATTAAAGTTTTCTCAAGAAAACTATAAACAAAACTGTTTTGTTTGCTTCCTCTAAAACAGATGATTTGTAAAAACATTTTCTTCAGTTAGCTTATGAGTAATATTTCTTGTCTGATAGTTTTTATTATTTTGCACTTTTGTGCAAATGCTTTTCGTTATTAAAATTCATATCTAAATTTTACCTTTAATTTCACTGGTCAGGAAAAATAAAAATATTTCCTCCTGCAATACAAATATATGAACTATATAGATATGACATTTATAAATCTAAATATGGCATCCAAAATTTTCCAACACTTAAAATATTTTGGAGAAACAGTTTCCTAATAATAACAAATACTGAAAAATTATTATTAATTTCAAATACTAGATAAAAATGAAAACATGAAAACCTTCTTTTGCTTAAATAGCAAATCAATAAAACATATAACGAAAATATATTTGTCTCTTACAATTCTCTTTTGTGCTTCCCTCCTCTTTTATGCCCACAGTATCAACTATCCTCAACTATCAATCAACTATCTATCCTTTTAGAACTGTATCTTCGCTAATATTTATATACATTTAATTATAAATTATTTACATATTAACATACACATATCTTTGTTTACACAATTTTCACTTATATTTTAGTGAGACATAAATTACCTTAATTTGAGAAAAAGCTACCATGGCTAAAAATTGATACGTGAAGTCACCGTGACGTCACAATGCCTTACGGGAGATTTCAATAAATTATTTCAGTGTAAATTCATTGTCCAAAACGTTTTTTTATATTTCTACAAAATTAGAAACAATATATATATAAATTTATAATTTTTCTCATTTTAAGAAGAAATTGTTTAGATTCCAGTTCTTTATCATTTTTCAAGCAGTAGGTTGTTCTTTGCTCCGCATATAGATATATCTCTGAGAACACACACATTAAAAGAAAAATCCTGAGCTTCCTCAAAAATTCTCAGTTACCTTTATATGACTTTAAGGTTCAAGGGACGTTCACTTTTCTGTGAGAGTGAGAGTCAGGTTTTATGTATAATTTTGCAAAATTTACATAAAAAAGTAGGTCAGGAGAAAAAGATTATTTTACGTGAATTCGCTAATCTTTTTTTCAATGAGAAGAAAATGTATCAAAGAAATGTTGCATGAATATATAAAGTATACATTTATATATATTCGACATCTTTGTTTTATGCATTTCTTCATTCAGAGTTTCATTGTATCTTTATAAAATATCAAAATTATTCTTTTGACTGTTACATAATTTAAATATTTTTTATCAAGAGGAATATTATAAAAGTTGCATAGTACACATGCAGTCTAAAACTATACTGTTCTTTCATAGAAAGTTTAATTCTAAAGGTTTATAGATAATTTCATACTTTTGCAATTCAGTATCGTCTGGACTATTATTAATTCCATTTATGTTCTCTTTAATGAACAAAAAAAGATTAAAAAAAAAAAAAAGATAAAAAATCCGAACAAATATGGAAAAGCGGTTGCGTTATTTTGTATAACAGTATTTTGTATATTTTTTTAATATTTTATGGAAATTTTCAACTGTATTGGAATAACTTCCGAAAATAAATTTATGTCATTTAAAAAATATTTCTGTTTATAGAGATTTCTGTTATGTTATAGTTTTGTTATGTTTCTGATATAGAGATTTATGTTTTGTTAAGAAGTAGCATAACAGTTTTCCAGTTTATAGCATCGTGAAGAACAGAACGTGATTTAAAGTAAAACACACACGCACATACACACACACACACACACACACATATATATATATATATATATATATATATAAATGCAGAAGGCTCTCGTTTTGTAAATCACTGTAAATAAAGAAAAACAATTTAACTAGTATCTGTGTATACTACTAGCATTATGATGATGCTCCTTACCTTTTTCTATAACTTGTTCTGAGCAGTATATTCGCTTTTTAGATTACAGATTTTTTTTTACACATTGTGCTATTAAATAAGGCGGATATTACTATTTTTAAATACAGGTACTGCTTGAAAAAAGCAAATACCGTAAGACTATTTTAAAAATAAATTCTTTTGGTTTTATGAGATATCGTTTAGTATTGTGTTGTCCGAAAAGATCGCGCCGGTTGGGAAAATAAATTCGTACCGGAAAATTCCATCATTTAATTATTAAATATGGATTCCGACATCCAATTTCTAAATAAAGGAGGGAATTTCCCGGTACGAATTGATTTTCCTAACAGGCACGAACTTTCTGGACAACCCAATACAAACAAATACACATGGCAGAACAAAGAAACACAAACGCACAATACAGACAAAAACTCAAGAACGTGACAGGAAAATATTATTAACATTACTTCGTATAACATGCATATTCGCTTTAACAGAACAAAATGTGCTAGGAACGACCCAGCTAAAAATGAACCGCAGTTCTTCTACAGAAGTGAAGTATTTTTAAAGTTTTTCTACAGTCAACTGTAGATTTTCTGTAGTGCAATCTCGACTGTAAAAATACTTCAGTTATTTTGCAGTTAATGTGAAGTAATTTTGCAGTAATTTATTTCAAAAATACTGTGAGCTTTTATCTGCAAAAATACTGTAGTTTACGTGAATTTATGTTATAATCATAAATTAAAAAAATAATGAAACTTTACATCTGTAGTAAAACTGTAGTAAATTTGAAGTAATTTTACAGTCATTAATTTAGTATTATATTTTCTGAAATATCTGCAGTATAAGTGCAGTTACTCTAAGGTAATTTTACAGAACTTAATTTTAGTAAATTTGTGAGATATTTTCTGCAATTTATCTGCAGTTTTAAAAGCTAAGGAATATTAAAGTTTTTCAGTTTTTAACAATATTGCGCATTTACTTTGCTAATAATAATTAACACTGTTTTCAAGACTTTTAGTTTAATGGGACTAAATTGAACACCTGGGAAACACCTCCTTTTTTTAAATGAAACAAAACAAATATTTAAAGAAATTAAAATTTAAAATCCAAAACAAATATATATATATATATATATATATATATAAATGAATGTTTATCATTAAAATCTTGAACCTACCCACGTAAAAAAATCAGCGGGAGAAGATAATTAAAAAATATATATATTGTTTATATCCTCTTTCGCTCAGTGTTTAATTATTTTATGTTATTCAAAAAAAATTAAAAAAGAAATTAGTTAAAATTTTAATTAATTGTTCAAAATTCGAAGGGAGCCCCCCCCCCCCTCCCTAAAATCAACACTGCCCTCAAATACCCAATTTTAAGGTAATTTTTTAGCACATAAAAGTTAAAAGAAAAACAGAACAAAAATTAACTGCGATGAGTGATTAAGGGGAGCAACCCCCCCCCCTCCTACACACACACACTACGAGATTTCATAATTTATCTTTCTCTTAATGTTTAATTATTTTAAGTTACTCACAAAAATAAATTTTACTGTCTTTAAAAATTGGAGAAAAAGAAAATTATATCAACTAAATTACAAAACCTGGGGGGGGGGTGCCCCCCGCTCTTTTCTGCCTTTATCACTTCCCTGAATCTCCGTTTAAGGTACTTTTTAAACACATACTTGAAAATAGTACATTTTACTATCTCTTTCAAAATCAACGAAAAAGAAACTTACGTTAATTAAATTTGAAAATACGGGGGGGGGGTGGAAGTGTCCCCTGCCCATCTGGCACTGAATTCAACACCCCCGTGAACCTCCGCTTAAGACAACATTTAAAGACAAACATATAAACGAAAACAGAGCTAAAAATTGACTTCCATGGGAGATTTACAGGGGGGGGGGGACCAATCTTAGATAGAATTTTTTAGTTCCTCTTTCTCTTAGTGTTTAATTATTTTAAGTTACTCAAAAAGAATAAACTTTACAATGTTTTTCAAAGAAAAAGAAAATTTTGTTTATTAAATTTCAAAATCCTCGGGCGGGGGGGGGGGAGGGTGAACACTGCTTTGAACCATCCCTTTTGAGATACATTTTTAACACATAAATATAAAAAATAATAAATAAATAACTTTCATGGAGAATTCAAGGGGGAAACTCGGCCCTTCCCCGTAACGGGAAATTTGTACTTTCTCTTAGTGTTTCATTACTTTAAATTTCTCGAAAAAAGAATAAATTTACTGTTTTACAAAATCGGTCAAAATAAAAAAATAAATAAAATTTCAAATTCCAGAGAGGGTTAATGACGCCCCCCCCCCCCCCACCGAACGGAAAATTCTTAGTTCCTCTTTTATGTTACTCAAAAAGAACCAATTTTATTATGCTGTTTAAAATCGGAGAAAACGTAATTTTAGTTACTTAAACTTTAAAATTCAGGAAGAAAGTTGTAATTGATCCCCCCCCCACACACACACGCACCCTACACACAACGAAAAATTCTTAGTTCTTTTATTTTAAGTTATTTTATATTTTTATTTTATTAGTTATTTTAGTTATTTTAATTATTTAGTTATTTAAATTTCAAAATCGAGGGAGGGGAAATGGCCTTTCCACTTATTAACTACAGGCATGGCTTCCAGTTTTTAAGAAAATTACTTCAAAAAACAAATGAAAAATGTAAATCTCCTTTTGAACATTTGATTTTTTTTTCGCAACTGATCCGGCATTTCTGACTACATAATTATGTGAAGAAACACTACTTCTCAACTCAACTCCGATTCTGAGCCTGTTCTGTTTACATTTTGACGGCGACGGTGGTAAGCGGTAAGTGCAAGCGTTCGTATATTATTTTCCATAATTCACTAGCTTTGTTAATATAATAATTAATGCCGTAATTTTTTAAATGTTTATATATAGCCATAAGATGGCTAAATATATGTACCAACAGACACTTCTACAAATCTAGATAGATTAAAAAATTAGATATATTCAACGTATTTATAAAAAGTACCACGAGGTCTTCGATAAAAAATTATTTCGGAGGAGATTTGTATTGTCAATGTGTCGTTCATATTATCTTATTTCAGACTTTTTTTTCAATACTGTAATAGCGATGGAGTTAATTTAAAGTTTGTTGCCCCTACAATTACAATTATGCCAAGGTTGCAGCTATGATTTTATCAAAATCATCGCCAAGCTTACATATGCATCCTATATATGGATATTATATATATACACACCAAACACTCATATTAATTCCATATACATCATTATATATATATATATTATTTGCATCATAAATGACTATAACTTTCGGCCACATAAATCACGAAATGTTGAACACATATAGTATTATTGTAATGTCATATATGCTTTATAATTTGATAAATTTTGGTCACTAAATGTTTTTTCTTATATTAATTTTACTTATTTTGTAATAAAAAATGCAGAAAATGAATCCTGAAATGTGTTTTATGGTGTTCAATGGATAAATAAGCTAAAAAAAATAATTATTTTCTTTAAATCCAAAGTTTTTTGTTATTACAAACAAGTAACAGCATCCAAAATTTTAAAATAAGTTATCAAGTTGGGGTGTAAAAATCTAGGAGTCAGTGGGCCGATTCTCACCTCTAAATTTTATTAGTATTCTTCGGCTAAATTTTATTATTATACTTCACCTAAATTTTATCAGTATTCTTATTAGTCGAAGAATACTAAAAATTTAGTGGTAGTAATCTACCCATTGGCGACTGGATTTTTACACCCCTGCTATTAAGTATAAAAATATAGCAACAAATATTTTGTTATTAATTAAAAAATGTTAACGGACACTTGTAACATACCAATTTGGCAAACTATCTTGGAAAAAGAAGAAAAAGCTTTTAATCACATTTCATGTAACATATCATCATTCAAGAGGACAATATTTAAAATAGCATTACTTTAAATCATAATTTTTATAAAGTTATTTTCCTCCTATATTATTTATAAACTTTGATTAAAAGCAATTGAAAATATATGTGAAAAGCTTGAGAAATCATTAATTGGATTGACACTAATATTGGCACATAAGCTAAGTACAGTCAAGATCAACCCAAACAATATTATAAATTTCATTGTAACGATAAAAGGCTCAAATATTTAATTTAATTTTGTAATAAATATGAATTATTTGAATTCACAATAACAAACTATTAATTAACTCCATCACTATTAAAGAAAAGTTTAAAATGAGATAATATGAACAAAACTTTTAAAATACAAATATCCTATGAAATATTTTTTCTAGTAAGGCTTTTATAAATACGTTTAATCTAACTAATTTTTTTAAGAGAAACCAGTTTTGAAGAAGTATCTGTCGGTATATATTTTTAGCTATCTTATGGCTATGTATAAACATTTAAAAAATGAATTAAGGTGTTAATTATTATATTAACAAAGTTAGCGAATTACGGAAAATAATGGACGAACGCTGTCACTTATTGCTCAATGCCGAGAGTTGCATGTAAAACGTAAACAAGTTCACAGTTTAGCTATTGGTGAAAATTAGCAGTGGCTATTCACCACATAGCGATTAAAGTTGTAAAACGGCAAGTAAAAAATTGTCATTGTTTACCACCTCTGCTTTCCAGTTACACATTCCATGGCAATCCTTGAGCCACTAATTTTGCGATTTTTTTCCTCCGCAAACTTGTGAAGAATTTCACGATCCACCCCCCCCCCCCCTAAAGTTGAAAATAAGCATTCGCCACTCGTCGATTAAACTTTAAAAACTGGCGATTAAAAATGAAGGATTTCCCCAATTACCATTTCCCCTTAAATTTCAAGATTTTTCAGCGTCCATTCGACGACATTCATAATTTTTATGCACCCGTTCGAAGAAATTCATGGGTTTTACGCGCCCGTTTGAAGAAATTTACTATTTTCCGTGCATAATCGATGAAATTCGTGATTTTTACGTGGCGATCCATAAAATTCATGCTTTTTACGCGTTTGATCGACGAAATTCAGGATTTTTACACTGCCGAATGACGAAATTTGATTTTTACGTAGCCGATCGACAAAATTCATTATTTCTCTCTGCCCGATCGACGAAATTCATTATTTTACGCACACGATCGACGAAATTCAAGATTTTTACGTGCCGATCGTAAAAATTCATGATTTTTACACGCTCAATCGATAAAATTCATGATTTTTACGCGCCTGATTGACGAAATTCATGATTTTTACGTGCTCGATCGACGAAATTCGTGATTTTTATGCATTTGATCGACGAAATTCATGATTTTTGCGCATTTGGTCGACGAAATTCATGATTTTTACTCTCCCGAATGACGAAGTTTTTTTACATAGCCGATCGACAAAATTAATTATTTTTCTGCGGACAATCGACAAAATTCATTATTTTTACGCGCACGATTGGCAAAATTCATGATTTTACACGCACTATCGACGAAATTCAAGATCTTTACACTCTCGAATGATGAAATTTGCAATTTCTTCCGAAATTCAATTTGTAGGTTTTTTTTTTCGGTTAATGTGCGTGAAGTGTACATATATATATAAGTTACTAACCGCTTTTTGAATGAATTTCATGCATTCTAGAGATTGCTGCATTATGAGTTTCGTGCATCCAGGAGTGTCTTTTTTTTTTTTTTTTTTTTTTTTTTTGCGGGGGGGTAATGTAGGCGAAGCGTACATATATATATATATATATATATATATATATATATATATATATATATATATATATATATATATATATATATATATATATATATATATATATATGTTACTAACTGCTGTTTGGATGAATTTCATGCATTCTCGAGATTGCTGCATGGTAAGTTTCATACATCCACATTTTTGTTCGGTTAATGTATGCAAAGCGTACATATATATGTTACTAACTGCTGTTTGAATGAATTTTATGCTTTCTAGAGATTGCTGCATGGTGAGTTTCATGCATCCAGGGTTTTTTTTCAGTTAATGTTCGGTTAATGTACCCGCTTAATCTGGTAACGGATAATTGCATTCCCCGCTTATATAAGTGTTTTCGCGGACTCCTCTGATAATGGGATCCAGGATAATGGATATTCAGGGCCATGTTGCCTGCAAGTTTGGTGTAAATGTATCACTTGCCACCATTCGAAACAAGCTAAATTCTGCAGCTTGAAATGTGAAAAGTATTCTAAATGTGAAAAGAATTTGTAAATACATTTGTTATTTAAATAAGATGTAAATTATAAAACATAAACATCAAATGTTAATAAAATGGTTTTTTTTTAAATTTAAACCTTATTTGCCCCATAATTGTATACGAGATAAAATTGGAAGGACAAATCAGAATGCAGGTAAGAGTAATTTTTGTAAATTTTAGCATTTTTTTTAGAAAAACAGAAAAGCATATATTTGTTTTGCTTTTAATATGAATTTTATGAAGTTATTTTTTATTAGCTGTAACATATGTAATACATTTTATTTAATAGTAAATGGTATATAATTTAGAAATTTGCATATATATATATATATACTTTCATATAATTTATTTTATATATTCCAAATTATATAAATATTCAAGGCACATATAGATACTTTCTTTAAGAGATGAAAAAATATTCAAATTTGAAATTCACATTGTGGAAAAATTAGTTGCAATTAAAATTAATTTTTGCATTTAAATTTCGTGTAGGGGAGACCGGTACACACTGAACCTATGGGCACAGTGGACCACCCAATAATATTTTATTTATTTAAATTTTTTAAAAGCCTCTCTTATATCCTAATAGACAACAGCACTGCACTGATTATTTATAGCCTTCAGAAAATATGTTTAGCTCAGATTGAACTATTTTATCCTGATTGGTTGTTTTGAGCTTCTAAAAGTAAAATTTTTCATCATCATATTTCAATTTTTTAGTAATTAAAGATTGTAGATAAATAAGATAAAACAGCTTTTTTGTAAAGCTAAGATACTTGTTTTTATTTAACTTTAAAGTCAATACGTTTAAAAGGAAGCTATAAAGAATATTAATACGATTATTTATTGAACTTCAACATGGGTCACAGTGGTCCACGATCCACTCTGCTCCTGTAATGCAGAATGTTCAAAATATTTAATAATTGCTTATTTACTATAAAGAAATATTGTTTAAAAGTAGTTATTTAACTGTAAAATAAAGTAAACAAAGAAAAATGACAATTTATTTAATATAGTAAGAAATATTTTGTTTTGTATTTACTGCCTTTGATAAATATAACTATAGTCTAAATTGGTGAATATTCTATTCAAGTAAGATTCATGAGATGCAAATTGAATGGAAACCAGTTTATTTTTCCCGAAACTGTAGATGAATCTATTGTTGATGTCAATGATTTCATAATATTGCTCCCAGACCCAAAAGTATTTCAGGAAAGTTCCAGGCTCAATCTTACTCATAAGTATTTTGTAATTTCATTTGCAAATTTTAATGTGCGCTGATTTTTTTGTACTTAAGTAATAACTTCAACTAAATTGCAATTGTTCCTGTATTAATCTGTTATTATTTTCAAAATATAATTCATTTTGCTTTTCTTTCAAAATGTTACTTGTAAATTTATATTACTATGTTATTTTGCGGGTAAAGGGAAAATAAAAAAGATTTACATTAATGAAAAATAGACTTATATTGTGCCACTCTGCCCCAGAGGTGGGACACAATGGTCCACTTTACGGATGCATATATATATATTTTTTAATATATTGAAAACTATGTTATGAGAAAATTATCATAAATGTATAAAGGTTTAAGGAATATTCAAAAATATTTTTATGCAGATCGGTTTGTCCATTAAAGATAAAAAAAAATTTAACTGAAAAAGTGGTCCACTGTGTACCAGTCTCCCCTACATTTAATATTTAAAATTATCATCTAAATCTGCCACAATAGACTTCATTATGAATTGCTTATGAGATTAAAAATTTGTAATCCATTTCGCACAATATATATATTCTCACAAGCTTCGTAATATGTATTCTCACAAGCTACAAAGAAAATCATTTTTTTTTGGGGGGGGGAGGCAGTAAGTACATATTGAATAATCAAAACAGTTACAGCAATTAAAAAAACAAGGATATTTTGTAAAAATGTTTAAATGCTTGGGTAACAAAATTGTAACAAAATTATAACATATATTACAACATATAACATATATATTAACACAAATCCATTGTAACAAAATTACAATGGACAAAGAAAAAGTTATGTCCACTCTGATTTAAATTCCTGTGCATCTATTTGCTTTATCAATTTGAAATTCCTGTAGAGGATTGAAAAGATATGCCATTATATAAAGAATTATAATTTAATTTTTTAAAATTCATATACAATTATTTTTAATTGCAAATTTTATTATTGCAATGGAATTACAAAGTACACACATTTAAATTATCAATTTTCTTCTTCACATTGAATTTATTTTTAAAATTGCACTTTTTATTACAAAATTTTAAAAGTAAGAATTTAATTTTTTGCCAATAACCATGTGTCCTTGATTTCAAAGAAATTGCCCAGTAATGAAACTATTGAAAAAATAAAAACAATTCAATACCATAAAAAAATCATAGCTTGAAGATTGAAGTACTATGATTATGATTAATATTCCCAGTAGTATTTACTACAGCTAAACCATTTACTTCATGTTTAATCGACTCTATCTTTAGTCTCTATCGCTTCTTCTCTTATTCCAAATTTCTTCATCCATTTTTAAATTTATCTTTTTAATTGCTATATGTAATCTTAAATTTTACTTTTAATTGCTATATGCAATCTTTATTTTATCTTTAATTGCTATAAGCAATCTTTACCTTCCCCCAACGGCTCACTTTGAAATGACATTCAACTCACACTCGACTGGGCGTTAAGTTGCTGCAACTAGGAAGCCCCTGAACCGGCATCAACTGTTCCGGACTCTTTATGAATATTTCACTAATCTTTCATCTTTCAATATTATTATTTTGAGTAAAGTCGTTCATACAATTTCTTGAATTATTTCATTTTTCAAAATGTAACCATAATAATTGAATAAGTCAGCCATGATCAAAATGATCATTTTTCAATGATCAATTTTTCAGTGATGATTACTCGTTGCATGCATGATATATTTTATGCACCTATTGCATATAAATTGAGATATGAAAAAAAAAATTTAATTAGATTTTAGTGCTGATTTTTTCATACAGAAAAATTAATATTTTATATATATAGAGTAAAGGGGGGCAGTGTGGGACATGGGGCACAGTGGGACAAAAGGCATTTTTCCTACCAATCAAATACTCAACAATTAGAAATGTATGCATCATTTAGTTAACCTGTATGGCAACACTGTGTAAACTAGTTCCAGTCACATTTCATTTTGTAGGGAAGTTACAGCCATTTTTGTTTTTACTATCACTGTTGGAAAAATCAGGTAAATTTTACTTTCTTGAATTTGAGCAATAAAATATCATCCAATAATGAATATAATTGCATTAATTTAAAGCTTAAACTTTCTTCATTACATGTGTGCAATGTTCTGAATTCTATTAATAAATTTTGTGCAACTTTTGACTTTGGATTTAAAAATACTCCTTGGGGGGTACAGTGGGACATACTGATAGGGGCACTGTGGGACACATCCCACTGTACCCCAATGTAAATATATTAAAGGATAACAATCCACAATATAGCCGAGCTTGTTGGCAAGGCTTATCCTCTGGCCGTTTGTGCAAAGAACATTCTATCTGGATTTTCATCTACAAGCACTTTTCCATATAATAACAACCATTATACTGAAGAAGACCTCGTAGCTGCAAGTGTTACCGATGTCCCATCAGCATGTGTTGCTGACACATCAAATACTGAACATGTCATTGTATCACATGAGTCAAGTGAAGCTAGTAAATCTAGACCTTTCACAGAAGAGCCACAACCAGGGTGCTACAATTTAAATTTATCTCTGGTGGAAAACAAAAAAGTTGATGAACCTGTTTTGTCACCTGAACTAATAAGGCCTCTAATAAAATGACATGCACCTGATAATTCTAAGAGGAACCGGAAGAAGAGAAAATCAGAAATATTGACTGATACCACCTGTAAAAAGTAGAATACAGCAGAAAACTTTTGAAAGAATTGAAAAGCAAAATAAAGGTAAAAAGAGGTATTTATCTAATAATTCAAAATTGATAACCAAAAACAAAAGAAAGAAAAAAGATTGTAAATAAAAATTTATGGGAAAGTAGCTCTACTGAAGACGAAGATTTGAAGCTCTCTTCAAGTGATAGTGTTTCCGACGATGAGGTGGAAGTAAGAGAATGCTTTTCTATTAATATTGGAGATTTTGTATTAGTCAAAGTGTGTGGGAAAAAGAAAGGAGCCATATGCTATTATGTTGCGGAAATCATAAATTAAAGTGAAATAGACTTTGAAGTGAGGTAAATGAAAATACTTTTTCCAGCATACAATTTTGTCATTGATGATTAGACAACATATTTAGCTGTTCTTGTTGACATTGAAATGAATTTACCAAAACCAATGTCTTGCGGAGGGAAAGAAAAATCAGTGACACAATTATCATTTCCTGTAAACTTCCAAGGTTATTCCATGATAAAATGAACTTTTGAAAACTTTTTGTTATCCTTTAATGTTTAATTTTATATTACCTTATTATTTTCAATTTATCATATATTATTTTGCAAAGAATTTTTCAACTCTTAAATGTGTTACATTATAAAAACTATTTTTAAGTCTTATCATTTGAAAATGACTTCCATATCTTCTATGTTCAATACCTAAACTTGTATTTAATAATAATAAATGTGTTGTGATAATATTGCTAATTTTGTATTTGCCTTACTCACCGTCCCACTGTACCCCATTCTCTGTCCCACTTCACCCCCCACATTCTCTGTGCCCCGCCAGGGGGCACAATGGGACATCTTGAGTACCTTTCGAAAATTATTTTTTTCAAAGAATAAAATAAGTATAAATTATGAAAAAATTACAATGAAAGCTCTGCATTTGTTTTATAATTTTAATTAAAAGGGAAGAATTATAAAACAAGTGAAAACTGTCCCACTGTACCCCCCTCTGCCCTACATATTTTATAATAAATTTCTAAAAGGCTGCAGTGAAACTGCAAAAAAAAAAAAATGCAGTTGAAAGACTGCAGTGATTTGGCATAAATCATTGCAGTTTTTTTTAAAGTCGACATAACTACACATTTACTGCAGTAAGTGTATAGTTAAAATGCAGTTGGAAGACTGCGGCGATTTGGCACAATTCCCTGCAGTTTTTTTGAAGTCAACATAACTACAAATTTCTGCAGTAAATTTGTAGTTATGTCGACTTAAAAAAAACTGCAGGGATTATTGCCAAATCATCGCAGTTTTCCAACTGCATTTTTTGTAGTTTTAATGCAGTTCATTTTTAGCTGGGGATATAATCGCCATTAACAGAAGTCTAGTGTATTTTTGATAAGCATCAAATATTATCTATCGTTTACAGACAAAATTATTCCATAACCATGTCTTACAAACTTTATTTCCTTGAAATTATACGTAATGTTCAATGTTATAAAAAAACTACTGGCATTCCTGCTAGTTGAGTTATGTTTTGAAAAAAAAAATAGTTTAAATGCGTATTTCTAAAATAACGTAAATGTATATTACTTAACGTAAATTTTTCATATACAAAATTCCATAACTTAGTTTACAAACTTTATTTCCTTGAAATTATACGTACTTTTCAATGTTATATATATAAAAAAAAACTACTGAAATTTCTTCTAGTTTGAGTTATGTTTTGAAAAAACTTTAAATGCGTATTTCTAAAATAACGTACATGTAATTTAAGTTATTAAATCAGCAAATATTTTCAATCCAATCAACACAGTTTTGTAAATTTATTTAAGCGTGTGAAATGTCCAAAATTGGTATCCTAACATTTATTATTTCAAACAATTTAAAATGAATCGAAATATGCAAAACTTATTAATGTTATCACCATTGTGCTAATGATCTGCGTTATTAAAGCGGAGTATATTATCTAAAATATATCCAGCTACAGGAAATTTCATACTATACAATTGGAGAAGCTAAATACTAACTAAATAATCGGATTTTCATATGAGGATTTACAAAATACCAGTTATGAATATACGTGACTTAGACTAAATGTGGATTATTTGTACAAGGGTATCTAATTCAATTGAGAGTGTAGCTCTTGTGCCATATATGTTAGCATTTTCCACTATTTATAATTTATACTGTTTTAAATAGATCAAGAACAATATTAATAAAATATTCAGTGTTCCTGCTACCATTTTTCATACAGAATGATTTATAATTGAATTAAAATTATTTAATAAAAGCAGTGAAATATTAAATGTACACGTAAAAAATGTACTTATCACTTTCTTCAACTGCAAATAAATATGCACGAAAACCATTTTAAAGCACACATTTTTACCATACAATTAATGGAAGTCAGTGGATTATTGGTATAAAATTATTCAATTAAAAATGTAGATTTTTTTTTTTAATCGAAGCGTAATAAATTATACATCGATGAATATAACTACACATTTACAATGTTTTTCAAGTTAACATAAATATGTTCACATTATTATTTGTTTGTAATTTTCTGATACACTATTATTCTTTTACGCATATTTACATACATCTAAAAACACGTGCATCTTTAAAAAAAAATCCGAAGTTTCCTACAATTTTTTTAAACTTATTTTTAAATGCATCTCAAGCTTAAGGAAATTTCGCGAATTCAGGAAAGTAAGTCTATAGGATTTTATTTAGAAAATTTTCAAATATACGTTGAAACGTTATAAGGAACTCTTCCATTATGTCAATTTGATAACCCTGTATTTACTATGAAAATAGTTTATCGATTACAATTTGAAGTTTGAATATTTATAAAATCGATATACATTTTTCTGTTGCTGCTGTTATTTACAGTCAGTAATTCCGTTTACTTTCTCAGAATAGCTGTATGATACAATTCAACTTCAGCAAATACTCAGCATTATTCTCTATTATAAAGCACATGTGTATAAAAATGGACGACATATGGACAATGAGTACATCCTGAGCAACTTCTTTCACTTTTTTCGCATATATCTTCCTCTTTAATTTTCCACAACTGCAACTTTTACACTATAGAATTGGAAAAAATATATATATATATGCAAATGGAATTTATTTGGAAACGCAATTTTCTGATTTTTAAATAAATTTTAAGCATGTTTTTTTAAAAAAATCTATATCAACAGTTAATATATGTATGATGCAATATTGTGAAGTAATATTTACCGTAAGATATAATTTATGCAAAACTAAGCAGTAACTGGAATTTTACCAAAATTTGCAACAGGTATCTCATTCTTGGTGAGAGCTAAATTTTGAACTTCCTAATTCTTAATATTTAAATATTTAAAATTTTAAATATTTGCAACGGGTTGTCCAAGCTTCGTGAGATTTATATATTTTAACATCTCGCATAACCAAAAAATATGTTTTCTTTCGTAAAAGGGAAAATTACTGAAATAGTTCCTTTCAATCATTGGAATGGATGTTCTAAGCTTGGTGATATCTATACATACATACTTCCTCACATTACACAAAACTATATTTTCCTTCGTAAATTGCAAAACGACTAAAATAACGCCTTTGAATATTTGCAATGGAATGACCATGCTTGTTTAGAGCTACATCTTCAAACTTCCTCACATAACCTAAAACTATAATTTTTTTCGTAAAGTGGAAAACGACTAAAATATTACCTTTGAATGTTTGCAATGGAATGCCCATGCTTGAAAAGAGCTACATCTTCAAACTTCCTCACATAACTTAAAAAATATTTTCGTCCTTAAAATTGAAAATGATTGAACAAATTCTTTTGAATATTTGGAATACATTGTGCAAGCTTGGTGAGAGCTTTATCTTTGAACTTCTTCACATAATCCAAAAGTATATTTTCTATCGTAAAATGGAAAATGACTGAACTAGTTCCTTTGAATCTTTGTATACAGATAGATTATAAACGAGGTTAGGATAGAGGTTACATATTAAAGGGAACCGACAATTATGAAATGCCGAAAATTGAACGAGATATGTTCATGAATTAGGAAGCGTATAATTATATTAGAATATTACTTTTTTTTGCGTTTATTTATTTGTGTTTTATAGAAAAATATTTCTTAAATAAATAAAAAAAAAACTAAATATTCTACAGCAGTTTGTTTCTTGCAAAACTAGTTTTGCCACGATTATGTAGCCAAAATTCCATAGTTTTGAGTCTTCATTTCTTTTTATGCAGCTTCATTACATCGTTTTTCGCATATATCTAAAAATTATAAAAAGTAAAATTATTTATATAATAAGATTTCAAAATCTATAAAAATGTATCATATTTTTTGCTATAATTTAAAAAAATAGATATTTCTCTGTAATAAATTTTGGAAAATTTATTTTCTTTATTAAAAAAAGAAAAAGAAAGAAACGAGTAAATCTGATAGCTTGTTCAACCGCTGTCTTTCGAGATAGTTGAGTTTAAAGTTTTGCCTTTGCAGTTTTGCTATCATATAAAAGATAAAATTGAATTTCCACACGTCCATCTAATGTTAGTTTATATATCATCTGATATTTAAATGAAATTACCTAGAAGAATTCTCTGAAATTCAAAACGATGAGTCAATTAAGATTTTACTTAATTTAAAATGAGCTATTGCATGGCTGTGTGATGAGACATAAATTAAATACACCGAATTCAACCAAATTTTCCAGAAAAATATTATCATACCATATAATCATAACATCATATCTAGATGAATGTGGATTTAGGGCTATAACTGATTGCTGCTGAAGAAAATAAATGGACTGGATATGACTAAATGGGATGAGTTGGGATAAAACTGACTAAATTCATGCCCAGTATGAAGTCTTTCTGCAGCTTGAATGAAGAACCAGGATCTCATTAACTTTTTCATCAACTCTTACATATTAGATTTAATAACAACCTTTATTTTACTTCCCGTTATTAAAATGTTTAAAACAATACAGAAAAGACCACAATGAAAGTTATTTTTGAGTATCTCAATTTTCTATTAAATGTTTTGAAATTTATTTTAGTTTTAATACCACCGCGCATTAGTATTATTATTATTATTATTTTTGTTATTATGTCAAATTTCTTCCTGAATTCTTTCCTTACGTTTCCTTTAATTGTGTCATGAATGTAGTATTCATTATCTGGATAAAGTTAATAGACTGTAGGCTTTTTTAGCTAACAGGCTATCAAAACCTGAGAGCTAATGTGCTTGCAAGTTCTGTATGTACGTATGTATGTATGCACGTATGTATGTATTTATGTACGTAATGCGATAACTCTTGATAGAAATATCCGATTTTCTTCAAATTTTGCATATAGGTTCATTCTTATAAAGCGCTTAACTCATTAATTTTGGGGGTTCTTTGATTTATTATAAAGGGGGGAACGGGGGCTAATTCCCCGATAATTTAGATAAATGTTTTTTTTTATTGTATATAAAGATCTCACCTTCTATATAATAAGAATTATATGTTAAACTGTATGGGGGGGGGGGGGAACAACTGGATTTTCACGGCACTTTGGTGTCTCATGGCTGAAAAAAGGTTGGGAACCACAGGCCTAGATGTTTTAGATAAAAAACAATGATGGCAGGTGGTGTTGGAAATGTCCACTATGAACTTACAAACTCAGCTTAATCACATATCTCTGTAATCTTTTTTTACAACTAATATTTTTTGGTGCTCCTGTTTAAACAACTTTGTATTACATCGTGTGACTATATTACAAATGCTATATACACTAAATACGTGCGATTTTGTTATCACAAGAAGTGAAAAATGTTAGCAATTTAATATTCCTGGAATAGAACAATTGTCTTGCAGCTGTTAAAAATTCTAATATTTCAGCTAAAAGTATTAGAAAATGCTTTATGAAATCGAAAAAAAAAATATATAAAAAAAGTCGCTAACGAATGTTAAAGAAGATTGAAGAAGATAAATTTATCTGTTACAGAATTTAAAAAAAAAATTACAGCATGCTGCAAATTTAGGAAAAGTTAAATAAAGTTCAATATTTATGACTTCAAAAAGTTAAATATTTAACGTTTTCATTCTGTCTGATTGTTTCTATACATTCATATATATTTTTTATTTCTTGAGAAAACTATTAGCCAAGAAATTTGAAATGTTGGTCGCAATTCATTCATTTAGTCAAAAATGCAGTATTCAGTCAATACCGACCAGAAAATTTCGTTCGCATGTTTAAAAATAATAAAGTTTTCTTGGTACTTCTCTATGATCCCGTCGACCACTTTTCATAACAAAAAACTATCGCCAAACTGTAAGATAAAACGCCAAAAAGGCAGTCCCATGTACTTGATGTCAGAAGCTTTATACGTGTTTGTTATGTCATCAAGTGGTTTTTAGTTCGACATTTGCGCGTATTTTTCATTATGTTTTACTGGTTTATTAGTTATTTCATTAATTAAAATAACAATTTTGTCCTTAAATTCTTATATTTTATTTATTTATTTATTTTGATATTCCAATGGCAACGTTCTCCCGTTTATTTGGCGTTACAGTTTGGCGATAGATTTTTGTTATGGAAAGTGGTCGACGGGATAATAGAGTAGTACCGTTTTCTTTTTAAATTTTAATAACTTTGCTTTCTTTGAACTTTATTAATAGCATGTGAAATGCTAGAAATGCAGACACGCACTGTAATTAATTCTGTTACACCATTCCAAGGAGCACAAAATGCTTGGGCCAACGTTGGTAATTGTTGGCTAATTGTTTTGTCCCATGTTATCCCATATTAAGAAATGTCCGACTTGCTATACCACTAATCAACGGCGTATTTGCCAACAAATTCGTCCAATGATTAGATGTTGAGATAGACTTTAAAATAGAGAGATACCTCTACCTATCATTTCCCAACCATATGTCAATGGTTTTCTCAAATGCCCAACAATGCACAAACAATCAGTGCAACTTCTGTCAAGTAATATGAGCTGCATTAGCGTCTAGCTGTGAGTTGTTTGGATGCAAATGGTAGTCATTTCCAATATTTATCATTACTGCATCTCATTTTAAAGATAAAAAGTAAGTCTAATGCAAATACTGTTACAAAATTTTTAACGATAATTTGTATCCACTTTAGTAAGTCAAATTATCTTTTTGATTCAATAAACGGATTGCGACCCTCATCATTGCATCATTTCATTATATAAAATATGAAATATCATTATATAAGAAATGAAATATATATATAAAATGGAATATGATTTATTCCTGATACATGATTTTTCGATCTTGTTCCTTTCTTTTCAGGTAAAAAACTTGAAAAAGTTCATATATAAAAAAATTCAGTGATTCGTTTTAATAATTGGCCCTTTGTATATCCTAATAACATTATAGCCATTAAAGCTATATTTGCAATCCATTATCAAATCATATTAAATTTCTTCGATTTCAAAGACTATTTAAAAAATTATTTACATTCTTATATGAGACATGTTAAAAATTTCAGATCGCATTCATTGAATTGTTTAAGTTTAAACCTCGCTTAAGGGGACGGTGGATGTTATTTACTTATTTATTTATTTATTTATTTTAATTTTCGTCATAGAGATATAAAATTTTTTTGCATATATACATTTCATCATAAATATATAAAACACATTAAAAGAAATGTCAAATCTTTTTGCACTTTTAAGAATTAAAAAAATAAATAAATTTTAAAAGGAAATTTTAAAATGCTCCGGGCGTCTTAATTTTTTAGATATGCCCTTGCTTTTAAATTATCACTTAAAAGTTATATTACAAACAAATCTAAGCATTGATTTTTTAATCTCTTGTATAGTTAATTTTTTAGAGATTTTTTTCTGAATTTCCTATCGATTTTCATGAAAATTTTGCCATTTAACAAGTTAAAAATCAAATTTAACTATCTTAATGAAGTCGAATTTCAAAATGCATGCTCGATTTCCTTGTACACAATATCAATTCCTTATAAATTTCGTGACTTTTGATCAAAAACTAAGACGCTCGGAGCATTTCAAAAATCTGAAATCGTTGGAAAATCAGTTATGAAAAAAACAGATTTAAAGTATATTAAAGAACCTAAACATTCTTTGTGTACAAAATTCAAACGCTTGTAACTTTGCGAAAAATAGTCGCAGCTGCATGCGTTTTCTTTTTTCGCAAATGGCTCAGAACAAACTGGAGAAAAACAATATGCACAAACATAATTTTCGATCTTTTGGTCGATTTTTGCACAAATGAAGGTCCACGGTCCCCTTAAGTGTCGGAAAAATATTATAGCCTGAACAACATTTTTTTAAATTATGATTTTTCAAATGTTTAATATTTCTGATATAATTGCCTCATATCCATTGAAATATATTTTGTATAAAAAAATAATAATGTTGCCATAAATTATATTTTTTGCCAAATTACTGAACATAGAAGTTGTAAGGACAATTTGCAATTTATTTAACGCATGCAAAAAAAAATAAAATAACAAAACACATCAACTAACTTTTGCCACTGAGTTGGAAAGAATGGTTTTGATTTACAATAAAAATAATTTTGACGAAGTATGGAAACATAAAAAACATTTTAACTTGTAATATAAAACTGCTAACACTCTTTAAAAAACGATTTATATTCATATTTTTAATCTTTTTTATATTTAAATTTTCATTAAGTAGCTGAATATATTTTACTTATATTTTTAATGATTTTTTTGCTGGGTTACATATAAATTTATGGGTACATATATTTTTAAATTTACTAACAACGATTCTTGCTATAATTAGATTTTCTTTTTAGTATAACCATAAAACATTGCACACATATAAGTTATTGAGAATAGAATAATAATTCAATAATTTTATATGCAATACTTTTAAACTCACTCCTGAGATTTCATCAAATACTTAATTAAAATTATTTTTTTATTATTTTTGGAACAACTAAAATTTTCACATTACTTACAATTAAAATCAGCAGTAGCAAATCATTGATACAGAGTGTACGTCTTACAAATCCATTTTATTTCTTTATACTGTAAAACTAAAAAAAAAAGGATTTCTATAAAGCATTCTGTTTTTAAATAAGTTCATGTTCCTGACGAATGTCATACTATACAATTATACCTATATGGTCTGATGTAATAATAAATAATTACACTAAGACCTTTAAGGATCTGTCTAAAACAAAGTTTTCTCTCGGTGCCGTAAGATTCCGTTTTTCCAGATGTTATTGTAATAAATATAATAATAATTATTTTATCAGCTGTTTTATATAAAAATATTCTAGGAAGAAATAAAATCCAGTAGCCCATAGCCCTAATAATTTTGTAAGCAATTTTGTCCCAAACATTGTAAGACTTACGAATTGTACCTATTCAATTCTGTTTAAAAGAACTCCCATAAAATCAAATATATTTCCAATTTATAGTCAAATAAAGTAAATTATTGATTTTTATTTAATTAACATCTTATTCTTACCGTCTAGTGAGCAATTAGTCAAATGATCTTACCTCCATTATAATGGAAATTTAAAGCAAATTAAAATTCTTCTGAGAAATCAATTTTGCTTCAAATTTTAAAGAATTTTATAAATTATCAAAAGTGAAAACAGGAAAATCTTTAAATACCTGTGATTGTTTTATAATTTATAAAGCGATTCGCCATTTATTTTTATACAATATAATTAAATACATTTATTTTGTATTACATTTTTGCTGCTTTAAAAAAGAGCATATTTTTTGTGTCAAAATGCACAAATACGAAGTAACATGTGTTACGTGTATTAATTTATATTTTTATTAGGTATAAAAGGTGTTGTTTTAAAAATAAAAAATAAAAATATTATTGTGACATAATTACACGAAAATATATAAAAAATAAAATCATATTTAGAAAAGCATTTACACTCTAAAAACGACAATTTCAAAACTAAGCAAAACATACTCAAATTTGAGTATGTCTCATAGTTAAAATGGCTCCGAATCAAAATTACTTGTACTCAAGTATATATGCACACATATAGTATATTCTGAAAACATACACACACTCAAGAATAAAACATCATGTGCTCATATGATCTTACATATCATATGATCTTACAGGTGCATACATGTTTCAAAAATGAGTATGAACTTACTTCTATGTGCCCATTTTTAACCCTTTCGGTGCGGAATTTTTTTGGGGGAGTTAATGCCCTGTGCGGAATATGTTGACCAAAAAAAACGATTTATTTATCTGATTACCGGGCAGAACTTTCCGGTGCGAATTGATTTTCCCAAAGGGACACGACTTGCCGAACGACCCAAATACAAAACTAAAAATCATATCTTATGGTTATACGAAAAGCACGCTACTGGTTTTGGTGATAGCCAAATTACTGCACTACGCAGGCACAATACGTCATCACTGCTAAGCCCGTGACGCACTGCAGTGAGCACAATACACGCCGTAAACGCCTAGGCGACTTTTGTCGACGCTTAATGTAATCTACAGCACGCAACTCCTAGATGTCGGCATTAGTCGACTCCCGCACTCGGACCCTTATATCGACTTCTGTCGACTCCCGCACTAAAAGTGTTGAGTATTTCCATGTTTCAAAAATGAGTTTGAACTGATTCTAATCATTTTTGAGTATGTCCATGTTTCAATATTCTGAGTATTTCTGGTATTTCAGAATTGAATGCATTGCGTCGTCATATTTGAAACAAAAAGTTTCATAACAAAATGAAAACATCGATTTACTCAGAATTGACAGTGCCATTTTTCTCAGTGTATAAAAACAAAGTTTCTTTTCTTGCCACTGATTTTTAGAAATATTCCAGAATAGTTTTTATAGTGTATTAATTAGTTTCCTCAAACTAGAATATAGGTTTATCAGATGCTATCAATTTTCAAGTAAAAGTTTTCGTGTTCAACTGATACGTTTTACAGACAAACATCATGAACTATCAGCATTGACATTAACAACTTTTTGACTTTTTTTTTCACGTTCTGTACCTGTATTCTATTACATGTACATCATCAGCAAACAATTAATCCCGGAAAATTCTTTGAAAGATGCCTAGTGGTGACTGGAAACGGACTCTGTACAGCAAAGCCTGGCAGATTCTTTAATGAGGCTCTTGATGGTAAACCTCAACTGCCGAACAATAGGTTCGGCAGTTGAGTTCAGTAATTTTTACAGTGTGAGAACGAGAACAGAAGGGTCGAGAGACAGAGTCAGACGGACTCGGAGATGCTCTGAAATATTCGCGGCCAGCCGGATGAGCTGAGCTGAGCAGTTTTTTATCGGCAAACGGCCTAGACGAGCTACCAATCTGCCATGTTGTTAAAATTATCTTTAAACTTGTAAATAGTTGTATTATTTGATATATAATCAAGAATATTAAACTGTGTAAGATTTCGTTAAAAATCTGCCTGGAATTATTCATATCCTTTAGACACCGGCCATAATTTAATCTCTCTCTATATATATACCGCTAACCAGGCCCGTACCTGCCCGGCATGAGTGCCTAGCTTGACGAGTTAGTACCTGGCAGCGACGCGATATTCGCCTGATCACAGCATGGCTGTTATCCACCTGAGAATAGCCTTGTTGTTATCTATGCAGTGCTCTCTAGTGGTTGGCTATGGTTCTCTTTGTTTGCCGGTTCAAGGTTTCTATTTAACTTTGTTGAATTGGCAGTTTTTTAAAAAAGCAAAAATTAAGTAAGAGAAAGAAATTGGTCTCGTAATTTAGAACCTTGATCAGGTGACGAGAGCTTCACCTGACTATGAACCCCCAGAGGTATATATAATTCATAGGGAACTTGTATAATTCATAGGGCGGATTTTACATGCGACGGATTTTACATGCACCAGACGCCATTAATGTACATAGATTTACATATTTACGATGTCTGTTGGCTTGTCACGTTCATGGTGGGTTGTCGCTGTACCGTTTAGCGCCTCTTTTATAGGCTGATTTCAATTTTGTTTTATTTGTCTCTTGTCAGGGTTTTTGACCGTTTTTATGGGCTCACACCTGTCGTGATTTACTTCTGTCTAATATTATTCGTTGGGTTTTTGTCTCTAACTTGATAAATTGATAACTCTTGGTTGTGCTAGTGCTGGTTGTCACATTTTCGAACTTGGTCTTCTTGCGAGAGTTTCACTAGTTATTACGTCACTATCGTGGGTTCTGTCTCATTGTAACTTTTGTTACTGATGGTTGTCAATGCCTGACATAATTAAAAGTGCACAGAACGTAGATGAAAATCGTTTTTGATTGAAAATATAAGAAATTTTATATTTGGCATTTAGTTTATTTTCTCAGATTGCAGACCGACTACACCGAAACGCAATTTTTGTACTTTTGTATTCCAATCTTGAATCATTTCACAATTCATTCCAATTTTTTAGATTGTAGTTATGTCAGTGCTTAAGCACTTAATTCTTATGTATATTTGTTAAATTTTTGTTTTATTTATTTCTGAAATTTTAATTTCGTTTGCCAATTTATTTATGGAATATTACACGAAAAAAATAATAAATGTTGAAATATTTGCACTGTTTTAAGTGCATACAGGATTAAAACTTCGGTTTATTAGGTTAAACACAGATTTGAAATTGCTTGAAAATTATTTTTAAAGTAATAAGAATTCAGTGAAATGAGACATAGATTTCAAACATATTGGATTTGGAAGTACATTCTATTCGAAGGAGTAAAAATTGAAACTGTGGGATATTTAGATGTTTTATAAAATGCATTAAATGCAAAATTTAAATAGAAATCTAGTATTTAGAAATTTTGTCGTGAATTAACCAACTTGTAGATTTTCCACTATATTTAGAAGGAAAGTTTGAGGGACTAAATAATGTATATTTGGAATTTGTGTTATGGAAAATTAAAAAATGTACACTTTGGTAAAATTTTTATTATTTTTTTAAGCACGATAATAATATGAATATAATCTTGTTTACAGTTTTGAAAGTTTTACACATAAATATTTTCTGCTAGGTAAGAGAAGTTACTCGTATAGGTCAAAGAATAAAATAGAAAAATAGTCGCTTGTGATAACACTGTAATTAAAATCTGTTTCCTACAGGTCAAAAGTAAGTAATGAACTCTATTTTTTAAATGATTTAAACATTTATTACAAAATAAATATAACAAAAAAAAATGCTCAGTCATGCAAAAAGAATTAAAAATTTTTAAATAATTATTTTACCTGTTAGGGAATACAGCAGGAATAAGTGGTCCGATACCTCTTGGTGTCACATTCCTCTCTCCAACTAGCATACTTACTAGACTACGGCTTATGACGAATACACTACTGCTGTACAGGTCTAAATTTATTAGTGACTTAAAAGCACAAGATACATGGAGTTATAATAACGATACATTATTTCTTATTAAAAAAATAATAATTGATAATAAAATCATTTTCAAAAGATAATTTAATATTTACTTTTGATCTGTAAATTTTTTGGCATTTATAAATGTGGCACTCTCCTTAAAAATATATATATTAAAAAACAATAATAAATGAGAGCAAAATTAACCAACTTAGAGATTTTCCACTATATTTAGAAGGAAAGTTTGAGGGACTAAATTATGTATATTCAGAGTTTGCGTTAAGGAAAATTAAAACTGTACAATTTGGTAAAATTTTAATTATTATTTTTTTTAAGCATGAGACTAATAAGAATATAATCTTGTTTACAGTTTTGAAAATTTTACATATAAAGATTTTCTGCTAGATAAATTAAGGTAGTCGTATAGGTTAAAGTACCCAACAATACTACTTATTTATTTACTATATTTTCATGGCAGAGTCTCTTATATTACAGTCATCATTTAAATATGAAGCGCTACCAATTTGGGAAGGTTGACAGCGACATTTAGAGATATTTGAGGTGCCGTCTAGTCGAAATCCTTAATAGAAGTTGGCAAATTTTAATTATTAAATTTTATTTTATATTAAAAGAACAGAAAAATAATATTTTTAAGTAAACGGTTCTAGATGCATTGAAGAATTTAGTTGAGAACAAGGTTTATGAATATAAAATATTCAGATAAAGTAGAAATGTCAATTTTTAGTTTAAACAGAAACTACGAAAAAATTGATTATATAATAATAATAATAATAATAATAATAATAATTATAATAAAATTTAAAATTGGACTAGTAAATAAACAAGCAATGAATGGCTGGATTAAAATGATTAAAATTTCCATTTAAAATACATTAAAATAATTTATAGGTATAAAGTGTGTACAAAAATTATGTAAAATTATCCAGATGTGCACAACATAACCTCAGTAGCTGTATAAGTTAATCAAAAATATTAAAATAAAGGCTTCCATTAAGTTCCCGCATTTTCAAAATTAAAGATCAAACGAAAACATAACACAAATGTTAATTAAATTACCTCTCAAAATATTTTATCGCTTTGAAATGCATTTAAATGCGCACTTTATATTTTATTTTATTTTACGTGCATTATATTCTTTTGATCTATACTTAACAAAAGTTAATTAAGTCTATTTGCGTTTAAAATGCAAGAAAATTTCCAAAGTTAAATATACTTTAAAAACATCTGTGTATTTGCAATTCAAATAAATTCATCTTTTTTCCTTCCTTATTTCAATTTCTTTCAAATAAAAATTCTTTATGAAGTCATTATCACAGTAATGTCTTTAATATTTTCTTTTGTAAGCTTAAAACTTTAATGTATGTTACTTTTGAACTTTAACTTATTACTTTAAACGTTTTTATCTAATCAATTAATAAAAAGATGGAATAATATTTCCTTTTTCAAAATGAAAGTCAATTTTTCAAACTACATATTTTCTTAGTTCTCCAATTTTAAGATAAATAATAACGAAAAATCATGCATCAAGCATAGATTATGAAACACTTTCCAACACAGCCAGCAAACTGTAACGAACCTTCAACGTTAAATAAGGTGAAAGAAGATATGTCAGTAAACAGTTTAGAAAACATATAACACATTGAAAAATAGAGTTTTCAAAATTACCTTCCAGTGTCAAAAAAGTAGTCGAATTATTTTGTGCAGCTCTGTATATGATCAATAGATGTGGATATATAGAATGATAAAATTTAGTTCAGTTAGAATATTCACATTTAGAATTTTTCGCCAATCGATGGAAATAAACTTGAAATTTTTTGTACAGCCCTGTATATTATCTGAAGACTTTTGTACACACCACCTATTAAGCTAAAAGACAACTTAAAACTCACTCGCAGCAATTACCAACCGTAAACGACAATGTATATTTTTTTTTGCGTAGCCCTGCATATGAATTTATTTATATTCCACAAACTTCTATTAGTCTACTAAATATAGTTCAGCTTGAAAATGCGTAAACACAATTAAAAACTACCCTTAAGCAATTCACTCCCAAAGTCTGTAATACTTATGAATTTCCTTGTGTAGCCGTGTATATGATGAACCGAGTTTATAAGCACACACGTGCTAAGAAAAAAAAATGTTAAACTTAAAAACGCAAACAAAAGTTGAAAACGCACTTATCACACATAGACTGTAAATATCGCACATGTACTGTAACCAATATCTTTTGTGTGTCCCTGTAAATAAATGCAATGCACACAAGCGAGCAATTTATAGTACACCTCAGTATTGCATATAATTTTAATTATGTTTGAAATCGTGAACTATCACTAAATTACACTGCAGACGATTTTTCCCCATAGGACGATGTGTAACATAGTTCTTTTGTTAGAGTCTGTAAATGAATAATAAATGCTTTGCACCCCCTATTCTACAAAAAGCATGTTTTAATGCGCTTCATAATTATACATCAATTTCATTGTGTTTTAAATGACGTAGCGTCATCAAATTGAACTTGAAACGATTATTCCCCATTGACCGTAATGTAACGGAAAACTTTTGACTGTCCCTGTAAAAAAACTATAAGTGCTACACACTTCAGTTGAAATAGGGAACATGATATAGATAACGACAATAACATATAAAAATTGCAGAGCAATTCGAGCATATTTACGGGAGTTAGAGCACGGACAGATGGCCAGACGGTCATCCGGCCATACGTCAGACAAACTGAAGTCATAAACACTTTTCAACCAGGTTGGAAAGTGTTAAAAAGGGGGTAAAACAAAATTACGTTCAGAGAAAACCTATAGAAATATCACTAAAAAAACTTAATTGTCATTTTAAATAATTTCACGCAATAAATAAACTTTAATTCTATAAAGTGGATTATATTTTTTAAAAGTAATTTTATTAAAACATTTTATTTTATTTTATTCTCAACGAAACAACTGAATGATAATTCAGCATGATGGATTTTATTTGGTTTAATTTCCAGAACAACACATTGTATTAGACATTCCAAGAAATCATTTGATTATACTCCTTATAAAGATTATTGTTGTCTAATGTGCACGAGGATTGAGCTTAAAGAATAACATCTATATTCTAGCCACGATAAGTTATCTGATGACATTGAACGTTTCTTCGATTCTACAGGTAAAGAAAAATGCCAACAGATACAAGTTAGTTAATTCATTTTTAACTCAAAAACTAGATTTTTCTAATTGGTAGTAGTAATTGTCATCTTAATTAACGAATACATACGACTATGGCTGAGTTAAACATCAGCTAATCTATCGTGGATGGACTGTAGACGGTAGATGAATTTTCTTCACATACGATCAAAAATGTTTTGTTTTCTGCAGTGTACACCGTTTTCTGCAGATCTTACAACGAGTTTTCCAGAAGTTATAATACGAATCTATACAGAAAACTATCACGAATTTACTGAACTCATAAATGCATAAAGAAATGTTCAGCGTAGTACCTTTCTGCGTCATATTTGTGGCTCTTGCGCTTAAGCAAGATTTGATCGTTCGAGCCATAAGTTCATGCTGGAACACAGAGAACAAGCCGGTACGTCCACTCACCACAAGTGATAATTTACAGGTTAATTTGTATAAACATTGATGATACGTTTCCAAATATATATTAAAATAATAAAAAAAAAAATAAACAAATGCAAAAATATGTGCAAACTGTGTTCATTCAAATAAATTCGTCGTTGTGTGTTTGCAGGAGCAGATGCAAAACATCTGCATCTAGGGTTTTCAATAACACTTTCACCGGCAACCCTGTATTTACAGATTTACAAATTAAAACTTTCTCTTTTAAGAGCTGTGAAATTTATTCGCATAGTGTGAATTGCTTGGAATGTGAACGTACCGGCATAAAATAAAGTTCATCGTTTCCAATAGCATTTTATTTAAAATTATTTATTTGCATATAAATTTATTTAGACATGAAAACACATCTTGTAAAAGATATGATATTTATTAATATAGTATGAATTGTTCAGAATGTGACCGTACCAGTATAAAATCGAGTTCATCGTTTCCAATAGCATTTTATTTAAAATATTTTTTTTCTTTACATATATATATGTATTTAGACATGAAAGTACATCTTGTAAAAGATCTGAAATTTATTCACATAGTATGAATTGTTCGGAATGTGAACGTACCAGTATAAAATAGAGTTAATCGTTTCAAATAGCGTTTTTTTTTACAATTATTTTTTTACATACATATTTTTTATATATGCATTTTGTAAAAGATGTGAAATTTATTCACACAGTATGAATTGTTCAAATATGAACATACCAGTATAAAATAGAGTTCATCGTTTCCAATAGCATTTTATTTAAAATTATTTTATATATAAATATATATATATATATATATGTGTGTGTGTGTGTAATAATTTAAAAAAATCGCATTTTTCCTTAATCAATTTATTCCAAATTCTTACAATTCTAATTTTTTTCCCTGCCTTTTAAAATATCTCTTAAATCTAATTTATACTTTTATTCCATAGCTTTAATCAAAATATTCTTTTAATTATTATTCTAAAAATCTTAATCTGTTAAAAGCTACACGTATTTGTAAAAACCTTAATTTATTTTTTCTTTTGAAACATTTAAATTTTATTCCTTTAGAACGTCTCTTAGTATCATTTTTATTTTTATTAATATTATCATTCGATATCCCATAATCCTTTCGGCTCGCGCGTCTTCCGGTTCACCTCAAAATTATGCCGTATACAGTAATAAGTTCCACGGCTTTGCAAGCTTCTTATTGGCTAGTCCTCCCCTACATTGCGAAAATATTCATACTCTCGCTACCTTTAAAACGCCGTTGCTCGGGCTTGGAGATCAGAATTTGTACGTTTTTCTTACTGCCAATAAAAGCACGTCACCTGGAGGAGGGATCTTGTCAAGCTGGTGTAATTATCTCTAATTCTTTTAACATCTACATGCTGCCAGATATGAACTGTGAAATTATTCGTTAGTGGAATTGCTTCATATTGAGTATCGTGTCAATAAAAGAACTGATATCAACTACTCATCTTTTTATTCTTACGGGAAAACTACATGTTTTGCATAACCATCGTGTTGCCTTTGGAATCATGACTTCTATGTATGTTACGACTGCTATGTATGTTTACGACGGCCACTGCTCTATTTTTACGGAATACGGGAGTGCTAATTCGATTTCTTTATTGTGATATGTCATATTTAACATATATATATATACAGGGTGATTATAAAAAAACTATCCCGATAAATGAGCCCCTAACTATCATACCGTTCACAGAAACTGAATGAAACTTTGGTTTAAAGTATTTTGAGGTATGCGCTCAAGAATCATATGAAAGACAACAGTTAAATTCTAACAGTTACGGTTACAGTGTCAAAATTTCGAAAATTTCAAATGGCAACACCTACTTCTTTTTATTGGAATGTGCTTCATAGTGAAAAACCATAAAATGCGTTGGAACGGTACCTGTAGCACGAAAATCGCCGGCGCTAGACAGACTAAGAAGAATAGTGAAAACAACCAATAAGGACAGAGAAGCAACAGAAAACAAAACATTTTATTGTGTTTCACAAATTTTCCATTTTACACACGACGACACTTTACATGCGGCAGATGGTTGATAGCACTGAACAATAAAATGTTTTACTTTCTGTTGCTTCTTAGTCCTTATTGGTTGTTTTCACTTTTCTTCTTAGTCTGTCTAGCGCCGTCGATTTTCGTCTAACGTCTCAATGCTTGATAAAAAAATTTACATATACTTGTCTAGATCAATCTTTTTTTTAAAGTCACAAAAATCCTGTTTGATTAAAATAAAAAACGTTCTAATTAAAAAAAATGTATTTAAATGTTAGATACACAATCTTCGGTAATACACAATTAATTCCCTTCATCATTCTAAAAAAGAATCGATTCAATGTCAGTTAAAAGTAGCAGCATTCCCCTAAAATATTATTTCATATTACTTTGTACTGCATAAATGTTTAGAAGAAACTCTGTGTAAATTTATCAGTAATTATTATTACACACATAAATGGAGTTACTATGCATTTAAATTTTTTGCAATAAAAAATAGTATTATTCACTAAATATTTGTAATAAATCTTCCAATTATACAAATTATTTTAAATAAATTTTCAAAAGAAAAAACAATCCGATTAATTTATATTGAAAGGCACGGTCTGGGGTTACAATATTTGCCATGTGATATCAAATCCTTTAAAAAATATCTCATACATGTATATGTGTGATTTCCTTATTATTAATGCATTAAAAAAATACAAAAAAAAATATATAAAAAACAGTAGTATTTCATATAACATTTTCACAATCACAAACGCTTTAAATCACTAAAGTACAAATAAAAAAGATAATCTGATATATTTCTGCCATTAATCTTTAGAAGCATAGGGGAGAAAAGTACTCTCGAAAAGTATTTTGCGAAGTAAGATGTTTTGAAAATATCTCTTGAAATATTTCGTTTTCAACAGAGTTCTTTTTATACGAATTTCTCATTTATTTTTAACGTATTTTCTCAAGATTGAATATTGGTGCTGTAATTTCTCATTTCTCATTTGAGCATAAATACAGCTATACACTATTGTTTTAAAATTTTAAAATTTAATAGCTAAATAAAATAAAATATACAGAACAACTATATGAGTTTAAACAATATGTTTTTATTAGCGAAAAAAAATTATGGTGGGAATATATGAATTTAATACTATGGAACCGACGCTGGAGTAAACTTGAATAGCAATAAAATGTGTGTGCAGGTTGCGTGCCTTTTAACGCAGAAGAAGAAAATTTAATCCATGTGGAGTTTATTGTGCACTGAGAAAAATGACACTTTCAAATCTAAGTAAATCGAAGTTTTCATTTTGTTATGAAAATTTTTGTTTCAAACATGACGACCCAATGCTTACAATTGTAAAATACCAGAAATACTCATAATATTGGAACATGGACATACTCAAAACTGAGCACATAAACGTTAGTTCATACTCATTTTCTAAACATGGACATACTCAAAAAATGATTAGAATCAGATCAAACTCATTTTTGAAACATGGAAATACTCAAAAATGAGCACATAGATGCCATTTCATACTCACTTTTTAAACATGGACATACTCAAATATGAGCACTTGATGTTTTATTCTCGAGAGTGTGCATGTTTTCAGAAATGAGTATATACATGTTTCAAACTTGAGTAATTTTGATTCGTAGTCATTTTGACTATGCGACATACTCAGATTTGAGTATTTTTTGAGTTTTGAGACATTTTTGAGTTTTGAGACATTTTTGACATTTTGAGAGATTATTTTCAGTTTTGAAAATGCCGTTTTTAGTGTGTGAGTGTTTTTGTTATTTTGATATTCGCTGTTTGTTTGTGGACTGGTTATAGCGATTAATATTTTACACATAGAAAACACAGAATCCATTTTCAGTAATCCTTGTACTTTTTTAGCCTCTATGGTTTTATTTATTTTCTACTTTGAGCCTCCACTATTAGCATGGACAACCCAGGACAAGTCTACAAGTATTCAAAATTACGAACAGATAAATCGTGCAAATAATGGCACTTTATGGTGTTTCTAATAATTATTTTATCATCTCTATAGCGTAGTTCAATGAATTAAAAAGCACAATATGCGAAGTTGAAATAGAATTTTGGGCTTGAAATTTTTAAATAATATTTTAATGGTGTTTAAGAAATTTTTGTTTTATACGGTGATAAGTTAAAAAATATTTTACTTTTTCTGTACACCGTCAAACAACTGTTTTCAATAAAAACTAATTCAGTGAAGTGTTTAGAAAAGTCACTCCGTGTTGTGCATGTGAAGCGCCATCATGCTTTAACATTTGAATACGAAATTTATTTTAAATTATCAATTGCGATTGTCATAATATGTCAAATAGTGGAACATATCAGAATGTAAACGGCATCCATATTTAAAGGATACGTAGGTGAAACGTAAACATACAAATGTGATTAAAATAGAATACTAGTCTCTTAATGTATTAAGTTATTAAAATATAACAACAGAGTTTTGAAATGTTGATTTGGAAATGCAAATTTTACTATACGAATTGACTGAGCCTACGTTGAAAACTCTAAAAATGTTTTTCGTAGGTTTGATGTAGAATATGCAGGTTAAAGACACCATATGTTGAATAATTAAGGATCTTCGATAGCTGAGACTTTCAAAGTCACAGTTGTGTTACAGAATAATTTCGAAAAATGGTGCAACAAAAAGGGTCTCCTTAAAGTGCACACTAAGAATATTTTGAATGAAATACTGATAATTGTCCATATCTATCTAATAAAAAATTAGTAAAAAATAGCTGCGGAATCTCAATAGAAAATTGTTAAAAAAAATAATAAACTATCAAGTTTTTACCGATTTGAAAAGCTTATAGTGGTACACCCGCAAGCTAATTTTAAACATTTGGCGTTTTTTTTTTCAAATTTCAAGTTCGCATTTTAATGATTTTAAATGATTTTATGTTTTATTTATTTATTTTTTTGCAATATACATCTTATGCCGATATCTAATGTTATGCTGTTTTACAATTAACACTAGTATACTCAACTTGTCACTTTACTAAATCTAGACCCTAAGTTTACGACTTTCTACAGTTAATTCGGGTGAGCAAGAAATTAGTTTTCATTCTGTATATGACTGTGAATAAAACGTCCATTATTTGAAGCATGTAGAACTGTAATACAGACATTCAGCTGTTTAAAATCTATTTCTGCATAGATAATGATTGAAGTAATTAAGATTTATTCCAAAATAAATTGAAAATAGCGCTTAAATACTGTATGTATAATTATAAGTTGTTCCAATGTCATTTAATATATTTCCCCTTTTACACCTGTACAATTATAACATTTTATATTGCACTGGTAGCGGTTTAATTAAATTATTGGCACGTGTCCTATCAAATAATGACATTAAATCCAATTCCAGTAGAGGGTAAAATATTGCATGAAAATGAATTTAATGTAGCATATAAACACGAGCCGTTGCTTAGTGATACAAACTGACATTGAAATTTAAATTTCGCTCTCAAGTTTAAATACAGGTTGGAACAAAAGTATTGAGCATATTTCATGTTTGAAATATAAAAGAACAAAATGAGATACGTAGATATTTACTATTTTCATGGAAAGACATTTTAAAACAGTTTGACGCAACAACATTTTAATCTTTATAACTATGAACAAAAATGTACAATAACTTCTTTCGAGTTACTCATTATTCCGAAACGCATTCTTTATCTGTTGAGACCGGAGAAACCAATATCTTTCGAGATTAAATGAAGCATTTATAAAATCAAAGTTTCTATTGCTGCCACTGATTTTAAGAAATCTTTTTGAATAATATTATAGTGCTATATTAATAACAATGCCATAGTTATTTAATAACAATCGCTATGTACCGGCTCATGTGAAACATATTTAATGTTTAAAATGTTGTTGTGTAAAATTCTTTTAAATTGTCTTTCGAAGAAAACAATAAATATGTACGTTCCTCATTTTGTTCATTATTCTCAAACATGAAATGCGCTCAATAATTCTAGACCACACTGTGTGTATAATATTTAATTAAATGTAATTTCTTTAGACTAAATTTTCATAGCTTCAAATATGCATAATATTTTAATGTGTGTTATAAGAAAGACTACACTTAATTATTTTTTTATATTAGACACCACATGCAATTCTAGATTCAATAATCAAAGGAATTATATAGAACTCATCATAGCACTTTTACCCACTTATCTAATCTGTAAGTTTAGTAGTCAGGCTTCAAGTTCCGGGAGGACTTTAAAACACACGATAGATTATAACTTAAGATCCTCTGACTAAGTGATTTCGCCTAAGATCCATACAAGCACACACAATTATAAATTAAATCCAAATGTAATTACACAAAATACAACTGCATTATCTTCCTATTAAGTTAAAATTCATTTAATCTTACGTGTCTCACAATATTAACATTTTGTCACTTAAGCCACACTGTCATTAAAATTTAATGAATTCACTGTGTCATATTGTTTGAAATCTGTGATATATATGAGTGTGACAATATATTTTACCCATTGTTTAAAATCATATGCAAGTGAAACGTAAATTTTGTAAAGCTGATTAAAAGAGATTAACACACTATCTAATGAATCAAGTTATTAAGACATATTTGATAATGTTCTGGAATGTCATTTTGGCAATATATGTTTAATTACATTAAATTTTCGGATCAATTTAAAATAGTCTTCAGAAGAGTCCGTGTTTTTTTTTTTTGATATTTAAATTACTGTAGAACTTATTCTGCGAGTTGTTTCATATAATACTTCAAGAAATAACATTATGTTATGTATTTATTATAAAATAAAATTAATTTGAATTGAGTTTCAGATAGAGAAATATTTTTTCTACTCTTAAATACACTAGTGTACATAAAACTAGCATCAAACACTAAATGCTATTTTAAACGCACTTAAGTAGAGTATTACATCATTGCACAAATATTACGCGCGGTTTATTCTACAGGAAACGTTTATTTTTAGCATAAAATTTGTAATAAATATCAAAAATATTTATGATAATATTCATAGTTTCTGTTTCACTTCTTTTCAGATTTATATAAGTTGTCATATTGACTTCTTATTACTATGCGCTTTATTTATTTTCTAAAGGTTTATTGGGTAATTTCCTTAATACAATTTTAACGGAGTATATATCTACATAAGACGCATCTACAAAGCATACAAATACACATTGTTTTGTTTTATTATGTATATTGAAGGCAGTACATAAACGTAAAATAAAGTAAATATGAAGTATATTCATGAAGTAAATATCATTATAAGAACTTTATATATATGAATTAAAAACCGTTTAAAAAAAAAAAAAGAAAAGAAAAGAAAAAGAAATGATGCGTACGTTTTAAACCTAGAAAGGGGGGGGGGTACATAAAGTTCATGACAATTTCTAATTCCGTATGAATATTTCAAAATTATTGACAAAAGACAATGTGCACTTTCTCCACAGAAAATTGAAATTAAATTTTAATGCGTCCGGTTTTTGATTATTTTTAATAATTTACGAATGCTACTAAATTTTCTAAATTATGCAACAGACTTTTACTGTAAAAATGGTTACAAGAAATGCTACAATATTTTTGGAAATAAAAATATTCTTTTTTCATAATAAAATTTAATATTGCTATAATGCAATATACAGAGAGTAAAAATAGATAATTGAATGAATAATATACTTCTAACATTCCCAAAAATATGACGATGATAATAAATGAAACTGGGGGTAACATGTGACGGAGGTATGCATGTATACCGATTTTTGAGCCATAGCAGTAGACTGCGCCACCGCAAGTAAACTGTAATGAATATATTAAATCCCTTTTTAGAACAATATTTTTAAAGTCGGTAGACAGTTTACCTACGCCAGGTTACAATCAATTAACATTTTATTTCTGAAAAACAATTGTTACATATTTTTCTCTGAAGGGTCATTTAAAAATTTTGATATCGTGCTTATGTGTGTAACTTTAAAATATAGTTGAAAATTTAGTTTTCTTTGAATTGATGCCATTTCATTTCAAATGCATATTATAAGGACCCGATTATCACAGGGAAACATGGAAAATGTGCCCCAGGTTCACATTTTCAGAGGGCTCCAAAATGGATTTTTTTCCACTCTCTGAAAAAAAAAATTAATACATATTTCCTTTTATAATTTATATAAAAAAAATATTTTTCACATTCATGTAAATTTAACTATCTCAGTGTTCTAGAATAATGACAACGAAATGTATCGTAAACTTCGAAATTCCGAAAAAACAGATATTACTTCAAACGTCAAAGCATGTTTCATTCAATTCATGTTTAGAGTTTTACTCGCTCGAAATAGTATGTAGAAAGAAAAATGTATCTGCCTATAAGTTTTAACGCAGTTTTTCATCTGTATATACTATATTATTTTTTAATAAAAATATGGTTTCAATTTTAAACTGCACATAAATATGTTTGTCTTATTAAAAATTTAATTTTATTGAAAAAAGGCCCAACACGACCTTTATGCCCGGTCCCACATGCAGTTGATCACGCCCTGCATATAATTTAAAACGGTTAAGTATTTCATTAAATTTTGGACCAAACAGCTATTTTTTGGTATATATATTTCGGGTTAAATATATGATGAGTTATCGTATCAACCGTTTGACCCTATTTATTTCAAAGCACTGTGTCCCATCAGCTGTCAAGCAGCCATTTTTCTATATATATAAACATATCAACTAAATTAAAATATAGTTTTAAACTTTCATATATACAAAATAACTTATTGAACATTATAATTTAGGAACTTTTTAAACGCTGTACATTTCTCTAAAAAAATTACGAAAGAGTCTTTAATTCCAGAATGTTTAAAAAGGTATTACTCGTTACTGCATCTCAGGAAAATACAAATAGCACTGTTAATACAGCTATACGCTGGTTTTAGCCTTCAAGCATTTTTTTATGCCCAGCTTGGAAATTGTGTACAGTCTGTCAATTTAATAGGAATTCAGGTAGGGGTTGCGTATTTTTTGACTATTTGAAGATTTGTAAACATATTGCAATGTCCATTTAATTTTTGAAATTTATTTTACTTACATTTGAATCAATTCAAATAGAAACGAAGTTCTGTTCATAAAAATAATGTAGGTGTGTCTTTACCGTTATGCTTTAATTAATGTAAAATATAATAAAAATGGTTTTATTAAGAAAAGTACGAATGTTGACGAAGCAACTTCACTGGCCATATTATCATCAATAAATTTAATTGAAATTAATAAAAATAATGTATTTTGCGAAATTTTAAATTTAAAAGTGAAAACAAACATTCCTTTTAAATATTAAAGATAATCGATAGCACTAATAAAATTTTTCAGGTTAACTTGAACCATGCATATATTTAGAATTTAAAATTGCCGGTATATCCTACATTGTCTTACATCGATTATTTCAAGGATAAAATTTATTTTCATTCGTAAAACATTACATTTTGTGTTACTCTTTCAATGGCTCGTCATTTAAATTTGATAAATCCACAGCGTCTCGTCGCTGCAAAGCTTGGGGCAGATAAGAGCGAAAATGACGTTCATTATTTGAATAAAAATATGTAAATTTACAGGACTGATTAGAATAATGCAAAGGAATTTTTATTATTTTTTAATTTCTTTTTTTTTTTTACATGTCCATCGGAACTGTTAACTTGGGAGGAGGCTATGACACAGATTTATTGAAACACAATAATTTATTTATAACAGTAAGCAGTGTTTAACAGTGGAGCGAGTAGATTTAATTCAGCCGATTCAAAACAGCTTTGTTTTAGAAAGACTGAGAGGGAGAAATGCTTCACCAAAACTTATTAAAATTTAACGCATCTAACTCGGCTCCAAATACTATCATCATTCATTATACAAGAACCTAAGAAATTTATTTTAGAAGATAACTAGCTGACCCGGAATTACCCGGGTCCGTGATAATAAATTTTAAAAAGAAAATCACGTTTTTATGACTTTATATCTTTATTCCGATTTTGTATTAAATTATATTTTAAAATGAAAAATTCCCGAAACAATATTGATATTCAGTGATAAAAGCGCTCATTTTCTTGTTTTTTACGTAGGGTCTTTTCATAGTTTATAAAATAAAAAGTTATTTTTGTCCGAACTCTTTGAAAATTTTATTGGTTATAAACAAAACAATTTTACAGCCCGTGTAAAAATTTCTTGAAAAAATGTTGTTATCTAGTTGTAAAAGAAATGTTTTCTTCTCATTTTTTTGTTTGTTTGTTTACGCGTCGGCTCCTTTAACATAGGAATAACAAAATAGATCTCATCTTCCGAACTCTCTGACATTTCAATCGGTTATAAGTATAAATGTATCCAAGCTCTCTTTAAAATTTGCGACAAAATATGCATTTTTAATAGTGAAAACATGAGTTCTGAAAAACCTTTAGATTTCAACCTCAGAGCCAAAATATAATACAAAGTTTATGCTTTCAATGCAACACCCCAGCTAGAAAATGTTTGCACTTTTTTTGCAAAAAAGTTTCAATTGTGTACAATTTGTGCAAAAAAAGTGAATATTTTTGAATATTTCAAAAAGTGTACACTTTGTGTGCACATTATATGCATTTTTTATGCATACAAAAAAGTGCATATTTTTTGTTTTCAAAAACTGTGCAAATTTTTTGCATAAAATAACTGCATGTTCCGTGTTCGCAAAAAGTGTGCATTTTTTATGCACAAAAGTCTTTACTTTTTATAGATGCAAAAATTTCTATATTCCAAGTTTTGATTATTTCTATGCATAATGGTGCCAATTCAAATCTGTAAATTTTTTCAAAAGTGCATGTATTTCCTATGAGAATACAATATTACCTAAAAAGAAACATTTCAACGTCACAGATGCGTGCCCCCTTCCAGCAATATTTTCCTCCCTCACCCCCTCGAGGGATGTGAAGGTGGGGCTGGGGGGGGGATAAAACATATTTCACACTTTCTGTTCTTCTATGACCTGCAATTTGACTAATAATATAAGATTAAATTCTTTTTCAACATTTTTTAATAATAATTCAATGGGGGGGGGGGGTAACCCCCTCATTGAATTGGACGTATGTACATATGTATATATTATATAGATATTATAAAGAAAAATATAGCTTTAAAACACATATTTTACTGTACATTATTTTTTTTTTAATAATTTTTTTTCAAAAAAAAAAAAAAAAAAAAAAAAAAACTTTTGTTAAAATTTTAAGTTTTTAAAAATTACAAACTTAAATGAGGAATATCTCAAAATTTTCTTCTCGGTAAATTTTCAAAAATTTTAATTTTTTTTTTTAATTTAAATTTTTAAGATTTGAAATTTTATAATTTTACCCCTCTCAAATGCACAGTTGGGGTATTCTACATCTCCCAGAGACAGTGAAAATGATCTAAATTACATAAAGCATATATTCTAAAACTAATTAAATAAAATTCCAACTGCTAATTTTTTGAACAGTGTGACAGGCCGACAGGAGTCGAGGATATATTAGTTTCCATCTGCGCGTGCGCGGTGCCTTTCCTTCTGTTGTCGAGATACATGAGGCAAGCGTAAACAAGAATTGTATATACAAGATTCTAACCCAATTTTTCTCGCCCGATGTTGTCTATTTTACAGAAAAAAGGTAAATTATTCAATTTTATGTTGTAATGTTCTCTAAAAAACATTGTAAATGAACGTTTGTTTGGAATAAAACCACCCTAATCCTAGTTATAAATGTTAGGCTTAAATGCTACGGCTTTTGGGAAAAAAAAAATTTAGCTGCTTTTAGCGGTAGTGCTTTTATCAATTTTCACAGTAACTTGTGATTTTCAGTTTAACTATAGCAGGGTTCATACAGACGCCTTACACTACTTAGAAACTCCATAGAAATTAAAAAGTTTCCAAGGAGATACTTAAACTCCTTAAATAAACAAAACAAAATACTTCTTAAATTATCACAAAGTATAATTTAGCGTTCAACAATGATTAAAGAAAGTAAAATAAGTCTTCCCATGTTTATAAAAATGAAGTTCAAGTAATTACTGTCCTTCTAAGAAAAAAAAATCAAATTGTGTTTTTGTTTTGTTTGTACATACCCGCAAGTTTTCCCTTCAAAATTTGGTTTTTAAAATCTATCTGCATGTAATGTATGATGAGTATTTGAGAATTGACTGTCCTCTGTATCTGTAATATATGACCAAAGCTAAGATACTTGTTTTTATTTTACTTTAAAGTTAATATGTTTAAAAGAAAGCTATGAACAACATTAATATGATTATTTATTGAACTTCAACATGGGGTACAGTGGACCACCCACTCCTGGGGCACAGTGGTCCACAATCCACTCTGCTCCTGTAATGCAGAATGTTCAAAATATTTAATAATTGCTTATTTTCTATAAAGAAAGATTGTTTTAAAGTAGATTTAACTGTAAAATAAAGTAAACAAATAAAAATAACAATTTATTTAACATAGTAAGAAATATTTTGTTTTGTATTTACTGCCTTTGATAAATATAACTGTAGTCTAATTGTTGATGATTTTATTCAAGTAAGATTTATGAGACGCAAATTGAATGGAAATCAGTTTATTTCTTCTGAAACTGTAGATGAATCTGCTGTTGATGTCAATGATTTCATAATGTTGCTCTCAGACCCAAAATTATTTCTTGAAAATTCCAGGCTCAATCTTACTCATAAGTACTTAAGAATTTAATTTGCAAATTTTAATGTGAGCTGATTTTTTTGTACTTAAGTAATAACTTCAACTAAATTGCAATTGTTCCTGTATTAATCAGTTATTATTTTCAAAATATAATTTTTTTGTTTTTGCTTCAAAATTTATATTACTATGTTATTTTGTGGGTGAACGGGCAACAAAAAATAATTAGATTAATGAAAAATAGATTTATATTGTATTTTAGATAATACCTAATAGTGGTCCACTGTACCCCGGTGGGTGGACCACTGTACCCCGCTTCCGGGGTACACTGGTCCACTTCACAAGTGTATATAATTTTTTTTTTTTTTTTTGAAAAATGTATTGAAAACTATGTTGTGAGAAAATTATGATGGATGTAAGAAGGTTTAAGGAATATTCAAAAATATTTTCATACAGATCGGTCAGTCTGTTAAGGAGAAAAAAAAATGTTAACTGAAAAAGTGGTCCACTGTGTACCGGTCTCCCCTACATAAAGTTTAGAACAGAAGCAGTATCTTATTAGTTATTCGAGCTTTTTATTAATCTTTCAATCAAGCGGTCTTGGAAACCAAAACCACTCACAGTATGTATGCAACAGTTTTTGTGACAGCAATTAAGGGTTAAACTGCATAAAGTAATAAAGGAACAGCTTTGTGATTAACCTGCTGTGTGCCATCTTGTTTTTTAAATCAAGACATATTTGTTTTGTTTCTCATTTCCTTTCATCCATATTTACTTATTATAAACACATTATTTAATTTTATTAGCTAATTTATTTATATTTAATAATATAAGTTAAAATGTTTTGATTTAAAAAATGAGATGGCTGACCGCAGGCAATATATCAAAACGTTTGTTTTGTTTCTGACCAGTGATAGAAATTGGGTAATGAAAGGTAGGTGTGAAGTGATGCTTACTGTAACTATCTTAGGCGTCTAATAAAAATTTCTAGTTGCAATTTCTAAAATTCACATAACTGTATCGTTATATGCTATTTTACAGAAAATTGTGAATATTTTGTTTTTACTTAAATTATTGAAGTTCATAATCTACAATATTATAATTATTGAAGCAACTGTAAAACTGATAAAGCTTTTTTAGTTAATACTACATTTTCAAATTTAACCCCTTAACTGCCAACGAAATCTGACAAGACCCCCCAATACCTTATTTTATCAGAGAATTCTGCGAATAAATAAGCTGAAGATAACTTTTCTGGCATAGTGATAACAAAATACAGATGTTACCGTGAGCTAAATACGGAACTGGTAATGAAAAATGCCTTATTGGCACGCGGGTTTGCCAAACCTGTAAAAGAAGAATATGTTTTCTAAAGGCGTATATATACTCACGTGGCAATTAAGGGGTTAATAGAAAAGTGCACTGAACCATGTTAAACAAAATTTTATCCGTTGTTGATAATTACTTAAATTTAGCAAAAAAAAAAAAAAAAAAAAAAAAAAATTGTTAAAATGAAATCTAAAAGGACCACATTTGTGTGTGTGTTAACCATTAAAATAATAGTACCATCTTATCTGTTGGGACTGCATTATCAATTCATGTTAAGCAAAAATCCTCATTAACCCTTTTTATACTGACTGTACTTATAAGTACCACTTTAACCCCTTCGCAACGAGAGTCTTTTACAGAATTTTTAATCTGTTACCACCGGTTTATCAAATGAGAAATTTTCACCTAATTGAATCTCAAAAATGCTATGATTAGATAAGAAAAACTTTACAACAAAAAAAATAATAATAACTGGTGGAAATAATCGAGGATTCTGAGCATTTAAAAAGTAGCTGGAAAATTAATTCAGGATATAAAGAGTTAAGTAATTTAATGCTAACAATGCTTGACTGCATGTAGAGTGCACAGATGAAAGTCAAACAATACCCACTAATTTTTATAAAGTTAGATAATAAAATCAGGATTTCTTAACCGTCCTTCAGCTACATCATTTCACAGGGATTTATAGCTTTATCTGGACAAAAATCTGCTAAATTGGGTCCACACAGTTTTATCATTAATAAATCATTAACAATATCAGTGGATAAACGGTTATGTATATCATTTTTTATTAAATTAAACTGACTAAATCCCTTTTCACATTCAGCAGTGCTAAATGGCAGGTTCAATATAAATTTTAGAAGTTTGCATAAATTAATGTATTCATTTGGATTTGCACACTCTGCTAAAAATCGCTCTCAAACTGTCTCGCATTAGAATTTATGTTTGGTGTCAGACCAAATTTTCAAAAGCGAGTGATTGGCTAAGTTAAACAAAAAATAAGTGTTAAAAAGGGTTAGGCATCAAATTTAACTCCTGGGAACAATTTTGTAGTCGTCAAATGCTATGTAGTTGCATTTGACGACTGACTGCTAATTTCGAACAATGATTCTCACATAACCCAGTTAAATCAAAACATTTGTTTTGTTTCTGACATAACCCAGTTATATCAAAACATTTGTTTTGTTTCTGACATAACTCCCAGTTAAATCAAAACATTTGTTTTGTTTCTAACATAACCAAGTTAAATCAAAACATTTTAACTTTGATTATTGAAAATAATTTTCGAATTAATTGAAAATAAACTAAAAAATTATTTTAAAAATATAAAAATATGCTTTGATTTTGTTTGTCAAAATTTGTTGGGGGTGGGGTGGGGTGGGGTGGGGGGTAGGGGGGGGAACTCTGCTGCAGGAACCCTCATTCAAGGCCAAAACTAGCTCTTTTTTTTGTTCACAGGAGGTAAACATATTTTTTGAAGAACCCCCCCCCCCCACTTAATTTTATTGACTAATTCATTTATATTTAATAACGAAAGTTAAAATATTTTAATTTAAAAAATGAGATTTCTGACCTTGAGCGATAAATCAAAACATTTGTTTAGTTTCTGACATAATCAATAGGGTGGGTCGAAATCATTTCTATTACCGCTGCAGAGGCAGTCAAAATTTTGAAAAAACCGGCAAAAATTTCAATTTTGCGTTTTTTCTAGAGTTTTTAATTTCTTTATATGTCTAGAATTAAATAAATTTACATTATAGCTTGTAATAACTTATAAATGTGTAGTAATTTTGATCATGAGCATTGCGAACCAGGGGCGAGAGAGGCCCCACCCCCCTAAATTTGAGAGAAAGGGGTTTTTTGAAGTGATTTTCGGGATTTTCCGGAACTTTTTAGAGATTTTTTGTTGGGAGGGGGGAGAAAAAGTGAAAATTGAGGGAGAATTTATGTAAGATTTCCCCCCTATTAAAAAAATCCTTAAATTTACCATAAAATCGCAAAAATTTCTTCAAAAAGCCCTTTTTTCCAAAATTTAACAGGGGCAGGCCCCTCTCGCCCTTGGTTGGCAACCCCATCATCAAAATTACTAGACATTTATTAGTTATTACTAGATATAATGTAAATTTTTTTAATAGTAGACATATAATATGAATTTGAAAAAAAAAGTAAAAAACGGAAAATTGAAATTTTTGCCGTTTTTTTTTTTTTTTTTTTTTTTTTTTCAAAATTTTGGTTGCCCCTGCGGTGGTAATAGAAATAATTTCACCATAATGACATTTTATTGGAACATTACTAACATCTTGATGTAGCTTTTGCATTCTATTAGAAATTGTATTGGTATGGTTGGATAATTTAATTTAAAAAAAAAAAAAGCGATTTTTTTAAACTTTGCCCTCTTTGCAGCGGTAAAAGATATTTAAAAGATATTAACCATTTGGTGTAATATTTTGTGGATTTATTCCTTATTACCAATGGCAACTTTTCCGCACTATTACGTTTCGATTATATAAATTTCGGTTTTTTCGACCCACCCTAATAACCAAGTTAAATCAAAACATTTTAACTTCTATTATTAAATATAAATAAATGATTCTATAAAATTAAATAATGTGTTTATAATAAGTAAATGTGGATGAATATTATTTCGGAATTATTAATTGAAAGTAAACTAAAAAATTATTTAAAATATATAAAATATGCTTTGATTTTGTTTGTCAAAATTTGTTGGGGGGGGGGGGGGGGGAACTCTACTGCAGGAACCCTCATTCAAGGCCAAAACTAGCTCTTTTTTTTGGTTCACAGGAGGTAAACATACTTTTTGAAGCCCCCCCCCCCATAATTTTATTGACTAATTTATTTATATTTAATAATGAAAGTAAAAATATTTTGATTTAAAAAATGAGATTTCTGACCTTGAGTGATAAATCAAAACATTTGTTTAGTTTCTGACATAATCAATCGGGTCGAAATCATTTCTATTACCGCTGCAGAGGCAGTCAAAATTTTGAAAAAAAAACGGCAAAATTTTCAATTTTTCGTTTTTAAAGTTTTTAATTTTTATTATATGTCTAGAATTAAATAAATTTACATTATAGCTTGTAATAACTTATAAATGTATAGTAATTTTGATCATGAGCATTGCGAACCAGGGGAGAGAGAGGGCCCCCCCCCCCTAAATTTGAGAGAAAGGGGTTTTTTGAAGTGATTTTCGGGATTTTCCGGAACTTTTTAGAGATTTTTTGTTGGGAGGGGGGAGAAAAAGTGAAAATTGAGGGAGAATTTATGTAAGATTTCCCCCCTATTAAAAAAATCCTTAAATTTACCATAAAATCGCAAAAATTTCTTCAAAAAGCCCTTTTTTCCAAAATTTAACAGGGGCAGGCCCCTCTCGCCCTTGGTTGGCAACCCCATCATCAAAATTACTAGACATTTATTAGTTATTACTAGATATAATGTAAATTTTTTTAATAGTAGACATATAATATGAATTTGAAAAAAAGTAAAAAAGAAAAATTGAAATTTTTGGCGTTTTTTATTTTTTTTTTTTAAATTTTGTCTGCCCCTGCGGCGGTAATAGAAATAATTTCACCATAATGACATTTTATTCGAACATTACTAACATCTTGATGTAGCTTTTGCATTCTATTAGAAATTGTATTGGTATGGTTGGATAATTTAATTTAAGAAATTTTTTTAAACTTTGCCCTCTTTGCAGCGGTAAAAGATATTTAAAAGATATTAACCATTTGGTGTAATATTTTGTGAATTTATTCCTTATTACAAATGGCAACTTTTCCGCACTATTACGTTTCGATTATATAAATTTCGGTTTTTTCGACCCACCCTAATAACCAAGTTAAATCAAAACATTTTAACTTCTATTATTAAATATAAATAAATGATTCAATAAAATTAAATAATGTGTTTATAATAAGTAAATGTGGATGAATATTATTTGGGAATTATTAATTGAAAGTAAACTAAAAAATTATTTAAAAAATATAAAATATGCTTTGATTTTGTTTGTCAAAATTTGTTGGGGGGGGGGGGGGGAACTCTACTGCAGGAACCCTCATTCAAGGCCAAAACTAGCTCTTTTTTTTTTGGTTCACAGGAGGTAAACATACTTTTTGAAGCCCCCCCCCCTTAATTTTATTGACTAATTTATTTATATTTAATAATGAAAGTAAAAATATTTTGATTTAAAAAATGAGATTTCTGACCTTGAGTGATAAATCAAAACATTTGTTTAGTTTCTGACATAATCAATCGGGTCGAAATCATTTCTATTACCGCTGCAGAGGCAGTCAAAATTTTGAAAAAAAAACGGCAAAAATTTCAATTTTTCGTTTTTAAAGTTTTTAATTTTTATTATATGTCTAGAATTAAATAAATTTACATTATAGCTTGTAATAACTTATAAATGTGTAGTAATTTTGATCATGAGCATTGCCAACCAGGGGCGAGAGAGCCCCCCCCCCCTAAATTTGAGAGAAATGTGTTTTTTGAAGTGATTTTGGGGATTTTCCGGAACTTTTTAGAGATTTTTTGTTGGGAGGGGGGAGAAAAAGTGAAAATTGAGGGGGAATTTATGTAAAAGGTCGCCCCTACTAAAAAAATCCTTAAATTTACCATAAAATCGCAAAAATTTCTTCAAAAGGCCCTTTTTTCCAAAATTTAAGAGGGGCGGGCCCCTCTCGCCCTTGGTTGGCAATCCCGATCATCAAAATTACTAGACATTTATTAGGTATTACTAGATATAATGTAAATTTTTTTAATAGTAGACATATAATATGAATTTGAAAAAAAGTAAAAAACGGAAAATTGAAATTTTTGCCGTTTTTTTTCAAAATTTTGGTTGCCCCTGCGGCGGTAATAGAAATAATTTCACCATAATGACATTTTATTGGAACATTACTAACATCTTGATGTAGCTTTTGCATTCCATTAGAAATTGTATTGGTATAGTTGGATAATTTAATTTAAAAAAAAATGCGTTTTTTTAAAACTTTGCCCTCTTTGCGGCGGTAAAAGATATTTAAAAGATATTAACCATTTGGTGTAATATTTTGTGAATTTATTCCTTATTACCAATGGCAAATTTTCCGCACTATTACGTTTCGATTATATAAATTTCGGTTTTTTTGACCCACCCTAATAACCAAGTTAAATCAAAACATTTTAACTTCTATTATTAAATATAAATAAATTATTCAGTAAAATTAAATAATGTGTTTATAATAAGTAATTGTGGATGAATATTATTTTGGAGTTATTAATTGAAAGTAAACTAAAAAATTATTTAAAATATATAAAAATATGCTTTGATTTTGTTTGTCAAAATTTGTTGGGGGGGGGGGGGAACTCCACTGCAGGAACCCTCATTCAAGGCCAAAATGCTGTTTTTGTTCACAGGAGGTAAACATACTTTTTGATCCCCTTCCCCTCTTCCTCCTCCACAAAGTAAATAATAGCCAACTTATTTTAATCATAAAGTACATAATATTTAACTATGTAATCAACTTTGTCAAGTATTTATTTGATAAAACCTCTGAAACCGGAATCTAAAGGAATATTAAAAAATATCGCAGTATATGGATTTCCTTCTTGGGATGTATTATTGTTGATACATATGTTTTAGCATATTAGTTAGTAATCTGTAACTTTTAAAATATAATTACGAAAATTTTAAAAGCTTATAAAGTAAATTTAAATTACTATAAACTAAGGATGCATTGAATAGCGATTTTGGCCGAATACTGAATATTCAGCCCACAAGTATACCGAATATTCGGCTGGCCTAATATTTTCATATTTCAGACTAAAGTATTAAAAGTTAAATTATAAAACAATTTTACATAATATTTAACACAGATACTGCCATTTTATGAACCAGACCTTTTTACAAGAAGCCTTTACAGAAAAAAACAAACTGTGCTTTAGCTTTGAGTTATAACTTAAAAAGAGTATAGTCTTAAAACTTTTTTAATTAATTTAGTTAAACTTTGATTAATTAAACTTTGTAGCTTCTTCTGTGAATTAAAATAAATTTATAAAATGTTCTTATATTCAGTTATAAGCCATTTTGTATTGGGTTGTTATTGATTTTCTTCTCTTCCAGAGTGGAAGCTTAGCTGCTAGTAAAATGTGGTTGAACAGAGACTTGTTGATACATCTCATGTAAGTATTATTTTATAATTTAATAAATCTTATTACATTATATTTTATTACAGTGTCCAGTTTAATTACGCTGTTTAGGAATTTTGTTATCTTCTTGTTATCTTGCGGCCCTCACAATTACGATTATGCCAAGGTTGCAGCTATGTAGATATGCCATTAATGGACACCTCCTTCCCAATGTTTTTGGTTTAAAAAAATAACCAATTAATATTTTGCTTTTTTTTTTTCATCTCATAACTCCCCATTGCATGTTTTACAATCTGGAGTATTGTTGACACTCTAAAAAATCCTGAATTTCGTCGATCGACCGCGTAAAAATCCTGAATTTCGTCGATCGACTGCGTAAAAATCCTGAATTTCGTAGATCGAACGCGTAAAAATCCTTAATTTTGTAGATTGAACTTGTAAAAATCATGAATTTCATTGATCGAACGCGTAAAAATAATGAAATTTGTTGACCGGGCATGTAAAAATAATTAATTTTATTAACCGAGCATGTAAAAATCATGTATTTTATCGACCGAACGAGTAAAAATAATGAAATTCGTTGACCGGGCGTGTAAAAATAACTAATTTTATCAACCGAGCATGTAAAAATCATGTATTTTATCGACCGAACGAGTAAAAATAATGAAATTCGTTGACTGGGCATGTAAAAATAATTAATTTTATCGACTGAGCGTGAAAAAATCATGAATTTTATCGACCGAGTGTGAAAAATCATGAATTTTATTACCAAGCGTGTAAAAATCATGAATTTTATCGACCGAGCGTGTAAAAATTATGAATTTTATCGACCGAGCATGTAAAAATCAGGAATTTTTATTGACCGAGCATGTAAAAATAATGAAATTCGTTGACCAGGCATGTAAAAATAATTAATTTTATCGACCGAGTGTGAAAAAATCATGAATTTTATCGACTGAGTGTGAAAAAAATCATGAATTTTATCGACCGAGTGTGAAAAAAATTCATGAATTTTATCGACCGAGCGTGTAAAAATTATGAATTTTATCGACTGAGCATGTAAAAATCAGGAATTTTATTGACCAAGCATGTAAAAATAATGAAATTCATTGACCGGGCGTGTAAAAATAATTAATTTTATCAACCGAGCGTGTAAAAATCATGTATTTTATCGACCGAATGCATCTAAATATATTAAATTCTTCACCACCAATCAGTACTGTAATTGATCTTCCTACCCTCCTTCTCCTGACTTTTCCTTATTTTGGCTGTACCTTGTCAGTGTTTGAGCACCTTGCTGTGCTCCCTTCGCAGTCTTTAGAAGCGGCCTCATCTCTCCAACGGAACAACTTGTGGCGCCATCTGTCGCGTGGGAACTGAGCTTCTCAGATTCCGGCGCATCATTATTATCCAAGGACCGCCTTGGCCGCGAACTGTGTGTCATGACGCAGGAGCGTTAAGGACTGTTCACTTACAAGTTCTTCATCACTGCACCTGCCGCTGTCTGTCGCGAGGGAGTGCAGGCTCCAGCGGTTCAGGCTTTTTTCAGTTTCTTTTTCTTTTTTTTGTTTTTAGCTTTCTTGCCTGCCCCTTGTCGCGCTTAGGCTTGTCCTGGCAGTGCCGGCCTTTGGCCTAGTTTGTATTTTCTTTTTTTTCTTTTTTGTTGTTGTTTGGGCCGTTTGCGCGTGCGCTGGCGGTCTCGGCGTCGTGCCTTCCCTTCCGCCGGTGGCTGGAATCACCCAAAACGAATCCCCGCGTGCCGGGGAACATCCCGGGGGAGGTGCTAACGCTCTACGGCCTGGCTTTGCTGGGCCGAGTGGCCCCCCTTAGGCATTCAGACCGGGCGTGTAAAAAAAATTAATTTTATCAACTGAGCATGTAAAAATCATGTATTTTATCGATCGAACGTCTAAAAATCATGAATTTCATCGATCGAATGCGTAAAAATCATGAAATTTATCGATTGCTGTGTAAAAAATCATGAATTTTGTTGATTATGCACAGAAAATCGTAAATTTCTTGGAACGGGCACATAAAAGCCATGAATTTCTTCAAACGGGTACATAAAAATTACGAATTTCGTCGAATGGATGCTGAAAAATCGCAAAATTTAGGGAAAAAGGGCAATCAGGAAATCCTGCATTTGGCCAGTTTTTAAAGTTTAATCGATGAATGGCGACTGGCGAGTGCTTATTTTCACCTTTACCCTGAAAGCTGCACATTATCTTCCATTATGTTTGTTTAGAAACACTCAGTTTTGAAAAAGAAAACAATGTTCACGATCTTACATTTATGCATTATTAGTTCTTATGAATCTCATCATTAACAGTTAATTTTCTTAGTTGTTACTTTTCAAACAGGAAGTACATAAATGTACAAGTAATCTCTCTTATTTGAATATAATTCTACTTCTTAATTTTCCGGGATATCTTTATTTATTAAGAGTTAAAAATAAAATTTAACTAAAATTTTTGAAAATATTTTTAAAAGCCTGTTTGGTTGGGCCATATATAAAGATATTCAGCAAAACTGAATAGTTTGATATTTGGTTAGGCCGAGTGCGACCTATTTTCAGCCTAATTAAATATTTGTAGTATGGCCGAATACATACCAAATATTCTGTGCATCACTAGTTGTAATTTTCCAACTGGACAAAAAATGCCCGGGCCAAGAATTTGAATAATTGTGTTAAAATTAATCTAGAGTAAATTTCTAGTTTGAGATTTGGAAAATGTTGTTCAAAATGTTTTTGAAAATGACCCGGAGTGAGTCAAAACATGTCGAACAACCTAATAAAAGTTATATTTGTATTATGTTGTTAATTTACATCTTTTTAGCATTTAAAAGAAATACAATATGCAGTTGTTGCATCTGTTTTTTTTTAGGGTGGGGGGGGGAGGTATGAGAGGAAAAAGCCAAATATTAAAAAATATGTAGAAGATACAAAAAGAAGCTACTGGGGGGAAAACGAGCAGGGCGCTTTTACAATATCATTATCTAAAACGGACAGAGTGCATCGGCAAGTATAAAGGAAAAGGGCAGGGTGCAGCACCCTTTGAAAAACATCAAATGAGAACACTATGTAAAAATGATCTTTTATTTAAAAATTAATTGAAAATCAAATTTTTCGTTCACATTCACACACAAACATTTAAAAAAAAAAATACTGTTCAAGCTTCCTAAATTTTATATATTTCTTCTGACAACTACTTCTTCCCTTCCCCCCTTTCCTCTAGCAACTCTGAATATAAATTGGCTGAGCAAAAATCACAAAACATAAACAAAATTCACATAACAAAAAAAAATCTAATTAAAATTTTGGATTTTTTTTTTTATGGTCCTTCCTATTATGCAACTTTATTAATAATTTCTCAGCTCTGCACCCAACAGTCTGAGCCTTTGAGGTTAATATAGATACATAGTTACACACATGCATTTTTAATAGTATATAGATAGTAAATTTCAAGTTTGAGATTTGAGAAATTGTTTATATGAACAACATTTTCCAGTTTGTCCATATATTACACATGAAAATAAGTGAATTTTAACTATTATTTTTTCCTGTAGAAAAACAAACTACTTAATAAAATCTAATATTGAATTATTATATTTATGTAATGTCTGTAAAGTAGTTCAGTTTGCATATTTTTGCATGATTTTTTTTTTTTTTTTTTTTTTTTTTTTACACAGGAAACAAACAGGATACAGCTTGAAATTGATGTGATAAAAGTAAATCATCCAAAGATACACCTCCACAATGTGACTGTCAGACTGTCAGAATTTATTTTGTTTAAATCTAAAAGCAAGAAAATTTAAGTCCGAAACATTTACTGTATACATTACATTACCGGAACAGAGTACCATTAGTTTATTATTTATGTTGTGATTTCAAATAAATGCAGCAGCTGTACTGCAATGGTCATTTTTTTGTGTGTGTGCTGTGGTTTCTTTCACATTTTCCCAACAGCAGCTAGATTTTAGCAGTCGTCTATCAAAGCTCTTTGCAATCAGAAAAATGATTGCATGCAGTTGCAACAATCAAAATTTTCAATGACTGGATTGGAAGTGAAATGATGAGAAAAAGCTGATCGCACTTGTGTAAATAAACAAAAATAAGTAAAGTTGATTTTTTTTTTTTAATGCCTTTTTCTAAGTTCAAATACATTAGTTAAAACATTTTCAACTAATAACTGGAATTTAGTGCAGCTCTTTTCAAGTAAGTGTAATAATTTTCTCTTATTGGGTTTTAACAATATTGGACATGTTTTTTACTGTATGCAGTGTTATATTTAATTATAAAATTTACATATTTAAATTTAAGCTTATTATCTGTTTCCGCATGTTGGTGAACTTGTACCATGTCTGATAAAATTATTGTTCATAATTCTATGTATAATTATGCATCTTTCCAAAAGTGGGTTTATTATACATTGATAGCTGTAAATTTCATAGTAAGCTGAATCTTGATTTAAATATATGCTTAAAATGTTCGGTATGCAAAAAATCTACTTGAAGAAATGCACAAAATCTGAGGTGCCATATACGCTCAGATTTTGTGCACTTTATATTTTACACATTTTTTGCATGCCAAAAATATCCTAAATTGTGCATTTTTTATGCATAATCAGAGACTCTGATTATGCATAAAAAATGCACAATTTAGGAATTATTTGGTATGCAAAAAATGTGTAAAATAAAAAGTGCACAAAATCTGAGCGTATTTGGCACCTCTGATTGTGCATAAAAACTGCAAAATTCAGGGATTATTTCGTATGCAGAAAAAGTGCACAAAATCTGAGCGTATTTGGCACCTCTGATTGTGCATAAAAACTGCAAAATTTAAGGATTATTTCGTATGCAGAAAAAGTGCAAAAAAAAAAGTGCACAAAATCTGAGCGTATTTGGCACCTCTGATTATGCACTTTTTGTGCACAATTCAGTTTGCACTTTTTTTGCACAATTCAGTTTGCACTTTTTATACACAAGTAGAGGTGCCAAATACGCTCGGATTTTGTGCACTTTTTTTTTTGCACTTGTTTTGCAAACTTTTTCTAGCTGGGACTGTTAAAAATTTGCAGCAAACTGTCCAGTCATTTGACCGTTTTTATAGAAAACGGTTACATAACCGTAATTAAACTCTGCTCTGACCATATTATTGCCCATATTATGATCAGAATAGTGTTAAATTACGGTTATGTAACCGTTTTCTATAAAAACGGTCGAATGACTGGACAGTTTGCTGCAAATTTTTAACAGTGAATGGTACAACTCTATCCGTTTTCAATCAACCCTTTTCAATACCCCTTGGCTAAACAGGTGAGGGCTAATCAACCAGGTTTTTCCGTTTCTGAGGGGAGACGCCTTCAAAAAAGGTTGAATCATGCGCAAAGAGACCCTTTTCGTGTGGAAAAATAATGCTGGAATTTGAAACAATGCGTTTTCGTTTTAAATATATAGATATCAACGGAATCTAGTGGATCCCAATGTTTCTTTATTCAAAGTAGGAGGCTCAATGACTTACAAAAAGGCTAAAATTCACAATAGAATCCTCAATCAAAAACTGCTAGCCTGAAAATTCCCTTGAAGGTCAACCGTGAGACTTTCAAAATCCACTTATTCCATCTACTACGGCGCTAAATGTACCTATTACACAACCACAGTTATCTAAATAACATACCCTTGCAAAAATAACAATTATAGCCAGATTTTTGTAGTTTTATAGACACTTTGCAAAAATTAAATGATGACAGAGTAGGTAAGAGATGAGACGGGCTCAGCCCGAGCCCGGAAGCTCGGGCTCTATTTTTATACCAACCTTCGGGGCCGGGCGGGCTTGGTCTCATTCTTTCTGAAACAGACAATTTTTTTTATTCGCATATAGAAAAAATAAAAATAACTTTTCCCTTAAAAAATTACATATTCCATTTCAAGTAATTTTAATGTTATTTTGATCAGAATGAATAGAAGGGGAAACAGAAGTCTTATTTTTCTTTTCTAGTATTAGAATGTTAGTTTAAAAAAAAATTCACGATATTTGCAACGCGACTGACGACTGGGTGATATGGACCTAATACGAAGTGGCGCGAATAATATATGTTGCTAGATTTTCTTTTGAGACAGTAGGATATTTTTTAATTGGGACGTTTATTTTATTTTTTTTAGAGATGTAATACGGGATGAATATAATTTTGTTTTAGTCAATGAGCATTAGCTTAGGTTTGCAATTTTTTAGACTATTGTGAGCGAGTCATATTCGCTCTTCGTATGAAAATAACGTTAATGATTCTATTTTTAATCATGAACTCTGCTCATGATAAAGCTATGCTCTGCACATTTACGAAGTCACTTTCATTCTTAAGTAGATATAATTGCTATGTATTGTTATTCCGTTAGAAAGCAATTGAAGAATGTTTCCAATTTTCCTATAAAAGCACATGATCTTTCAGATAACTGTGTCAAATTTTTAATTTAAGCTGCTTTTCAGGAAAACAAAATGTTGCTTTAAGTAAGTAATCAATTATAAGTTACGATATACACCTCTTATAAGAAATAGAAAATGTTGTTCGATTCTTCGGCATAGAAATAGTAATTTCTGCAAATTGCATGCATTTATTCATAAAACGCACATCGTTAATGTGGCCATCAAATTTGCTTGTGGGAGAGAAAAATATTTACATCCTTTTAAGGAAGTATATTTATATTTGATATCAAACTTCTGTTTGATAAGATTGAATGCAAATTTCCATAAAATTAATTATGTGCACGGGATAAACATTTATTTTCACATACGAAGTTTTTTTAAATGAAATATTACTTTAAAAACAATTTTTAAATATTATGCAATTTTTTTTTCGGTATCGGGCTCGGATTTAAAATCATTGGGCCCGGGCTCCGAAAAGAGAGCCCGAACTCAACTCTAGCACTTTTACACGCAAATATTATAACATTGTGATCGCATATAAAATCTTAAAACTCATTCGTCTACTTGGGTACCCTTATAAAAGAGCAGCTAGGCACTCTGCCACTTTGTAAAGGTGGCTTTAGAACAAATTTTATTTTTTTATAAATTCATTTGATAGTACTTTATACAAGATTTCGTGGGTGCATTGTTAAAAAACAGCAGTTGGAATTTTTTCGCATCTGTTCCGTAAAACTTTCACTGTTCATTGCAAAGTATCACAGTATCAATTTAATAGTGTCATGTTTTTTAAACTACAGTTTTGTTATACTATACCAATGTTTGACTATTTATTAAATAAAAAAATTATTTTTCGCCAAAAACGAATTTCATAAACCTTTGTTTTTCGAAAAAGTATTTATGTTAAATTATTATTTTTAGTTTGTTGAGCAAGCATCAATCAAATGATAGATTGACATTAAAAATAGTTTGCATTTTTAATGATGAAACGTGGACACAAATATTGCTTGAATCTATAAATATTATTAATCATAAAATAATGAAAACAAAAATTTAAATATTATATTGATTTAATTTTTTTTCAAATATCACATAGCGACTTTTAGATTTCGTCTGTTTATATCTTACGTTGTTTACAGAAACGACTAATAGAAATGGGTTATTATCAATATAGCTTAAGTTAAAGGAAAATAAAGAAATATATAATATTTAAAAAAAATTGTTTAAAATTGGTTTTTAATTATTTAAAAAAATAACCTGAATAAAAAAATTAAAATGTACACATTGAATAGGTATAGATATAAAGCAGACGTCAAATTTAGATATGTCATTTACAAAGTTCTTTTTTTTTTAAATATAAACAACAATTTACTAAACTTTGTGTAAAGCTTTGTGTGTAACTTTGCTTAAAGTTAGATATCTTATATTTAAATTTTACATACCTTTAATTGTCTCCATCAATGCTACTTCCATTAGATAGAAGTTTAAAGGAAATTAAAATTCTTCTGAAAGATTAATTCCGTAGTAGTATTTAAAGTATTTTATAAATTGATTGAGATTGAGAGAAGGAATATCAAATTCCGTAAACGCAATCACTGAAGTGATAATTATTTAAATAATTTAGAATTATATGCAACTGTGAACTGAATAGAATTTTGACAAATTATTAGATATTTTTTGACAACGTATATTATGTATTACTATAAATATACGGTTGTGGGAATGAAAAACCAAAATATAAATAGTCACATAGATATCCATTAGGCTATAAAACCATTTTATTTCATGTATTTATTTAGAAATAATTTACAAGCTGAAGCAAATTCCTAAAATGTGGGAATTTGTAGGGAAATGTGCAAGAAAATGTACGGATTTACATGAATTGGCGTGTTATGGCAAATTTAGACATTTTGTATGTTACTCAAAAATCTGTGTATTTTGCATAATACACAGAAATATGTGTAAGAATTGAATGTTACATAAAAGTATGTGTACTCATGTGCACGTACTAGATAGCGATATTTGTAAACGTGACTTGTATAATCGTAGATGTATGGTGAAGGTGGAGCTCTGAAAAATTATAGTTCCCTGGTCCGGGTAAGTATTGTTTATTTATTGTAGATTGAATTAAATAAAAGATCTATGTTGATTATGTAAGTTTATATTTGAAACGTGATGATCAAAATTCATAAAAAGAAATATTCGATAAAATATGCAGATAGCATTGGTGTCCCGATTACCAGTATAATTTCCTTATTTTAACGTAAACAAATAACTAGAGTGTATTTATTCCAATTATGCTCTGTGCATCATACATTGTGACAAAAGGATTTTAGAACATAATTTTAGCAGAAATATGTTATACCGTAAATATTATTTCGGACGATCCTGTTTCTTATTATTTGTGAGTACAGTGTTCTGTGGTCTTACAACAAATCTGCTACAAAGAGAACAAACGTTCCAAGGATATAAGTTCGTTCTTCTTGCCCTTCTGTTTTGTGACGCAAAAACATTTAGTTCGGAATTTACAGAACAAATTGTAATATTAAGCTATGTACAGAAAACCTGTTTTTCTTTTTATCACACAAAAAGATGTGTATTCATGTACAATTTACACATTAAACTTTTTACGTATTTCAGCAGCTTCAAGTGTTGTAATCAAAATTCCCATGACAGTGTGTATTTTGAAATTCACACACCAGTCGTGTATTTGGCAATTTAAAAGCCACTTTACCCATATAGAAAAATTGGTTTTGTATTATCAGTTTATCTGTTTTTAAGTGTTAATTTACACATTGCCTTTTTTAGAATGCATAGGCAATTAAGTTTGCATACAGAGTATTTTTTATATGATCAAACAGAAGACATATCAGAGAAATCGTTATTTGTTTTATCAATTATGAACCGTTTTCGTTTCTAAAAAGCAATTCTCCACTTTTCACATCCTACAAAGTGTCTGATACAAGACTAAATATATAAATCACAACAACTTTATTGCATTATATACAATTTATGCTATCTATATATAAACATACCTGCCTAAGAAGTTCTTCGTATTAGTACATGGTGATAAAGCAATATTGTGCATTGATTATGTGTGTGATGGTACTGACGCTGACTTGAAGCTGTTGAAATGTATAAACAGTTATCAGATAACTCGGAATTACACATTTTAGTGTGTAAATTACACATGCACATGAGTACATATATTTCAGTATGATAAGCAAAAACGACAGTTTTATAGTACATAGCTTAAACTTATATTTTGGGGTATAAATTGTGAATTAAATGTTTTATAGTCGCACAACCAAATTGCATGAAGAACAATCGCACATGCTTGGTGTGTTTGTGCTCCTTCCAGCAGATTTGTTTTAAGACTACGAACAGTTTACCCACATGTTACAAGGAACACTATAATCTGAAATTATATTTACTGTATGGCACATTTCTGTTAGAGTTGTTTAAGCGTCCTATAATTTTTTAGTCATACTTTATGCATAAAACGTGTATAATCTGAATAAATACGCTATAAAAAATGTTTCATTAAAATAGGAAATAATACGTGAAATCGTAAGGCCAGTAATATTTCCGCTTTTTATAGGATTTCTTCTTCCTGTGCATTTTTATCATCACTTTTCAAATATACATTTACATCAAGAGATAAAATTCTCTAGTTAATTAAATATATAGTAAACAAGCAATAATTACCCTAATCGGGACACGAACTAGAAAACTGTGAGTTATGAATTTTTATCAACACTTTTCAAATATATATTTACACCAAGAGATGAAATTCTCTATTTAATTAAATATGTAGTAAACAAAAAATAATAACTTGGATCGGTACACATGATTTCAAGTATCGTTATTATTGAGTACACAAATGCGCACATATTTCTGTGTAATACACTGTTCTTACACTCATCTCTTTGCAATATTCTTACCCATATTACTGTGTAATATTCTCACACATATTTCTGCGTTATATGAAAATATTGCAAATTTACAATAACACGCCAATTCAGATAAATCCAAATATTTTTCTACATTTACACACATACCTGCGTTTTAAGTGTACATTTACCCAAATTACACACTTCTATTAAAGAGAAAAATACACTTACTACCGATGAACCTTTACGACAAAAGTGGTCATTAGGGTGGTCCTTATTTTTGAAGTTTTAAAATTCATCGCTCTCACCCTCTAAATTTGTTCCATTATATTTAAAAATAATTCTTGTAAAATATAATCACTAAAAACTAATATTTATACGTAGCTCAAGCAAGCATAAGTTTCATAATTTGGGGTCATTTTGTTGTTTTCTTATCCTTTCACTTGAAAAAATATATTTAATCCCAGTTGTAATAAAATTATTTTAATAGATTAAAAAGTCACTTATGTACACTATCAAATCCATAAAAGCATTTGTGAATGTAATTATTAAGTTAATTACCCCAAAATAATTCATTGATATAAATATATAAATGTCTGGAATTATTTGAAGAATGAAAACTGGTTGAAAAAGAAGAAAGGAAACTAAAAAGCATGCATTTTCTTCAAAATTAGATAACTTATTCCATATTGCTCATGCCAATGCATTAAACATAATCAAAATAGCTGAAGATAGAAATTTCTTGCTAGCACAGCGAGAAGATGACAGACGGGCATCAATGATTGGTACTGACATAAATAAATCTCTTGTGGATGGAATTGATTGCTTAAAAAAGCAGAATCTTCTGAAGAAAAGATTAGAAGAAATGAAATGTTCACAGGAGAAAGAAACAAAAATAGTAGTACTTGAATCTTCTACAGATAGCTCAAATGAAGAAGTTAGAAATGAATGAAAATTAACATCGCGATCAGGAAATAAAAATTTTAGAGGATGCAGCATGAGATCCTGGTCCATCCAAAGCTAAGAGAGGGGAAGGCATATGGATATTATAACTCCATATTTAGCAACCGCTGTAGACAGGACAAAAGTATCAGGCAGTATTTGTAGTTATCGAAACTGTAGAGTTTAGGATATGTATTAAAGAAGTCACTCTCGTTGAAAAGAATTGTTCATAGAATTAAACAATCACAAAAATTAAAAGAATGGTTACAAAGAAATGTTTCTCTCATTGTCCATATAAATGGGAAACTTTTACCAGAATTCACTGATAAAGAGAAACTAGATAAACTACTAATTATAATTTCCAGAAAAGGAGTTTATCTGATGCTCTCAGTTGCTAAACTACTTTCTGCAACAGGCAAAGCACAAGACTTGCAATTTATATGCAAAGTTCTCAATGAATGGGATATTGCAGATAAAATGATTGGAATGAGCATTGATACCACATAAGCAAGTACTGCAAATGATAAAGGTGCTTGTGTATTTTTAGAAGAAAAGCTTGGGAAGAATTTTTTTTTTTGCCTGCCGTCATCATATTATGAAAATTATTAGAAAAGTATTTCATAATTCTTTGTGAACTTTGTCATCAAGTCCAGAAGTACCTTTATTCAAACATTTCCAATGGTACTGGGGATTTCTAGATAGAGACAAATTTGAAACAGGTTTGAAAGATAATATTAGAGTTCTTGTACAAAATGTAAAAGATGAAATTTTGGAGTTTGCTACTAGGACAGAATCATGATCAACACCATCAGCACCTGGACCAACAGATGATTATCAAGAATTTGCAGAACTTGTTATTATTTTCCTTGGAGGAATACCTGTCAGGAGAATTTGTTTCATGCTTCCCAGAGCAATGCATCGTGCTCCTTGGATGTCTAAGATGATATATTCTTTGAAGCTATTCATCTTTAAGTCCCAATTCATGCTTACCAAAAAGAAAGAGAGAAGTTTTCGTGATGTTTGTTTTTATAGTGAGTATATTTTAAAGTTTGGATTACTGTTTCAATAACAGAAACCTCACCAAACAATGACTTTCAGTTAATGAATAGTTTATTAGAGTATTCAAGAATACATGAAGAAATTGCAAAAGCTACATCTGAAAAATTTTCAAAGAATCTGTAATATTTGTTAGATCTTTCTGGACTGTCCCTTTTCGATAGTCATGTACTTGTATTAGAATCCTGAGAAGAAGATAACTGTTGCCCTTAAACATTTCCATGAAAAGAAGTTTGAAGATTTTTTTACCAAAGTATCTTTCAAGCTGTTCAAAGAAATGAATTTACCCCAAGGATTCTTTCAAGTAGACACTGGACATTGGAACACAAATTCTGATTATAAGATTGCATTAGAAATGGTACAATCTATTAAAGTGGTAAATGATCATGCTGAGAGAGGTATTGCTTTGACCAAAGAATACATTAGAATCCTTGCACGAAATGAACCCCAGTTTCAGCTATTGGTGAATGTTGTGGAGGAACACTGGAAAGCTTATCCTTACTGCAGAAAAATGGACTTAACAAATTAATCTAATTACTAATACTTTCATATTTTAAAACTTTTTATACGCTTAATATTGTGCTTTTATGTTATATAAAATATGAAAATAATTTACTATCGTAATAAAAATTATCATTTTGACTTACTTTTCTCTTGTCATAACACAATGTTTTTAAGTGTAATCGCCAAACTTCAGCAATCTTGAGCTACCTCTAAATATATTTCTTTTTCATTTAAACTTTTCCTACTTTGTTTTTTACTGTATTGGAACAAATTTTGAGGGTGAGACAGAAGAAAATTTAAAAAAAGTTAAAATCGATCATATAAGGACCACCCTAGTGGTCATATTATGACAAGAGAACGATCCACGTGTACTTCTATAAACGTAACTAATTTGTCCATTTAGTATTTGTAGCATGTGCATTACATACACTTTTGTACATTATATTTCTTAAATGCTACTCATGTTATATAATATTTTACTTTAACAACAGACTTTGTAATTCCTGTTAATAGGAAAACTTTTGTCTTTATAATTTGACATGTCTATAACATATGTACCATAATTATTCTATTTAAAAAAAAAATTAATTTTAATAGGAGTAAAGTGAAAAGGGAAATTAACAATGAGATGTAACAGCAACAGTTGTACGAACTTAATGAAATAATAGTAATCACGAGCTGCGATAAAGGCAAGCACGAATATGATTTTACAATATACAAGAATAATAGCGCGCAAACATGAATGTGAGTTCCATAGATTTGAGTCAAATTAGATTGTTGGTTTTTTATGCAATGCTTGAGGAAGCTTGCAAAATATGTGTTTATCGAAATGCGGAAAGTTGTTATTGTTCATAATTTATAATATGCTGAATCGTCAGTTGTACATTTTGTTGTTTTATTAACTCTTGTTGTTATATTGTTTTTGAATAATCTTTGTCACTCATCATAATTACTCATCATAATCCCATATTAATATAATTAGGAGTTTTATGTTAAATTTTAACATGATAACTACTTATAATGTAACTTCCATATAAGGTCTAAATAAGGAATTAACCGATAGAGCAATCGGCGCGATATACTGAATGACCTAACAGGTGTAGAAGTTTTGTATTTATATGAGCGTTATATAATATCGAAACTTTTCAGTTTTATATAACATATAGCAAATAGTACCTCGTTAAAATCACTTTATAAACTTCTACATTATTTAACTGTATACTTTTATCTTAACAATATAGATCTATACTTTTTTTAATGTTTTATTTTTTCTCTATAGTTTTTAATAATTCTATAAACATTCGATATCATTTTATTTTAATATGTTACACTCCTTGAATAATTTCTCTTTTACATATAGAATTTAATCTATTTATTTTATTTTATTTTTAATTTTTCAATTACAAATATTGAAGTATCCAAAAACTATAACGAATTATTTATTTTAAAAAATATCTGAACATATATTTAAAGCTTGTTTTTTACAATAGTTAAAATGTATATTAAATGTTACGTAATACTGAAAATAAAATCCGTATTCTTGCTTTATCTTCATCTTTTACACCTAAGTTAAATTTTGTAATGAAGAAACTACACAGAACACATGGAAATATCAACCCATTTAGAAATATATTTATTATTAGTTAAAATCTGATTCGTTTCACATAGCATTGCAATTTTTAAAAGCATTAATCACACTGTTACCGATTCGATGTGTCGTTTTACTTAAACATTTGGGATATTCCAAACGTAAAACAAAATATAAACTATTGGTATCATTTGAATGTTTCAAGCAAATTTTACTTAAAGTATATAATGAGCTGAATTATTAAGACACGCGTAAACTAATTTTAGAAACATGTTTGAGTGCTTCATATTTAATGATAGGACTTTTGCGAACCTCATTGTAGTTGTCTGTTCAGATTGTTTATTACTCAACGTTGAAATTTCCATTTGTAGTGCAGCTAATCAAAGCGCAACATGAACTTTTTGCACTAGAGAATTAAATACACGAGAGATATTTTTGAACATTCTAATGATTGTCCTTTCTAAATACACAAAAGCGGATTTCGGTGTACAAATCTATACAATTTTAAAATTAGGTGTTATCTTTAATTAGTCATATTTTACACTTTTATAAGTATTAAGATTTAAGTAAAATTTCTAAATCATTAATGTTATTTCCGTATAACATACTCGTGAATAATACAGTATGTTTTGTTAAAAGACTATAGAATTTCCTTTTAATTAAGTATATTATAAGTTCAAGTTTAATAAGTATACTAGCTGGCTTCGCCTGCTAGCGGGCCCCTAATTTACATCGGTGCCTCGAAATTTTTAATTCTCCTTTTTTTATAAAACATCGAAACGAACGACCCTCTGGCTCACATCCATTCCGCACTGGTCCCCGCTGCCTTCGGCACCGGATAATCCCTTAATTTGCACATTGAATAGTACAACCCTCTAACCGAACGAACCTCCGACCCTGGTCCTCGCTGCCTTCGGCACCGGATAATCCCTTAAATTGCACATTGAATAGTATAAACCTCTAACTGAACGAACCTCCTGCTCGGGTCCCCGCTGCCTGCGGCACCGTATAAAAGTCGTGCTGCGCACTCGCTGCAGTATACGTTAGTTCCACCTTCCACCAACAGGTGGCGCAATCTGTTTATACGATCATAACTGAAATCGTTAAGGCTTTTTATGTCGAGTCCAATGAACAATACCCCGTCGTTTTCATGCCCGTAGAACCGGAGATAGGAAAGCGCCTCCTGGAGGTGAAAAAACGAACTAAAATCGGTAAGCTCTATCGATGTCGAGTCGAATGAGCCATACCCCGTCGTGATCCTTCCCATAGAAACGGAGTTACGAAAGCGCCCCCTGGTGGTGAAACTCGGAACAAAAATCGATAAGCTGCAGTATCTTCTGTCGACGTTGAGTCGAATGAGCCACACCCCGTCGTTATCCGGGCCATAGAAACAGAGATAAGAAAACGCTCCCTGATGGTGAAAAACGAACTAAAACCGATAAGCTCTAGTATCCTCTATCGATGTCGAGTCGATTGAGCCAAACCGCGTCGTGATGTGACCCATAGAGCCCGAGTTGGCTGAAAGATCCTTTAATTACACCTTCCACCACCGGGAGGCGCAATCTGTTCTATATGAACATGACCGAAATCTGTAAAGCTATCGAAATCCAGTCGAAAGAGCCAAACCCCGTCGTAATCGAGCCCATAGAACCCGATTTCCGGAAGCGCCCCTGGTGGTGAAACTTGGAACTAAAATATGTAAGTGCTATCGATTTCGAGTCGAATGAGCCAAATCGCGTTGCGATTGGACCTATAGAACTCGAGATATTGTGAGATCAAAATATAAAATCTGATATTATTATTAGAAAAGAGTTGTATAAACTCAGAAACTTTTACAATCAGTTTGGTGGAAATCCGTAACATAATTTCTGACTTATGAGAACGGACCATAGTTAAGAGAAAACCCTGAATGGGGGGGAGGAGGGAAAGGGCGATGACAATACTTTTCCTCAAACAACTGATTTAGACTACCGGAGTCCTTGTTCAAAGACGACTTGAAAAACTTAGAACAGAAAAAAAAACTCTGAATTTACTATTTGAAAATACTGGTAATTTCTATACATAAACACAATCAAACGCTAGGGACGAATAAAAAAAAATGTTAAATTAAAATCATAATATCTGGCCTGCACTCAGCTTCAACATCTTACCACAGAATCTTCTGTTCCCAATCTGCTTCTAATTTATTATTTTTGTCTGGGCATAGTTGAAGTATGAATAATTAAATAATGTCTCAGCTCGTAATTAATATCTAAGCTAATATAATTTTTAGATTCTCTGAAAGCTGATATTTTTTTACGTCGAAATGCGCAAGCACGGAAGGTCTGCGCCACTCAGATTCTGAAATGGGGCGGCCCCCTGAAAACCCCTAGTCTATAAAAGTCACTTGATGTTTACTGGATTTCCTGCGAGCCTCGACCAAGGACCGGAAAAAGACAGAAGCTGATTGGTCGTTGCTCTATTCGCTACCCTCGTCTCGAGGTCCGAATGTAGTCAGAAATGAATTTATTTCTTTGTAGCAGAAAAAAATGTTTCGTTTTGAGTAATTGAAACGGATTTGTTAATTAATAACTCCCTTAATTGCGGGCGGACTCGTTCGGGAACTATAACTCCGGAATTCCCGGATTTTTCTGAATTTTTTGGCATAAAAAGCGTTTCCGTCCGGCGTCTCTGACCCGACTTTTATCCGTTTACAAACAGACAGACAGACATACAGACACAGACACACACACACACACGCAGACAGACGTTTACCAACATTAATAATAGTGATTAAAGCCTCTGATGGTGTGTTTGTATTTCACAAATGCTTCTCCTGTAATAGGCTGAATCATGGGCATAAATATAGACATCATATCTGTACACAGGCAAGTGTGTCATAACTACTCTCGAAATTTTGAAATTTAAATTAGTTTTATTATAGATATTATTTCTTTTGTAATTTTTAATATATTTTTTTACAATGAGGGCAGTTAAACTACTTCATTACAGTGGAAAAAAAGGAAAACCAACCCGTCTCGGTAGTTCAAATGTTAAACGTCCTATTCACGCGACATTACTGCCACGAATAAGAAAAGACAAATCCATCAATTTTTGCTGGTGGAATTTCGTCCTGTTGGTAATCAGGCCATTTCCTACGTTCTTTCATAATGCACTTCCGAAAAGAAACCCGGGTAAGAACCGAAAAGCGAAAATTCAACAGCCTCCCAAAGATTCCTAATCCACTAAACTGCATTCACTAAACCACTGGTTTTATTCCATGAATGACGTGCGTGCTTAACATAAGTAGAACGAAAGTTTTTCCAGAAATTATAAGCAAACGAATCTGTAGCTTATAGGGGACGAATCTGTAGCTTACATAAAATTCATTATTGATAATGAATTTTATATAGAAGATGAAAATACTAAATTGAATAATAATAAAAAAAAAATAATTATAAAAAATAGAGTAGTGTAACGCAGAAAGCTCCTCCCAGAAGAAATGGACCCTTCCGGCGAAATGCGCAACGCATCACGTGATCTGGGAAGAGACTTTTGATCAGTTGATGTGTGAGCTTGGCTGAAAGAAGTACGCTTTTCGAAGAGCGGTGATGTAAATAGAACGTGTGTGTTTTTTTGTTCTCCGAGAATGTAAACGTAAAGTGTCAGCCTTATATATACGTGTAATGTGCCGTTTTGTTATGTGTTTTGTGTCAACAAGTAATAAAATTATAAAAAAAAGCCAGCAAAGAATGATTTCTGGTCTTATAAAAGAACTATTCTTTCCGCCTCGAGATTCTAAAAGTATAAATATTCGACGGTATTGACACAGTAGTACATAAAATAGCTTTGGATGGCTGCACTTCGTTTACATTTGAAAACTGCTGATGGTTTATATTTGAAATACATTAAAATAGTTTATGCGTAGAAATAACTAAACATATCCATAGTAGCTGCCCTGATTAGCTGTGTAAAAATAATTAATTACCAGTCGTTCATTGAATTATTATATTTTGAAAATTAAAGACCAAACAAAAACATATCAGTAATGTTATTAAATACCCTCTCAAAAAACTTTATCTTTTTTAAATGTATTTAATTGTGCACTTTATTTAATACTTCATTTTATTTTATATGCATTTTTAATATCTATACTTAACAAAATATAATTAAGGATTTTCTTATTTTAAATGCATAAAAAGTCTAAAATTAAATGCCTTTACGAAACGTCGGCACATTTATAATTCAAATAAATTCAGTCTTTTTTCCTTTCATAGCGCAATTTCTATCAACTAAAAATTCTTTTAAAGCTATTAAAATGTAATTTTTTTATTATTGTCTTTTGTTTGCCGAGTTCTTTAAAATATGTGACTTCGGAACTTCAAATTATTATTTTTAATGTTTTAATAACAGCAGTTAATAAAAAAAAAATGGGATAACATTTTCTGTTGCAAAATTAATGTAAATTTAAAAGGAAAAAGAAACATTATATTTATATCTTGTTAAACAAATATATATATATATATATATATATATTATTAGTTTTCATCTTTTATTAAAAACTAGCAAGCTACGCCCGCTACGCTGGTCAATTTCTTATTATAACGAACTTTTAATCCAACAAAATATTGACATTCCATAATTTACTTTTATATTTTAACAGAATAATAAGGCTACTATAATTTGTGACTCGTGCTATAGCCAATATAGCCGCCAGGACACGTCGCCCTTATCATTATCTTTTTACGCATGAAGGTTTCGCTATGGTACTCCATTGTGAAATTTGGTAATTTTTCAACTTCAATATTTGAAAAATGGCATAATCATTAGATTTGAAATTTATATCAAGAAAAATGCAATTTTTTACCTTTCTAACGCAGTTTGTCTAACAAATTTTTGAGAAATACTTTTTGAGCTATTAATTTTTTCAGTAACTTCAAATGTTTCATTTTCCGAGATTAATCTGTGCTTTCTTGTTATAATAAAATCGGTGCTTTCTTGTTATAATAAAATCGGTGCTTTCTTGTTATAGGAAGCAAGAAAAGCTTGTTGCAAGAAAAATATAATTTTTTACCTTTCAAACACAGTTTGCCTAACAATTTTCAGACAACTACTTTTCGAGCTACTATTTTTTTCCGTAACTTCAAATGTTTAATTTTCCGAGATTAATCTGTGGCAACAATTAGCGAAAAACCCAGTCGTCAGAAACGCATAGATTTTTATTAAAGAGGCTGTTGAAGCAGGGATTGTCACCACCAATTTGCCACCATCACTTTTGAAATCGGTTCGGTAGTTCTAGAGATTCCATCGAAATTGTAATTTAAAATGTTTTTAGAACGCTTTTCGCTTATTTCACCCTTTTAAATTTCGAATTTTTTTATTTTGTTTTTAGAGAGCATTTGCATCTTATAAGTAACTACAATGCCAAATTTCAAATTTCTAGCTCTTTCAGTATAAACAAAATCGCAATTTTAGAACGTTTTTCGCTCCTGCACCCCCCTGGGGATAGTGACACCGACATAAAATATATCCTATGTTGGAGCAGGGGTTGTCACCATCCATTTGCCACCATCACTTTTGAAATCTGTTCGGTAGTTCCAGAGATTCCATAGAAATTGTAATTTAGAAAGTTTTTAGAACGCTTTTCGCTCCTTTCACCCTTTTAAATTTCGAATTTTTTTTTATTTTGTTCTTAGAGAACATTTACATCTTATAAGTAACTTCAACGCCAAATTTCAAATCGGTTCGGTAGTTCTAGAGATTCCATAGAAATTGTAATTTAGAATGCTTTTAGAACGCTTTTCACTCATTTCACCCTTTTAAATTTCGATTTTTTTTTATTTTGTTCTTAGAGAGCATTTACATCTTATAAGTAGCTACAACGCCAAATTTCAAATCGGTTCGGTAGTTCTAGAGATTCCATAGAAATTGTAATTTAGAATGTTTTTAGAATGCTTTTTGCTCATTTCACCCTTTTAAATTTCGTTTTTTTTTTTTTTTTTTTTTTTTTTTTTTTTGTTCATAGAGAGCATTTACATCTTATAAGTAACTACAACGCCAAATTTCAAATCGGTTCGGTAGTTCTAGAGATTCCATAGAAATTGCAATTTAGAATGTTTTTAGAACGCTTTTCGCTCATTTCACCCTTTTAAATTTCGAATTTTTTTTTATTTTGTTCTTAGAGAGCATTTACATGTTATAAGTAACTACAACGCCAAATTTCAAATTTCTATCTGCTTCAGTATAGAAAAGATCGCAATTTTAGAACATTTTTCGCTTCTGCACCCCCTGGGGTAGTGGAATCGACATAAAATATAGCCTATGTTGGAGCAGGGGCTGTCACCATCAATTTGCCACCATCACTTTTGAAATCGGTTCGGTAGTTCCAGAGATTACCCCCTACAAACGAACAAACAAACAAACAAACAATCTTTACTCCTTTATAATATTAGTATAGATATACGTTACAATTGTATACAGCAGGGATGCAAAATTTGGCAGAACTCGCAAAGATCATACTTGTGGGTATTACTACTTCCAAATGGTAATCTTTGTTTTATTGAATTATAGAATTTCTGCCACTGAAGAATGCAATGATTACTATTTGATAATAGTGGTATATACAAGAAAAAACGATGTGATCTCGGGGCATATTTTTCACTTCTGCATATTATATCCGTAGAAATACCTAAGCATATCTTAAAATAAAATAACTGAAATAAAAGTTTAAACAATAAAATACAATAGAAATAATTTTTACTTCCCTAAAGTAAATTGTGTGGTATTACATTTTCATAAGTAACTTTAATAACAATTTTATTTTGTTTTATCGACACTGTGAGAATATTTCTTCTCAAACGTCAAAGATTCCCATTGCTTACAATCGCTGAAATAACGTCGTATGTCATTTATAGTAAAACCTCATTTATCATGGAACGATTCCACTGCTAATTGAAACAATGACGTGGTTCTTTATATTTGAAAATCGTTTATCATAGAATGAACAAGGAATTATTTTTTTATGGATTAGTATTATGTATTATTCCTCCTTAGTGTCTACTATTTTAATTTGTCTCAAAAATTCTTACATATATCGTACGTATTGAACGTTGCAATATATAAATACTGTGTTTCTGCAAGAGTATGACTGGTTCTTATATTAAATATTGTTAAAAAAACGCTTTAGAGCTTATTTTAGGGAAATACCTTTTTTTTCAGGAAGAGAAATTTACATTTTTTAACGTAAAATAATCTGCATTTGGCCATATATTTCTCTACACGAATCTACATTTATTCATGGAATCATTTTTGATTGGATTAAACAGTATTGCATTAAGTTCATGTCTTTTCCAAAATCACGAACACTTTAATTCTCTGAAGTACAAATAAAGAACATAGATTTATAAATGTGTTTCATTAATCTTTCAGGAGAACAGGAAAGAAAATTTTTCAGGTAAAATATTTAGCTAAGTAAGAATCATTTTAAATATTTATTTTTTCAGTAGGAAGTTTTATGTTACGTTATTTTCTTACGATTAAATATAAATGTTACATTTTCTAATTGTCCATTTTGGCATAAATTCAGTTGTTAGTTATTATTTTAAAATACTACATTCGTACTATCCTTTGGTGGGAAAGTTCGAATTTATATTCCTAGCAGATAAAAGTAAAACAGGTTTCATTACTTAAAATACATTTATTATGGCAAGATATGCTTGTAAAACATTAAAAAACACATTTTAATATACAATTTATTTCGTTTGTAAATAACGTAACGATTGTAACAATTTTTCCTCTTTTGTTAAGCGTGGCTTGGAGAAATAATTACCTTTATTAATACACTATCGCAGCGGTCAACTGTTAGAGTAATATTTATTCGAAATAAAAATCTCCATGGCAGGTTTCTACAATATTTGAAATAGACTTCTACTCCGAAGATTATTTACCGTTGAAGGTGGAATTTCAGTATTATGCTAGCATTTTTTGAGTCTCTCTGATGTTAGTTAAATCGTCTACTGGCAATTTCATAAATAAAATTACTTTTACATGATATGAACTAGTCGTTGGGGGCTACCGTAATACTTACCCATCACGGATATGCATAATATAAAATATGAAAATAAAACATGTTTAAACTATTTATAAAATACATTGCAATTCGAATAAAATCCTGGCTTGATGACATCATAAACTATAAATGCTCTATTACTGAATTGCGTAAGAGAAACATCCTTATAACTCTAAAAAAATAATCATATTAACTAACAGTTTACTGCGTCGGATTAAGCGTCTCTTTTCTAATTAAAATATCTTTAAATTGAAATTAGAATGAAATACAGGGTCATGAAAAATTGAAGAGTGTGGATAATAGGATTACAAATATCTCGGCCACTCTTTATCCGATTGACTTCATTCTTAATGCAAAATTTATGTTTTTATGTTGTATTTTATTTTCACTACTTAAAAAAAAAAAAAAAAATAAATAAAATCGAAAAATTTTCATATACCTTTTATCAGAACTAATATTTCAAGAGTCCGAATAAAATTTCCGGATAATTGAGGTTACTGAAATTCAATAAGCTTTTTCCTATTATTACATACTAAGTACGTGCCAAATTTCAAGTCTCTATCTCAATTTGTTCGGGAGATAGATCATTTACAGACACACACACAGACACAAGCACAGACAGAAATTTACCGCGCATCATTTTCTCTAAAAGTATGCTTTTTGGAATCTCCAATGTCTGAAACGTGTCAATCCGTCCAATTTTTTTTTTCGATTTTCAAAACGATTACAAGACTTACTCTATACTACGTATGATGGTTAAGTAATAAATATCTATAATATGAAGCTAAAACAAGTCACTTACTAACGCTGATGTAATATCGACGGTGGCAACGACTTACCCAAACTATTTCTCATTTTTTGCAAATGTATTAACATATAACTATCGCATAATTGTGGTTTTTAATCCGACAAATAGGAAAAAATGTACTTTCAAATGCAGTCTGTCCGAAACCTTTACACCAGTATACTGACGTTTTATTATTTTTACAATAATTTTCAAGCATGATTCTCTTAAATATATGTTTATCATGTGCTTCTTGATAACGGGAGTTTAAAACATTTTCATTTAAAACAGTATAACAATAAATTAAAGTGTAATTACTGATTAAAGTGATAAAAACATAACAGCAAAAGGCGTAAATATATTAGTTCAGGTGCTAGGAACGAAAAAACTGCAAATCATGATACAGTTATACCGTGTGATCAGTATCTACTCTATATTAATACAAAGTATATGAGAAGAGCAGGCATCGCGTAAAGTCGGGGGAATTCAAGATGGCGTCTGTTATTCAAAATGGCGTCATTTTTGGGAATTAGTGCAATTCGTATAAAAGCATGTGTGATGGAAATTTCGATGTTTTTAGATAAAAAATATTATTTGTAGCACTTTACAGCACAGTCGAAAAGTATTTATGAATTCAGTTTGCCTGTTTATCTGTCTGTCTGGTCGTCTGTTTAGTCGCGCACTAACTCGAAAAAAAAATAACCGGATACCCAGATAATTAAAATATGGTATTGTAGTATACCGTAACAAGTTCGGTATTCATTTTCAAGTGTGCATTCATCATAGTTCATTTACAGGGGCAATCAAAAGTATTCCGTTACATTATGGTCTGTAGACGAAAATCGCTTGCAATGTGTTTTAATGATGTTATACTCTTTGTAACATATTCAAATTGATATATATCAGTGCGGTGCAGTACAAGATACTTACTGTAGAATATGCAGTGCATAGCAGTTTTCGTTCATTTACAGGGGCTCACAAAATAATATGGTCACAGTACTTTCAATAAGCACAATGCTGTCTATGCGCGTTTTTAATTATATAATGCACGTGCATCAATTTATTTAGCTGAGTCAACTGGTGTTATTCAATTCCACAGTTTCTTTGAGGAGCGCCTGATAAAAAATTCCTCATCAATATTTCACCCTCTGAAAAAAAAAAGAAAATTATCTTTAGTACTCCGGCAAAAAACATCAGCCAGAAAAATGCAACCTTAAAGGTTTTAAAAACAGACGTCCAGCTATTTTCCAAGCTTTTAAAAGTTGCACAGAATCGTCAGTTAGACCTGCAAAATTTTTTCAAATATGAAGATCAACCATTTCCCCTTCTTTTTCCAATAACGGTTAATTTCTACCCGGCCATAAAAGTGATTTAGCACGTATTTTAGAGGAAACTGTTGAGAAGAATAGAAACACCTTTCCAGGAACATGAGATGTTTTAATTTATAATGGGCCAGTTCTTATTAACATTTTAAAGCCTCACCAGTCTTCTAAAACCTTTAATGATTACTATATTAACACATTTTAACCCAATTTACGTAACGACGTTGAGAGTTTTAGTTGCCAAAGAATAGATTTTATATGGGATAGATACATTACACCAAGTATTAAAGGTGAAACCAGACAAAAAATGGGTGCAGGAACCAGGCGGCAAGTGCTATCGCATATCAAACTACCTAAAATTTGGCAAGATTTCTTAAGAAATTTAAGTAATAAAGAAGTTATTTAATCTGCTTGGAACACTAGCTATAAATACCATAAAAATGCACAAGCTATAACCACTTCAGGTGAAGAAGTTAAAGGAAATAATATTGCACTAAGTTCCTTAATTGGAATTACTTGCCCTGGTCATGAAGAAGCTGATACAATGATAATCTTGCACCTCAAAGACATGGCAGAAAACGGATTGAGAAATATTGTTATACGCTCTGTAGATACTGATGTATTAGTTTTAGCAATTGCACATTTTTTACTCTGTCAGGTAGACACCTGCAAACTGTTTGGATTGCATTTGGAACAGGAAATAATTACAGACATATCCCCATCCATACTGTAGCTGCAGCAATTGGAAAAGAAAAAGCAATGTCGTTACAAGGATTCCATGCTTTCACTGGCGGCGACAGCAATCCTGGTTTCACAGGAAAAACAAAAAGTCAGCTTGGAAGACATGGATTCTCTATAAAGATACTACTATTGCATTTTCATTTCTATCAAAACCGCAAACTTCCATACCTGACGATACTCTAAATATTTTAGAAAAATTCGTAGTATTGTTGTACTGCTCAACATGTAACAGCATAAGTGTAAGTGATGCTAGACAGGAATTGTTTATGACAAAAAATCGTCCTTTTGAACATCTTCCATCAACCAAGGGTGCACTTGAGCAACATATTTTACGGAGTGCTTTCCAAGTTGGACACATTTGGGGACAAGCACATGAGCGGAAAATACGTCACCCCTCTCCAAACAAATGGGGATGGTGGTTGGATAATTTTTCATGGAAATTAAAATGGTCGGAGTTGATCGAGATTGCAGATTCTTGCAAAGAACTAATAAAATGTATGTGCAAAATCTGCGAAGAAAAGTGTAGTTGTAGGAAGGTTGGTCTTTCTTGCACATTATTGTGCAACTGTAAAAACGAATGTGAATGCGAAATAATAAGCTACAAACTAAAGTTTCTATATTCTGCAAATTTATGTCATTCATTTGTTATGTAGCATTCATTTTTTAATATGTTGTATAAGTAAGGCATTAGTAAAATGCATTTTTATTATTTATTTATTCCATTCATTTTACTCACTATAAAAAATAATTTAATAATTGAACTATCTTGATTTAAACATATTTCGGATATTAAAAAGAAAATTTTTGATTTTAAAAAATCGAAAATGAGATCAAACACACTTTTATATGACGAAAACGGAAAACATTGAATAACAGACCATAATGTAACGGAATAATTTGATTGCCCCTGTAAATGAACTATGAATGATGCACACTAGAGATGAGTTCGGGCTCTCTTTTCGGAGCCCGGGCCCTCCCGATCTCGATAATTTTTAAATCCGAGCCCGCCCGAGCCCGAAACATTTTGTGTCATCAGAGCCCGAGCCCGCCCGAGCCCGCCCGAGCCCGCCCCAGCCCGATACCGAAAAAAATTGCGCAATATTTAAAAAATGTTTTAAAAGTAATATCTCATTTTTAAAAAACTTTGTACGTGAAAATAAATGTTGATCCCGTGCACAAAATTAATTTTATGGAAATTTACATTCAATCTTATCAAAAGAGAAGTTTGGTATCAAATATAAATATGCTTCCTTAAAAGGATGTAAATATTTTTCTCTCCCAACAAGCAAATATGATGGCCAAATTAACGAAATGCGTTTTATGAATAAATGCATGCAATTTGCAGAAATTACTTTTTATATGCTGAAGAATCAAACAACGTTTTCTATTTCTTATAAAAGATGTATATCGTAACTTATTATTGATTCCTTAATTAAAACAACATGTCATTTCCTTGAAAATCAGCTTAAATTAAAAATTTGACACCGTTATCTGAAAGATCCTGTGCTTTTACAGGAAAATTGGAAACACTCTTCAATTGCTTTCTATCGGAATAACATTAGATGACAATTATATCTACTTACGAATGAAAGTTTCTTCGTAAATGTGCAGATCAGAGCTTGGGCATTAGCAGAGTTCATGATTAAAAATAGAATCACTGACATTATTCTCATACGAAGAGCGAGTATGACTCGCACACAATACAATACTAAAAATTTGCAAACCTAAGCTAATGCTCATTGACTAAAAACAAAAAAAATATTCATCTCGCATTAGATCTCTCTAAAAAAATAATAATCAGCGTTCCAATTAAAAAACATCCTATCCATAGAAAATCTAGCAACAAATAATATTCGCGCCACTTCGTATTGGCTGGCGCCATATCACCCTGTCGCCAGTCGCGTCGCAAATATCGTAAATTTTCTTTTAAAGTAACATTCTATGCTAGAAAAGAAAAATAAGACTTCTTTTGCCCCTTCTATTCATTCTGATCAAAATAACATTAAAATTACTTGAAATGGAATATGTAATTTTTTAAGGGAAAAGTTATTTTTATTTTTTCTATATGAGAATAAATAAAATTATCAGTTTCAGAAAATATGAGCCCGAGCCCGCCCGGGACCGAACGCTGACGTAAAAATCGAGCCCGAGCCCGTGTCGGGCCCGGACTCGGCCTCGGGCTGAGCCCGTCTCATCTCTAATGCACACTTGAAAATAAATACTGAACATGTTACGGTATACTACAATACCATATTTTAATTATCTGGATATCCGGGTCTTTTTTTCCGAGTTAGTCAGCTACTACACAGACGGCCAGATAGACAGACAAACAGGCAAACTGAATTCATAAATACTTTTCGACTGTGCTGTAAAGTGTTACAAATAATATTTTTTATCTAAAAACATCGAAATTTCCATCAAACATGCTTTTATACGATGAATAGAAACAAAATTGCACTAATTCCCGAAAATGACGCTATTTTTAATATCAGCCGCCATCTTGGATTTCCCCGACTTTACGCGATGCCTCCCCTTCTTATATGCTTTGTATTAATATAGAGTAGATACTGACCAAACGGTATAACTGTATCACAATATGCAGTTTTCACCTTATTTTTGTCGTGTAGCACTTGAACTATATCTTTTAATATAGGTGACATATGTTTTATGCACTCAAACGGCGATTTCTTCAGATCAAAATGATAAATAGGATATTCTCGCAAAGTTTCTGAAAATGATAAACATAAATCACAAGGTCACATGTCCAATGTAAGCAGGTGTTTAAATTGACCAAACTGAAAAACGTGAAAGTTATTATTATTTTATTTATTTTTATTGGTTTTTACTTTCTTCTATCTGTAATAGAAAAAAGTATTGTAATCGAAATTTTTTTTTATTCCGGTTTTCGACGGATTTACACGTTTTAGGGGTCAGAGATTCCGAAAAACATGTTTTTACAAAATGCCCGTCTGTCCGTCTGTCCGTCCCCATTGTATCATCGAAAAGTGTATGAAATTATACTTCAAATTGAACCATATTTTTTTCTATGTTTTTGGCTATGGCAAGCAGGTTCTATTAGAATTTGGGGATATTTCGACGAAAGGGGGCGCTGTGATCAATGTTTTTGTTCCTTTTTCACTATTGTACCATCGAAAAGTGTATGAAGTTATGCTTCAAATAGAATAACTTTTTTTCTATGTTTTTGGCTATGGCAAGCAGGTTATTTTAGAATTTGGGGATATTTCGACGAAAGGAGGCGCTGAGATAGCCATTTAAAGATTTCAAATTCAAAAAGATGTACAAAGAAATTAGAAATCCTAAAAGTTTTTTACGTTAAATGTTTGGCCTTGATCCGGAGAATCCGGAACAATTTTTGTCTTGCCTCTATCTTAAAAAATGGCTGAGATATAGCGGTTTGAAATTTTAGGGTAGCTAACATTTTCAAACAGCAGAGTTCATCCATAAACGAATTGATTTATGAGTTTTAATTACATGGTTTCGGTAAATTTTCTTTCATTGTTGTAACCATTGTTCCTATTATATCCTTATCACTATATATTTATATTCGCCAACGTCAAATTCTAGCCAAACTTGGCGACAGTTGGCAAAATATCGCCAAAATTGGCGAACAAAATAGGTTGCCATACATGATGCCAACTTGGCTGTAGAGGACTAATTTGGCTATATTATCATTCAAATTCAATGTTGACGAGAACTGGGATTGAATCTTCTTTAATTATGTTCCACGCATTTTACCTTCGTGTTTTCCAGTAAAATTAGCTAAAATCGTAAAACCAAGGAATAGGGAGGCTATCTGTTCCTGTCGGTTCAGGCCAGAAGGACTTTTCGTAGTTTGAATACATCAGTTGATCGCATCCCGGTAACCCGACGTTTCGCAAGCAGCTGGCGTACAACAGAATGACGAAAACTATTGATTTTATTGGCGATGTGATAGCGAATTTTGAAGTATTAACATGACTGAGATAGAAGAAAGTTTTGGGATTGGCACATCCGACTAGTTCAATTTGTAAAACATATTGGACATATTATGCGTTGGACATTTGACCTCGTGATTTATGTTTATAATTTTCCAAAACTTTGCGAGAATATTTTATTTATCATTTTTATCTGAAGAAATTGCCGTTTGAGAGCAGTGAACATATGTCATCTATAGATTAAAATATATTTTTAAGCCTTTTGTTGTAATGTTTTTACCACTTTAGGCAGTAATTACACTTTTTAATTTAAAGTTAACCAGTGATTTTATTATGTTATTTGTAACAACCTAACTAGTTTAGCAATTATTTACGGCAAATATTCTATAATGAAATTAAAATTTATACATAAATTAAAGTAATTAAAACCCATATTTATCAGTTATGTTGAACTACGTGCTTAAACACTGAAATAATCCGAATAAAAAAGGCTGCTGTAAATCATGAAATCTTTCGCAATTTAATCCGCGACATGGATCTAATACGAAAATATCGATTTTAATAAATTTACAAAACGTTATTTGAATAATTAGTATTTTTCACATAAATACCTTTTCAGTGTTGTTAGCGGGATATCCAAAAAAGTATACATTAGAGATTTCATTTAAGAAGTGTTTTCTTCATATAAACACGTGAAGCACGGGTTGTTTTCATGGTTTATATAAATGGCTTTTGTTGAATAATGTAAATTTAAAATCTCACATATGATTGTATAGAAGAAAATTAAATATTTTCATATAGTTCATATTAAGGTTGGTATCTATTTTAGTTTGTAAATAATTGCATTCATGCTCATGCGATACGGTCGCAAAATCATTCAAATTTAATCAATTCAATGTGTCAAATTATTTGAAATCTTAGGATATATGAGTGTGAAAATGACATTTATTGTTTAGCGGATACGCAAGTAAAACGTAAATTTACAAAACTGATTAAAATAGATTGCTGGAATGTTAATGAAGGGAGTTATTATGATACATAATATTTCATAGTGATTTAGAAAAGCTGCATTACCAATGTAGATGTGATTATATATTAATTTAACCTATATAATTAAGTATAATTAAGTTAACCCCTTCGGGACAAGCGTCTTTTACAGAATTTTTAATGTTTTACCACCGGTTTTTCAAAACAGAAATTTTCGCCAAATTGAATCGCAGAAATGTTAAGATTTAATAAGGCAAAGCTTACAATAAAAAATAACTGGTGGGAATAATCGAGGATTCTGACCATCTTGTGCGTCACGTATACGTGTCGCTCGTCCCCAAGGGGTTAACCCCTTGAAGGGCACCGGTATATTATATATACCACTTAACTTTAATCCCAAAATGACACAATGACACCAGAATTTTATAATCAGATTTTGAATTTATAAGGTACATGATGAAAAGCTTTTACTTATTTTAAAATAAATTCGTTCGTGAATCCTGGTGTCAATCACTCATTTCAATATTTTAGCTACAAGAGTACTTTGCCCCTGAAGGGGTTAAAGCAACTTCGCGAACTGTTAACTAAGTCTTATGTAAAATAATCTAAAGGAGTTTTAGTAGGTATATTTTTGAAAATTATATGTAAACAAATTAAAAAGAAACTACATTATGTGGAATAACAAAAGTTACGAATTGCTGTTTATCTAGAGCTTGAATTGTCACTTTTGTATCCAAAATAAGTCAGAACTGAATATTCATAAATGTATGTAAAATAGTGGCTAAAACTGTATCGATGTGTAAATGGTAACGCAGAGATTTCTCGCTTCATGAAATTCCTATTAACTCAGATTAAATATCTTCATTATGTTTTGATGCAAAGTATGACGAAACTAGAGATACTGTATTGTAGAGTTCAGTTCTGAAGCACAATATGTCAGCTTTACTAATTCTGACCAGAAAATTACATAAACAATATACAGCCATAAGAGGGAAGGAAGGAAAATTTTCATAAAAACATTTCGTTATCAATATATTATTCTCAGTTTTGTATATAATTAAACTATAAGAATATTTAGTATTATCTAGTATTATCTGAAAATACACAGAAATTAAAATAGGGCAAAATATTTCAAAATTTTAATTTTCATTCTTTGTGCACATGAAACAGGAATGTGACATGTCAGTAAAGTGAAATAAAAGAATGAGGAATTTTAATTTTAAAGAATATTTTTTTTTCACACGCCTAAGTTGAATAAGAGGCATAATTTGTTTTATTTCTTTCTATGTGTTCTACAAAATGTACAGCTGCAATACATTTCAGGATAAACAATATATATTTTATAAATAATAAATTCCATTTCGCAAATACGTTTGACATTTATTGAAAATTAAATTCTATAAAAAAATTCTGATACTACAAAAATATTTTAAATTAAATATTTATATCTATTTAGGAACGTAGTATATGTAACATATTGCTTCAACTATTACATAACTGCTTTTTAGGATTAAGTAGTGACTTATAAGTACAGCGTAAATGTAATTACGGTAAAAAATTATTATTTTTGTTTTACAAATTTAAAATGTCTAATAATCGATTTGAAAGTAGAATTCATTATTCTGTTTTGATATGTAAAAATTAAAATTTCAATTCGTATTGTTTAGTGTATAGAAATGAGTTTATATGTATTGTATCTGGTGTTGTATAAACAATAGTTTTTACTTTAAGTAAAGTTAGTGTTGTCCAATCCTTTTGCAGTCCCACTTCTCTTTTATCTGGGAGTAAAGTTTTATTTTTATATGAAAATGCCCTTTTTCATAAAAGATCATAGACATGTTAAAAGTTGTACGAAGGTCGCTTTTTCAAACGCTAATGAAAAGTTTTAACACATATTTAACAAAAATTAGTTTAGATGAGTCTGAGTGCCAATATGTTCAGATCACATGTGCAGACGTCAAAAAAGATCTAAGTAAGGAAAATAAAATCACACATCACCGAAAAATAGTGGAAAAACTATCAACTGCAAAAATGTAGTGCTAAACGTATTTTTAGGATGTTAACTGAATTGTACAATAAGATCTTGGCATAATACAAAAAATAAAGGAAAGATTCTTAAAAGTTATTTTTCATTAGCCTGCAAAAGTTTGTTCAGATGCGTTTGAGTACCAATATGTTCAGATAATTTGTGCAGACAAAAAAAAAAGAGCTAAGTGAGAAAAATGAAATTGAACATTGAATCGGCTTGCAAAAGTTAGTTTAGAGGAGTTTAAATACGAATATAAAATATACAAATTACCAATATACAGAGCTACATATTTTGAATCAGACTGCAAAAGTTAGTTTAGATGAGTCTGAGTACCACTATGTTCTGGTCACATGTTCAGACGTCAAAAAAGAGCTAAGTGAGGAAAATAAAATCGAACATTGAATCGGCTTGCAAAAGTTAGTTTATAGGAGTTTAAGTACGAATATAAAATACACAATTTACCAATATACAGAGCCACATATTTTGAATCAGACTGCAAAAGTTAGTTTAGATGAGTCTGAGTACCAGTATGTTCTGAACACATGTTCAGACGTCAAAAAAGAGCTAAGTGAGAAAAATGAAATCGAACATTGAATCGGCTTGCAAAAGTTAGTTTAGAGAAGTTTAAGTACGAATATAAAATACACAATTTAACAATATGCAGAAACACATATTTTGAAAAATCCTGCAAAAGTTAGTTTAGATGAGTCTGAGTACCACTATGTTCAGATCACATGTGCATACGTCAAAAAAGATCTAAGTAAGGAAATAAAATCGAACATCACCGGGAAGTAGTGGAAAAAGTATAAACTGCAAAAATGTAGTGCTAAAAGCATTTTTAGGATATTAACTGAATTGTACAATGAGATCTTGGCATACTGCAAAAAATAAAGGAAGTATTCTTTAAAGCCATTTTTTAAGAAAGAAGACAATAAACTCTGCAGGAATAACGGAAGAATATGTGTTGCATGTTTAGTCATGAAAATGTTTGAAAAATCCTTAAGAAATACACTGGAAAACAAATATGAAGAAATTAAAGAAAAAAGTGACTTCTTTTACGCGGGTAGTTCTTGCATCGATCACATATTTTGTGCTGAGGCAGATTCTAAAAACACAGTTAGACAAGGGAAAAACAACATATTTATAGATCTTGAAAAAATTATGTCAGAGTACTGAAAATTTTGCTTTGGAATGTACGTAAAAAAGCAAAAATAAATTAAACAATGAAAAGTATCATTAGAGCAATTTATTACAGAAAGAGTTGACCAGTTAAAGGTGGAATCACGTTTTCTGAATTTTTGATCAGTTGTATAGTCCGTTAAAACGTTTTCCGTCTCTTAACAAATTTATTTATATATTGATATCTGTCCTCAAACAATCGATGATAAAATTTCCATAAAATATACATGGTATTGAAATATTGTAAACACATTCATCATTAATTATTTGTGAATGATCATCTAAAAAGATAAAGGTTATGACACGTGCATATTCCGCTAATTGAAGGACACTTGTGATGTATGGGGATTAAATTTGAGTATGAGCAAAACTCAGCCCGTAATAATAGGTTTGAACGCGAATACATTATTCAATAATATAAATATAAAAATTGTGGAAGAATTCAAATATTACTATCTCTCATTCATCACGATGAACCATGCCAGAGAGATATAGGAAAGATAATTGGAGAAAGCAGAAAAGAAATTGCAAGTCTGAATTATGTTTTGTGAAGTAGTACTATCCTTCCCAAAACTTAACGACGAATTTATAGTACAATAGTGCAAAGTTGTATGATATAGGATTTTTAAAAAGGTGCGATAGTTCTCTCCTATCAAAAAATAATATAAAATAAATCTTTTCTCTACCAAAATGGACTTCTGGCAAAGGGCATCAAGCGCATCATTTTTTTATGGAAGTTAAAATGCTATGTTTTTACGTGATTTCGATATTAGCTTCCTCAAATGTTACCACTTTATATACTATGAATACTTAATACAAAATACATTAGCAATGTACATTACCGGGCTGGTTTGATTCAATTAACTTTAGTGAAGTGTCAAAAGGTGGATTTTATTTTTTAAAACAAAGAAAGAGGGTACAATTGTTAATGTTTAGACTACCCTATACAAAATTATAATTCCTATTGATGCCAAACATATTATATATTGATCTTATTGGTAGCTAAATCTGTGTTATACTACAAATCCACGTGGTGGCTTTGTGGCAGAAACAATTAGGGGAGGATCACTCTTTTCCCAAGCACTCTATTTCTAAAAGATGGCAGCCACATTCAGGTTATAAAAGATTCTCAAATGATGATGATTTGAGATGTCGAGAAGAAGAAAGGATGAACGGCAAAATTAACACTAATATTAATTTTTAAAAATATTTTGAATTTTTATTTTTAACAATGTTTTCAAATGACATTTCGGCTAAACTTGTTGAATAATGCGACTTAAATGGATCTCATTAAAAAATATATTCTAGTGCTTTTCAAGTGCTTATTGAAATTATAAAATATTGCAAACGTCCTTCTGAGGATTATGTTATGTAAAGTATAAAAAATAAATTGTTTTATGTGTCTAATTACTTTGACTTTTAGAAATTTTCAGTTAAAATATTCAAAGTTACCACATTGTTTAAAATGGATCCCTAAAAGTAAGCAAAATATTTGTTTTAGAGCATTTTCAAATCTTGTATAACCGAGTTCTTAAATCTAATTTTTTTAATAAATAGATATTTATAATTTTAGTATATAATTTCCTTTTATGCGAATACCTCCATGTTAAATTATTGCACTACTAAAAATGTAAATAAAACGAGACAAAATACTGTCGCACACCTATTCAATATATTCGATATAAGATATAGCTTGTTAAATATAAATCGCGAAATTTTTACTGTGCAAAGGACAAACATATCTGTAATGTACATATACGGCATGAAATTGTTTCGAAATGAGCGGAAGAGTGTCCATGCCTGGAAGCAAACAAAGACCATTGTTTAAAATGCCTATTACGCTGCCTGCACCTACAAATGGCAGATAAATTACACTCATATTTCACTCAGTAAGGGAGAGTAGGGCTACTATAATCAGGTTGAATCATAAGCATTTTGTTTCCCACGAGGCTAGAAGTGTCGTGGCCAATTGTTTTTCTCCTACGGGCAATTAAATGGCGGCGTGAGTCAGCCCGGATTGTAGGAGGCTTAGGGAGAGCGAAGACAATGTAAGTCAAAGGTCTTGGTTTCGACTCACGGATTGGACATAGTTTCAATATGTTGGAAAAATACCAATCCTACAATCCAGGCTGACTCATGCCGCCATTTAATTGCCTGTAGGAGAAGAATGATAGTCCACGACACTTCTAGCCACGTGGGCAACAATCGCTGATTGGTCTAAATGGGCGTTGTTCACCTACGGGCAATTAAATGGTGGCGTGAATCAGTCCGGATTGTAGGAGGCTTAGGGAGAGCGATGACAATGTAAGTCAAAGGTCTTGGTTTCGACACCTGGATTGGACACTGTTTCAATATGTTGGTAAAATGCCAAGTCGTAAATTATCTTCAACAATCAGTATGATTGGTTCAAAAACAATAAACTGAGCAAATACAATTATTGAACAATCCATTATATTTATCCTGTATGTACCATTTTAAGCATAAATGGTATTTTTTTGCAGTATATATTTTTACTTATACTGCTTAAAAACATGTTTCATGCATTCACCCATGCTTATATTAAGCACCTCTGCGTCGTGTTTTTGTTTTCTTAATACATAATTTATTTTCGTAATCATTGCATTCATCCCTTAACGTGTCAACGAATTACCATTTAAGTTTAATCATTTCACTGCGATATGTTATTTGAAATCTTTTCTCATAGGAGAGCGAATGTGACATTCTTTGTGTGAAACAATTGTTAATAAAATCCAAATTACAGTTTTGATTAGAATTCATTCATATTCTAAAGATAATATTATGCAATCTTTCGCAAAAGTCGCTTTAGAAACTAATATTTAACTTAAGAAGAATCTTATTCCCATTAAACGTATTCTATAAGAATTTTCGTCTGCAAATTGTTGAAAATGTTCTGTGTAGATTTGTTTCTTTTTACTGTTTTTTACTAGAATCCTGTTAATGGAATGCATGACATTATCAATTTATTAGCGCCAATTTGTTTATTTTTTTAGAAATATTCCAATGTTACTTATAAGGTATCTCCTTATTAGTTAAGATTAAAAACAGGAGATTTTTTTCGCACAAACGTATCTGATAAAACTCACTATTTTGTATAGGTAAACAAGTTAAATTAAAATCATCACAGAGTTTAGCAAGCAGATATCAAATCACAACTGTCTCTCTAAAGTATATCCAGTTGTTTAACCTTAAAAACACGGGAGGCGTATATAATGCGACAATAAAACAGTTGCAAAATGCAAATAATTACATGTTTAACACCTTCAGGAAAACAAATCGGATTAAAATTCTCAGCTAGTTTAGCAAACAGAAATCAAATCATAATTGTGTATCTAAAGTCTATCCAGTTGTTTAACCTTTAAAAACAGTGGCGGCGTACTGAGTGTGACATTAAGTGAAAAAAAAGCTGCGAATTGCAAAATAATTGAGTGATTAACACCTTCAACTCATTTACCCTCTTCCCAATCAATCTTCGGTGTATAACTACTATCCTGTGGAAAGCATCGCAATTGTATTTGTGTAATTTATTCTTTTTTTACTTACCCATCATACGTAGTATAGGGTAAGTCTTGTAATCGTTTTTAAAATCGAAAAACTTTTTTTGACGGATTTACACGTTTCAGACACTGGAGATTCCGAAAAATATATTTATAGAAAAAAAAATTTGCCGTCCGTCTGTCTGTGTGTCTGTAAACACTGTTTTTGGTATGTACTTAGTATGTAATAATGAGAATAAGCTTTTTGAATTTCAGTAACATCGATTATCAGGAAATATATTTTTTGGAGCCTCGAAATATTCGTTCTGATAAAAGGAATATAAAAGTTTTGGAAATTGTTTATTTTATGGAGTAATTATAAAAGACAATAAAAAACATAAATTTTGCATAAAGAATGAAGTCGATCGGATAATTAGTTGCCGAGACATTTTTAATTATATTTCCATACTCTTCGATTTTTCATGACACTGTATTTCATTTAAATTTCAATTCAAAGATATATTTTAATTGAAAATGAGAGACTTAATCCGACGCAATCAACTGTTAGTTCATATGATTATTAATTTTGGAGTTATAAGCATGTTTCTTTTACGCAATTCAGTAGTAGAGCATTTAAAGTTTATAACGTCATCAAGCCACGATTGTATTCGAATTGCAATGCATTTTATAAATAGTTTACACATGTTTTATTTTCATGTTTTATATTATGCATATCCATCATGGGTAAGTATTACGGTGGCCCTCAACGACTAGTTTCTTTATTAAATTAGTTTATATATATATATATATATATGATGTTTATTACTTTTATAGTATTATTAGTCAGTTCATTAGAGAAGAATATCATCTAACGTTGATTTTTAGGCCTTAAAAGGCGTTGGGTATGGAATGTGACGCCCATGACTTTATGTTACTATAAATTATCCGTTTTTTTAAAGGTTAAATTCTGAAATATAGTATACAAATATTTCCTTAAACTATAATTATTTAGTAGTCATAAAATGATGGCATACCTTGAAACTATTTCCAGAATTTATCGGTTTTTTTTTTTTTTTTTTTTTTTTGTTATAACACATGTTTTTTTCTTGCTCCATTGTCTTTAAAAATGTCAGAATATAAAATTATTATTACTTTTGTAGTGCAATTTTTACAAAATAAAGATCCAAATACCATCATGAATTGCAGTTTTAAATGTAGAATGTCTGCCGTAATTTCAATAAAAAATGTAAATTGCATATCTTTAAAATTATTTATAAACATAATTTGCTGATTTATATATTTGTTTTATGAAACAGTACTTTGTTTTAAAGCAATATTACATATAAGATGGGTTTTTAAACTCCCAATAGTAAATTAAACTTTATATTCTAATTCACACAGTCTTGATATTTCTTTCATTAGCAAGAAATTTACAGGGAATTAAAATTCTTTTGCAAGATCAATTGCATTTTAAAATTTGAAAAGTTTTATACAGTGATTTAGAATGAGAGAAGAATTTTCCAGCTAATATAATTACGCTAGATTAATTTTGACACAGTTATTCATATTGGTAAAGAAATCATATGAGATGTAATCAATGGGTAAACCAACTGAGTAATTAGTATCAAACCGTAATCTCTTCGCTAAAGCTTTCAATGCTCTACCAACTGAGTAATTCCGGACGAATGCGATGTCTCAGATGGTAGAGCAAATCAAATAAAACCCAAGTGGGCGAAAACGTTCGGACCAGGATTCGAACCCGTAATCTCTTCGCTGAAGCTTCCAATGCTCTACCAACTGAGTAATCCTGGACGAATGCGATGTCTCACATGGTAGAGAAAATCAAATAAATAATCAAACAATCGAGAATAATCAAACCTGCACGGTTCCAGGCTCCATTGAATTAAGCTACATTCCAGATTCCAGGCTCCATTTTGATATTAGTTAGTTGGTAATTACATGATTGCACACCGCATGACGGTTAAGCATTGGAACAATAATACCATTGACCCTTTTCATAAAGCAGAACACTTAAAATACTATACTAGTGATTAATTATGAAGAAAATGTCAGTATGCTTATGAAAGCAAAGACATAGTTGAAAAGACATAGTTTAGACATAGTACATTCCTATTTTTGTTTTATTTTATGAAGGTAAAAACTCATACAGACACAGAACATAATCGAATTCCGATCTATATTTGAACAAAATGGAGAATATGAGCAAAAATGTATTTTATGCAGTTCCTTCAGCACATTTAATGTTGAAATGGTGCAGAATTAGCAGACACGATAGACAATGTTTAGCACAGGAATATTATTTTTTGTAACATTTATCTGAACGTAATAGAGGATAGCATAATCTGGAGGTAAGTCTTCATACTGGCCCAGAACATAATAAATTCAGATCTATATTTGGAGAAAATAGAGAATATGAACAAAATTATATTGTATGCAGTTCCTTCAGCACATTTAAAGTTGAAATGGTGCAGAATTAGCAGACACAATAGACAAAGCTTAGCACAGGAATATTGTTTTTTAATAATTTCTGTGAACGTAAAAGAGGATAGCATAATCTAACGTTATCGGTATTTACTTTTTACCAGTTTTTTTTTCATTTCTTATTATAAGCCGCCCATTCTATATATACGCTATGGTATCAGATGTTATATATAATATTTTTTTAATATACCTTGTAATGTAAACGATTGCATAATGTGAACGTTATGTATAATTATTATTATTATGTTTTTTTAGAATAAGGGAAAAAAGAAAAAAACGAAAATCGTATGATAAATTGATGAGGCGAAAATCTTTTATTAAAATACCGGCGGAAGTTATTCTCTGTCGTAATCTGGCAATGTTTAGACATTTTGAAGAGCGGTAAAGAAAAAGTATAAATTACGAGAAAACGTGAATTCCGGGAAAGTGAAAAAGGTTATATTCTACATATATCTATCTTCCGATACATATACATTTAAATAACATATTTTAAACCAGAAATTTTATGGAATGATTGAAATCAAACAAGAATCAATTATTATTAATTTTTGATAACTTAAGTTTTCTAGTTCAAAACATATTTATTTCATGTGGAAAGAAATAGAGACGTTGGCAGCTACACATATTGTATATATATTTTCATACACGTATTTATTTCTATAAATCCGTTACATATATTAAATGTTACCAAATAGATGCCTAAATATATTTAAAGAAATAAGAACAAAAATTCCTTTTACAGACAGACGTAACCAAAATTATATAATCACTTTAAAAAACTTTTAAAATAAAATAAAATAATTTCTTTCTTACAATAATTACATTTCTGTTAAAAAACAAAAGTCTATGCAATTGAGGGTGTGGGTGTCATACATCTATTACTGTATAATTTTGGTAACTAAAGAGTTTCAGTGTGTTTTTGTTTCAGCGCAACTGCTGCTCTGTGTTTTAAGTTCTCGATTGTTGCTAGGACTGTTCTTTACGAGACAGCTGCTTCTTATTTTTAGATTATTTCAGGAGTTCATTTAGCTCGAATTGAAGCTGTAATACTGATATCTGTAATACTGTCCACATGTTAATATTCGCATATTGAAACAACTAGAGAATTGCAATGACGTTAACTATGATTTATTTGGACACTGTGACAAGTGTAGTAAATTTTTATTGACTTCATCGGTCCCCGAATCTTTGTAGTAATTTAATATAAAATACATTCTATGTGTTTTTCCTCTATCGTTCTAGTGTCTGTAATTTTACATAATTATTAATCCACCTGATAAGAAGTGTGTCATACGTTTTATAGCAATTTAGTTCTATAAGGTAAAGCCAGGAGAGATGGCGCGGACGGAGAGATTGCGCACATAGAGGTTCGGGGGGAAGGAGTAGAGTGAGCGCGTAGCGACTCCAAGTAGTTGTATAACAGCAGTAGGGGAGTATCTACTTGAAAGTGCACGTTGATTGTTTTGAGCGTCTAAGTAAAGCATTGCTATTTTGTTTTGTTTTCCCAAAATAAGTGCTTGAATTTTCATAGTGATTCGTCAAAATTTCTATACAATGTCAATAGTACAAAATATTTTTAACTTAAACGATTAACATAAGCTACTAATCTAGACTAACAATGTGAACATCAACGGTTCGTTTTAGTAGCGGCCATGTTTATATAAAAGGCCGCGCAATCTCTCCTACCAAAATTGGAGATTTTGCGCATCTGCTACTTAGGAGAGATGGCGCAATGTTCCCATTAGTTTCCATGCTAGGAGAGATTACGCAGCTTATTGGTAAATTTGCATAAAAATGAAAAAATGAAATGGACTAATTTTAAGTTAAACGTGCTATCAAGTAACTTACTGTTATTTTGTAATATTAACTGGACTTGCTTTTTCTGATTCTTTAATTTTTTTTCTTTAATTAAAAATTTTGAATCGTTTTTAAAATTATTTCCTTTATCTGATTCTTTAATCATTAGATTAAAATATTCAGTCCTAATACAATAATATTTGTTCACAAAAAACTTACAACAATGTCATTTAAGTGTAATTGTTATTATTAACAATTTAATTGTAGTTATTATTAGTAACAATCTCTCCTACCCATGTGCGCAATCACACCAACAATGTAAGGACAGATTGCACAAAATAACTTTCTTGGTTTTATTACAACTGTTCTATTAAATTACAACATAACAACAAAATAGCAATGGAAATGCATAAAAAACAAATGAAGTAAATATTATTCATGGATAGTTTAGCAAAAAATTACTATTTAGATTTTTTTTATTGTTATTCTTTTGAATTGTGCGCAGACTCTCCTAGCTTTACCTTAAATGCTTCAACCCTCATTTTAACTAGGAGAACAAATGACCATACATTCATTCTCAGATAGTTAACTGTATTAGTGTCCTTGACAAAATGAATTTGCTTTCAGGATACAGATCCAAATAACTAAACATTGTCCCCCATTACGTAGACACCTAAAATAAATATTTAATTGATTAAAATTTGTAGAGGGAAATTAATAATGCTTAAAAATGAAATCATGGGATATTTTATATATAGATTTTATAATGTAGAAACTAGAAAAATGTTAAGAAACAAAATTTTGGATTTTTCACCATAGACTTTAAAGAATATTCAATATGAATAATTTGATTTTCATAATTCCATGTTTTTATAATCTAAGTTACATACTTATTTACATTTTACATATATAGTATTAAATTGTAAATTGTAAGACGCGTAGCTATTGCTGTTCAACTTGAAATAACAATTTATGCAGTAATTTGCACCTAAGAATAAATGCTAATAGTGTAATGGAAGAGAAAATTTGAATAGTTTGTTTTTCTAGATGGCTTACAACATGACTGTTATTGTTAGTATAGAGTAGCGTTATCTGTTGTCAAGATTTGTATATCCCATAAAAAATATCGAACCTCAATGAGATCAGCATATGAACCATATATTTACTCTGTCCATAATTTTTAATCATTTCTTGTTTGTTGGTCCAAATATTTGAATACCTTTATACACGAACTATGCGAAATATTTTTTATATCAATACATTACATTTCTCTTCGAATGTTCTCTGATTCAATAAAAAAATTTAGTTTAGAAAAAAAATTTAACAAAAAGTATTAAGTTTTATAATATCCCATGAACATAACAATTTAATTTATAATTTTCAGTGCATTTACTCATAGATTATTTATTGCATTTTTAAAATGCTTAATTAATATTGAAAATATAAATGTTTGTTTTATTTATCCACAGCACCTGTATAATAACATAAAATTTATAAAAAAAGAACATATACAGAACATCTGGATATATTAACGGAGAAATATACTTCATTACTTAAAATTCAATTTGTTTTACGTAGCATTTCATTTCAACTTTTAAAATATTAACTATACTGCCAGTAAATTTTACCAATTTTCTGGCTCGTATTACAAAATCTCTTGGGATATATCAATCGCAAATACAATACACACCCGTAAGAACACAACATGGGATATTAGAATCATTTAATCGTTGAAAGTAAATTTTCAGAAATAGTTAAAGCATATTACAAGAATGCTAATGAGCTGAATTATTAATGTTTGTGCAAAGTTGTTTTAGAATCAAACTTTGCAATTTTATATTTAATGATATGAACGGTGTGTTCTTCATTGCAATGGTCTTTTGAGAATACCGTTTGTTTATCGTTAAAAATTTCATTTATAGCACAGTTAATCAAAATGCAAACTTTAAGTTTTGCACTAGAGAATAAAACAAACGGCATAACATTTAAAACGCCTAGTACGTGTTATTTCTCAATACATAAACACTGTTTTCGGCGTACAAAAAAACAAAAATTTTAAAGTGAATATTAACTTCTTTAAGCATAATTCTAATTTTCACACTAAAGATTTTAATAATTTTAAAGGCTTCTTGAATCAATTTAAACCGTTTCAGTATTTGATGCTAGATTGAAAGTTCAGCTATATTTTATCTAATGTTCTCGCTTTTGTATTTTCATTATTTGTTTTTTTGCTACTCGAAATTCGCAGTTGTATTTTCCGTTAGTTCTTTTTTTCTACAAGTTCGTCAATTCTTTAAATTGTTTAAAATTAAAAGAAGAATTAAAAAGGATTGTTTTCGTGATAATATTAATTTAAATATTTGTATACTGTATTTATTTGCGTATAATATACATACTGATATTTTTAACACAGGAGAGCAGACAAAAATGTACATCGTATAAAGTACACAATATAATAATTTAAGGATAGAAAAACAGAGTTTTCCATAAATATGATTATGTAGAATCCTTCATTCAAGAGAAAAAAATTGCATGCCTAAATTACAGTACTTATTTACGTATATTATAATAACAATTAATTATGGTCTCAACGGTATATCTTTTTTAAAATTATTGCAAAAAATAAAAAATAAATAGTTCCGGAAATATACTAAACTAGGGGACTCAGCTCCCTACTCGCTAACGCTCGGCAACCGCAGTAAATTGCGAACAATTCACATTAAGACCGCTACGCGGTTTCAGTTCGCTTCGCTCGCTCCCCCTCCCCCCCCCCTTTTTTTCAGCAATTTTAGCCGGAATAAGTACTACCATAAATAATTTTTACATATGAAATTGACAATTTTTTTAGATGTAAAAAATGTAAATGAAAACTTCGTTGAAAACACAACTAAAATTGCATTTAGTTGATGCTACCAATGGGCATAAATCATTTAAATACTATGAAAGAATGATCTTGGAAACACAATGAGTTTAAAACTCATTGCACCTATAACATTGTATAGCCCGGATTAAATTCATTAAAAAAACACTGCGGCATAGGAAGATAGTTTATATACATCATCAATCATTGTATTATAGATTTTTGCAAAATAAATTATTCTTTACATCAACAAGATAGCAACAGTTGGCAGCAGGTGCAATCTAGACAGTTGATTTTTTTTCTCTCCAATTTCCGTACGAGTGAAATTCGTAAATTAATTCTAAATAAGAGTTGAGAATTCATTTGAAATTAATGATATTACTCATGATTAAAATGGGGAATCATTTCAACCGCTTTGGATTACGTACATGTAATTTTAGTTTTAAGAATTGCTAGTTTGAATTTGACTGCTCTCACAATGGCTGCCATATTGGAGTTGGATGCTGATCTGATCTTAATAAAATTACCCAATCTAGTCTGTTCATTAGTCTGATTTCTGGAAACTACGTTTGTTGCCAAACGGTAAGCTAGAAATTCAGCCTTATTTCCGTGCCACGAAGAGAAGTACATATATAGATTTCTTAGTATGGGTATTTGGCGACAGAAGTATCATGTCACCTAGAAATTGCATGTTTTTCTCTTCATTATGTATTTCAGAGTGCGCGATCCGATGAAACAAGACGAATTACACGAATATCCATTTTCAAGCGTAAACTTTCTATAGTAAACCTCAATAATATAAATCACGAGGCTAACGAAAAAGAAAGGCTACCGCGGTGCTTTCTGCGTATCTTTTTTTACAGACCGTCCTAGTCATGTGATGCTCGAATGCACCAATGAAGGTGTGCGAAAAGTGCATCACGTCACTCTGGCAGTCTGTAAAAAAAGATAAGTGGAATGCACCGCGGTAGCCTGTCTTTTTCGTTAGCCTCGTATAAATCAATTATATAGTCTGTATCAAAAGTTTAAGCACTCTGCAAATCTGGTTTAAAATAATTGAAGAAGAAAATATTGTATGCTAATTTACAATAAATACTCGACATATAATCAAAATAAAATAAAATAAGCCATTATGGGTGGTTAAAAAAAAAATATTTATTTTTATTTAATTTTTCTTTTTCTTGAAGAAACGCTATCTAAAAAGTTTATGCACTTTATGCAAATTTTTCTAGAAACACGGGATTGGCTGTGTGTAATGACGTTGTATGACATCATATTGCACTTTTATTAAAGTATAAAAGGTGGAGAAATTATTTACTCTCGTTTTAAAAATGCCGAAGGGTAAAGAATTCACAAAATGTGAAATTTGGAAAGTTTTTAAATTGAAATCGCAAAATAAAACTGTTTCTGAAATTGCAAAAGTTTTAAATCGATCAAAGTGAGGTATACATCAAGTACTCTCTAGAAATGATATTTTTAGGCGGAAACCAAGATGTGGACGACCAAGTATGACGACTGTTCAGACTGATCGGAGAATACGTAGAGTGGTATCTAGACAATATATGTCCATGCGGCAAATTAAAAATAATCTCAGTGTACAGGTGTCCAAAGACACTGTACATAGACGTATTAAAGAGTGTGATTACATCATACTAAAGAAAATGGCTCTCAAATTACATCACAAACAGTCAAGAATGAACTGGGCTATAAAACACATGTCCTACGGGGACAAATGGCTTACATTTCTTACGGGGACAATGGCGATTAAAAAAGGTGGAACTTAGATAGCCCTGATGGCTGGATCGCGTATTGGCATGATTTACGAAAGGAACCAAGGACATTTTTTCAGCAGGCAGTACGGCGGTTAATCTGTTATGATTTGGGGGGGGGGCATTTGGATTTAATGGCCAGACCTCTCTGGCTTTTCTAAAAGGAAGGCAAGATTCAAAAAAGTATCAAGAGACGCCAAACAAACATTTGCTTCCATTCGGTGACATTTTGGGGGATCCTGAAGGGACTTTTCAACAAGACAATGCCTCAATCCACGTATCACATTCTACAAAACTTTGTCTTTCTCAGAAAAATGGTAAAGTTTTTGACTGGCCAGCTTTAAGTCCAGGCTTAAAACCGATTGAGAATGTCTGGGGTATTTTAACCTGCCAGGTTTACGGCAATGGAAAACAGTATGACTCTATTGAAGAACTCCAAGAGGCTATTGAGAAAGCATGATACTCTTTGCCACCAGAAACCCTACAAAAACTAATAATTTCGATGGACGCACGTTTATTTGAACTAATCCGAAATCACGAAAAAATAATTTGTAAGTAAAAGTTCTGTAAAAATTATAAATCTGGTTTTTTTTTTTTTGACATTGTGCATAAACTTTTGAGACAGTTTTTTTAAAATATTTTTAAATATTTTTTTTACAATTATGTAATATATTTTTTTCTACTTTTGATATCATTTATTTAAATAATGTTGCGAAATCTGCAAATAAAAAAAATGGTATTCATTCTAACTTTTTATAATTCTTTGAAAATCGACATTTTATCCTTGTGCTTAAACTTTTGAGACAGACCTTATGGCACTGGGAGCTTATTTAGGAGAGTTTGAACACGGACAAACGGCAGACGGTGGAAATATTCATTGTGTAATGATCATCCTATTGTTTGGTCTAACGGTTTCAGAAAACTTATGTTTGCAATATACATCCCTAAATGCGTTGATGCAGTAGAAACCCCGATTAACCGAATTCCGATTATTCGAAAATCGGCTTAACCGAAAGACTTTAAAACTGTTTTTTCTTTAAATATGAAACATTTTATTTTTAAACAACCATGCTGCTTATGATATAAATAAACAGCGTCAACTTACTTATTCGGACTATTGCGTAAATGCATGCATTTTATTACACAGACACACACAACACTTCATTTATTTACAAAATATATTGTGATTTTTTTTTCAACTTCGCATTACTTCAACGCTGCCTTATCACCCCACCTTTTCAACAACAACAAATCTGACGCTGTTGCATCCTCCTGCACTTCAATATATTGAAGTGCCAATATCAAATTATTCATCTCGTTGAGCTGTTCATGCTTATAAAAACCCGTTTGTATTTTAAAATATTACTCATCGTAAATAAAACACATGTAAACAGGAAGGGGAAATCGAACAGAATATGGGCTCTTGCAGGACCTGCAAGCACTAACGTTTTACCTGACTGTGGGGAAGTGAGAAGGGTGAGTTGTGTCATCTGGTAGAATAAAATTAGGAAGCCTTCCGGTTATCCGAAAATTCCTATGGAATCCCGGTTAACCGATAATCCTTTGGCCCCATGCTTTTCGGACAAACGGGGTTTTACTGTATTAATATTTAGGAAGTGAAATGTTGGCGTCAAATTAGGAAGATGTTATACTAAACTTTTTTTTAGTACCAAGTTATAATCTTTAGTGCATCTTCAAAAATAAGAATTATAATAAATTAATATTGCAGTGAGCGGCAAATACTTTGATAAGTATGCAATGGGAGTGTGGGCCCGTGGTTTAAAGAAGAAAATAATTTAAAATATATATTCTATAAGGAAATAAATTAATACAGATATTGGCGTTATCTAAGACAGATATGATGTTATCTGAGACAAATAATTGTGCGTCGCTCCCACGCGTACCTTCTAATTTTTTAGTTGTGTGCGTTATGAATAGAAAAATAAAAAACAACGCAAACAACGAATGGATTCGAACAAACATATATTTATTTTATGTCCAATATAAAGCTTTAAAAGTAGCAACTTTTTCCATTTGACGGTTGCGTTTCTTTACGCCTTGATATAAGTTGAATATTTCCAGTATACCATTTTGATGACGTATCGTCACAAATCATGTTCTGTTCAACATCTAGTGTTTTGTTATAGTTTGATTTTATAACAGTCGATGAGATGAATTTAATGATAATAAAGACCAGTGAATATATTCGCATTCCTCAAGGGATATGTGTTGAAAAACCCTGATCTAAGGCGTACGAAGTATACTAAATTTTAATTTATTAATTAAATAATTCTTAGATTTAATTATTAAATTTCGATAGTCTTTGAACGTTTTTAAATAGACAGAATCGTTTTACTATTAATATTTAATACACAAAATATTTAATTAGTCTAATCTAAGGTTTCTTCTGTTTGTTTTTCAATTAGGCATTACTCTGACGGGGAAGATTAAAGCAATAGCTATAAAATGGTACTTTATGTTAATTCTATTAACTGAAGTACAATTAAAGATAGTTGTTTGTTAACTCAATGGCAACATCAGCACATAGTACTATGGTATTCACGTTACATATAGATACTTAAATTTGATAAAATTTCGTTTATGTAATTGTGGAACATGTCGTTGAAAAGGCATTTGTTATATTGTGAGAAATTCCGTTTAATGAAGACAATTGAAGCAGCACATTAATCTTGTAAAACAAAAAATCGGGCATTTCACTCATGGTTGTAGACATGCATTCTAAAATATATCCATGTATCTCAGGAAAGTTGTAAAGTGTGTGTAACGTAACATTTTTCTTAGCCCATATATTCATTTTTATATCACATTTCTTATATTCGTATATAAATTATATATATATTCTTATATAATTTCAGGGAGTTAAAAAATTAAATTTTGTGCAATTTCCATATATTTGCCTGGAAAATCATTCAAGTTATACGAGTTTTTAGCTCACAGGCTATCAAAGCCTGAGAGCTTATGTGCCCGCCCGTTCTGTATGTACGTACGTACGTATGTATGTATGTATGTATGTATGTACGTAACGCGATAACTCTTGATAGAACTAACCGTTTTACTTTAAATTTTGTTTATAGGTTTCTTGTAATAAGGCGCTTCCCTATTTAGTTTTGGAGGTTCATTGGTTAAGCATAAAGGGGGGGAAATGGGGGGCTAACCCCCCATAATTTAGATAAATAGGTTTTTCATGCAGAATTAAACCATTTTCTTCAAATTTTGTACATAGGTTCATTTTGATAATGCGCTTCTGTCAATAGGTTTGGGGGTTCATTGGTTAAGTATAAAGGGGGAAAGGGGGGATACCCCCCCCCCTAATTTAGATAAATGAGTTTTATGCAGAATTATTCGATTTTCTTCAAATTTTGTATATAGGTTCATTGTGATAATACGCTTCTCTGAACAGTTTTGGGGGTTCATTGGTTAAGTATAAAGGGGGAAAGGGGGGGCTAATCCCCCCTTAATTTAGATAAATGGGTTTTTCATGCAGAATTATCAGATTTTCTTCAAATTTTGTATACAGGTTAATGGTGATAAAGCGTTTTCCTGACTGGTTTTGGGGATTCATTGTTTAAGTATAAAGGGGGTAACGGAGGGCTGCCCCCCCTTAATTTAGATAACTGCGATTTTCATGCAGAATTATGCGATTTTCTTAAAATTTTGTATATAGGTTCATTGTGATAAGGCGCTTTCCTGATTAGTTTAGGGGGTTCTTTGGTTAAGTATAAAGAGGGTAAAGGGGGGGGGCTTATCCTGCCCCCTTAATTTAGATGAATGTGTTTTTCATGGAGAATTATCCGAATTTCTTCAAATTTTCTATATAGGCTCATTGTGGTAAGGATCTTCCCTGGTTAGTCTTGGGGTTCATTGGTTAAGTATAAAGGGGGATACGGGGGGGGTAATCCCCCTTAATTTAGATAAATGTGTTTTTCATGCAGAATTATCCGATTTGCTTCGAATTTAGTATATATATTCATTGTAATAAAGGGCTTCCCTGATTAGGTTTGGGGGTTCAATTGTTAACTATAAGGGGGTGGGGGAACGGGGGGATGATCCCCCCTTAATATATTGTCGATTTCTTTATTTTTCGAGGGGCTTATTTCAAATTCTTTGAAATAAGTGCATAATACACAATAAGTGTGAATAGCCTGTGAGCTCAATGCCCTCAGTTTAACTGGGCAGTTTTCTTTTTTATTAGCTCACAGGCTATCAAAGCCTGAGAGCTATGTGCCCGCCGGTTCTGTATGTACGTACGTATGTATGTACGTAACGCGATAACTCTTGATAGAACTAACCGTTTTACTTTAAATTTTGTTTATAGGTTCCTTGTGATAAGGCGCTTCCCTGATTAGTTTTGGAGGTTCATTGGTTAAGCATAAAGGGGGGAAACGGGGGGCTAACCCCCCATATTTTAGATAAATGGGTTTTTCATGCAGTATTATCCCATTTTCTTCCAATTTTGTATATAGGTTCATTTTGATAATGCGCTTCTGTTAATAGATTTGGGGGTTCATTGGTTAAGTATAAAGCGGGAAAGGGGGGATACCCCCCTCCCTAATTTAGATAAATGAGTTTTTCATGCAGAATTATCCGATTTTCTTCAAATTTTGTATATAGGTTCAATGTGCTGATGCGCTTCTCTGAATAGTTTTGGGGTTCATTGGTAAAGTATAAAGGGGGAAAGAGGGGGGGGGTAATCCCCCCTTAAATTAGATAAATGAGTTTTTCATGCAGAATTATCCGATTTTCTTCAAATTTTGTATATAGGTTCATTGTGATGATGCGCTTCTCTGAATAGTTTTGGGGGTTCATTGGTTAAGTATAAAGGGGGAAAGGGGGGCTAATCCCCGCCCCTTAATTTAGATAAATGGGTTTTTCATGCAGAATTAACCGATTTTCTTCAAATTTTGTATATAGGTTCATTTTGATAATGCGCTTCTGTCAATAGTTTTAGGGGTTCATTGGTTAAGTTTAAGGGGGGAAAGGGAGGATAAACCCCCTAATTTTGATAAATAAGTTTTTCATGCAGAATTATCCGACTTTCTTCAAATTTTGTATATAGGTTCATTGTGATAATGCGCTTCTCTGAATAGTTTTGGGGGTTCATTGGTTAAGTATAAAGGATGAGAGGGGGGGCTAATCCCCCCTTTATTTAGATAAATGGGTTTTTCATGCAGAATTATCCGATTTTCTTCAAATTTTGTATATATATTCATTGTAATTAGATACTTCCTTGATTAGTTTAAGGGGTTCATTAGTTAACTATGAGGGGTTAACGATGAGATGACCCCCCCCCTTAATATACTGTTGATTTCTTTATTTTTCGAGGGGCATATTTCAAATTCTTTGAAATAAGTGTACAATATACAATTAGTGTGACTAGCCTGTGAGCTCAATGCCCTCAGTTTAACTGGGCAGTTTTCCTTTTTATTTATACTTTTCCTTTTTTTCACGCCAGCGTAAAGTGGTAGTATACACTTATCTTTCTTGAAATAACGATTTTGATTACTTAATGAATTTAGCAAAAGCTGTTTTATAGTATTTAAAAAAGCTAATACAGTAATGATTAGCTTATAATTTAATTTTAAAATTTAGGTTTATTTCTGCTCCTGAAGCATTTTTTCCATGTCATTTACATGGTACACAAGGCAACATAGTGTGCAAATATAAATCAACATCTTAATAAATATTTTCTCTAAAAATTAAACTGTTTTGAAAGAGCACTGAATCTTGCATTACCTTAATTTATATTAACGAAAACAGTCTTCATTTCACATGAACCCTTGATATATGAAGAATCGTAGGACCATCGTAATAGAATTAATTAATAGAACCGTTTCGTTGTGCAACAGAATTTTTAAAGATGATTTAAACATATTATTAGATTGTTAATGAACTGAAATGTTTAATGCATAAACCTTTTTGAAAATATTTCAGTAATTTATATTTAACAGTACTGACTACCTCGACTATAATTTAAATAATCCTTTAGTAAGACACGATTGTAAATCGTCGCAAATTGCATTTTCAACAACATTTTCTACAATCCATACACATGTTTTGTATTAGAGAATTCAAAAAGGCGATATTATTGGTAATGTAGAAATATTTACCTTTTATACAACGCATATGTCATTTTATTTAGTAGAATTAAATTAAATGTTTGAATTTGCACAACCTGTACAAATGCATACATTAAATAAATAATGGAATAATGTCTTTTATTTCGATAATTACGAAAAATGTTAATCTTTAAATGCAATAATATTTATTTATTAAAATATTGCAATGTATTATGTATAGCTTCTTTCGAAATTTATAAAAGAATATGTTTTATTAATTATATATCATGGATTATACGAGATTTTTATTCTTACATTTAATATTTTAAACTTCTATGCTCTAATTTTTTTTAAAGATTTTCCTGCTTCATAAAATATAACAACCTCTATCGCGAAAAAGAGAACGACTCAATTAACAATTATTTCATTAAAGTATTCGTAAATTAAATACCTTAGTAAATATATCTTTACTTCAAGATCATTACAAAATTAATTAATATTATTAATGGTAATGTATATTTAGATGCATTGCGTCTGCAAAATATTGATTAAAATAAAGCACACATTGTTGGTCCACCGTTGGAAGTGTATAGAAACTGTTGGAAAATGTGTAGAAACTGTTGGGGATGTGCTAGCGTTTGGAAATTGTTGGAAAATGGTAGGTACAGAGACGCTTCTCAGTTGAAGTGTATCTGAGCACGACCTTAAGCAACCTTTGTTGGCAAACGGTTCATTGGTGAATGCTACGGCAAAGCGGACATTTCTTATTGTGTGCCAGGCTGAAATAGCAAGTAACCAATATTGGCCCTTTCATTTTGTGCTACTTGAGTAAGCATGAATATTTCCTGTCTTATAGCAGAAATTCACAAACTTCCTTTAATTTGCTCAAAACATTATTACTATTTACATAAAAACTTTTATCCGAAACTGCAATTGTATATGATACATTTTGTCAATATGTTATCTTAAAAGGGGAAAATCTCCAAACGTACGCTTAAATAACGTTCGTTTATTCTTTGTGGATTTTCAACAACGGCGACATTTTAAAAGTCGATGCGTTTCAGAGAGTACATAGTCTGGCATGTATTCCATTTCACATATGCGTCACTAAAACTAACGTGAATAATTTCAGTGTCAGTTGTCAAGTCCATCAATATATACATAAAGTTTGTCTCAATAAATACCTAACAAATCTAACTCGCAATAAATTATTCAATATCTTAAAAAAAATCAGAAAGTGATAATTGGTAATTTGCCATTAAAATGTATTTCACACAGTAAACATCCATGTGTTTCATATTGTGGTAATATTTTTCATACGTTCGTCAAACGAATTTTAAATTTGCAATTAAGAACCACTGTTATCTAATTCAGTAACTTACTAAAATTTCACACTAACATGAATTATTTTATAAATTTCTGATTTTAAATACTTAAAACTTGTATAAATATAAAAAATTACTAAAAGTTCTACATAACCTGTAAGTAATTTAATCAGATCTATACGAATCAAATAAGAAAGACCAAATAAGAATGAAATAATTATTTCAGCTTTTGAAGCATGGGGTGCCCGTGACCGCCCTGTGTATTGTAGCTTCAAATTATCTAACCACCTTTAGTAAATAACTATAAATCTTGATTAATCTCAGCAAATTTTTGAAAATATATTTCAGTCTAAAACTTCAAACATATTTAGTTCAAAATTTCCCATCATGTTTTCTCTTATAAGCAGAGAATACTATATTTCTATGTCAGTTAGATATTTGATTGCATTTCAAACTTTCAAACATTTATTGAAAATATATACTTTTAAATTTAGAATTTCTAATTTAGCATTTTACATACACTTTCTTAAAACTATAAAACACACTTAAAAAATAATTCAATGAGAAAAGAATCATTAAAAGATTTTATTTATCGTACCCACAATTTTTAATTCATGATGCATTTAAAGATGTTTTTGAATGTTTCTAGAACGTAATAATTTTCATTCAAGTACCGTTCTTTAATTGTCTTTTTTCAAGAAAACTATAACAGCCGTATTGTGAGCTATTATTTATTTTCAGATACAATTAAAATTAATGTACCTTTATTTGTAAACACTTGAGAAAGATTAAATTCAAATATTTATTTTTTAAAATGTATAAGGAGAGTAAATAATCGAAAAAATGTTAATTTAATACGTTAAATTATAGAAATAATATACTTTATCCATATCTTAAAATATTTAATTAAATTTAAAAGACGGTACGAACTAAACCATACGAATAAAAACTCTGAAGATTTTTTTTTTGAACACTTAAATAGAATATTAATGAAACATAATATATAATAAAGAGAAAAAATACTTCATATATTTTATTAATTTTACTATGAAATGACTCTGTCAAAATACCAGTGATGTAAATTACTAATTTTATAAAATTACGCCATGTGCAGGATATCTAAACATATCAATATATTTGGAAACAGAAGAGCGTAAATATAATATACCGACTGCTAATAGCACATGAATATTGAATAATTTATATCATTTCAAGTAAATACTTTGTTTGCATGCATTAATGAAAACAAGACAAAAACAACTAGGGTTTAATGTACCTTATAAGTGTTAAAATATGAACGTTTTACATGAAATTTAATATGAGCGTTTTATATGAATTGTAAGCTATAATCAGGGCTTGAAAAAAACGGTCATCAGTTTGCGACCAGCGACGAAATTTCTTATCTATTTAATCTTGCGGTTTTTTTTGGTGGGGGGGGGGGACAAAAATTCACCTAGCACTACAAACGGCATTTCCTCTCTCCGCCCCCTCCCAATATTAAGAATTAAACTTAGAAACTATATTCAAACAAAAGATATTTTTAACTTTTATTTTTGATTTGGCAAAAATAAGTTCTGAAAATGCAAATTTTAAAATAATAAAATCAGAGTTATTTGAGACTTTGACTGAAAAAACTTGTTTATCTGTTCATTTATCCGAACATATGAAGCATTCGGAAATCAGCATTTTTCGAACAAGCCAGTTAATTTAGCCTTTAAGGGGTCAGGTAACCTTTAAAGTGTGAGAAATTTGAATTTTTTTTTATTAGCTTATAATTAAATATGATTGTTTAGGAACATTTTAAAATAAACCCCATGCAAAAATTCACTTTAGAAGAGGAGTTATGTTTAAAAGAGTCTGAGCTTTTTGTATATGATCAAGGGACAGTTTGATTTTTGAAGTCAATTTTCTTAAAACGACGATTTTGTCATTGCGCGCACGATTTAAGAAAAATTATTGGTTAGAATTTCATGAAATTTTGACTGAATGTCTTAACCAAACAGATGCACAAAATGACCTACGATTATGTTTATCAAGTAACAAGTTTAGAATTTATGACTACTTTTGTAGTAAAAAAACTCGATATTTCGAATTTCTCTAAAAAAAAAAAAAATTCTCAAGAACTACTCATTTTATTTTTTTCATCGTAGGTCATTTTGAGAACACATTATATATGTACTCATTAAAATTTTTTTGAATGGTTTTAGCAATTCAAATGTGAAAAATCGTGCGCGCAGTACATGCAAGAATAATTCTTTCGTAAAAAATTTATTATATTTTAAATTAAATTTAAAAGCTTTATATGAGTGTAAACATTTTTGGAGAATTTTAATTTATAAAATAAACCTTTATTAATATGCATTTAAATTTTATAATTCAAAGTCAAATAATTACGGAGTTATGATAATTCTTACAGAGGTCTCCTTTTCATGTATTTTGTGAGTTCAAAGGTTACCTGACCCCTTAAGTATTTCTTTCTTCCACTTTTGATAAGTTTCGTTAGAAAACTCAGTTTATACTATCTTTCTAATTATGTATTATTCAAAACAATGTAACTCATAATTCGACACTTTGCTTGTTATTAATTTTTCTCAATTAGTTAATAAAAATACTTTTGCAAAAATCAAATTTAAAAAAAACAGTAACGGGACGGGGGCGGGGGGTGCGGGAGGGTGATGAATATTTTTTAATGGCGAACTAGAATTTTTTGCTGGCTACAATAACTTTTTATCAAATTCGTAAAGCCTTGGTTATAATTGTATGTAGGTGGGTTCAACTACGGTTTTGACCCTAAAAACGTTCTTAGAAAAGGTTTCTGAGTGATTTTTTTTTTGAGTATCTGGTATGGTGAATAACATACTAAACGTTTACCAAATTTAATCAAACCGACGAAGCCCAGTTTTTAAAATAGCGTCGAAGATTGCCACCAAATACAAGAATTATACAGTTCCATCCTTCTAACGAAAAACTGCTGCCTACTTCTATATTTTTAGGGTCTTAGAATATATTTATCACAACTAGAAAATATTTTTCTTATTTATATTTTCTTAAGAAAGAAATACGTTTAACTTTGTTACTTTCTTACACTTGTTTGGCAACATTTATCTCTATCTTGTAGTTAACAATTGGCACTACTAGAAAGGTTAAAATATATATACAATTAAGTATGTTTCCAGCTGTTAATTAATTTCGAAATGTATTGCCGAATTTTGATACAGTCTCTAACCCAATTTTACTTCATATTCGACGCTCTTAATTTACGTAGTGGGAGTGTATGAAGCATTATATATCGACCGAAATTTAAAATTATAGATTGGTATTGAAATTTTAAAAGTTAGACTTAAAATAAATATATAAATGGTACTTTAAGAGAAGTAAAGTACAAACAGTATTTAGAAAATCACATTTGAGATGTCTTGGTGCTACCAACTTTATTATGCAAACTGGTGTTATGGCTTGCGTAATTTATTATTTTTGTGTAGGTGAGTCTTTGTAATAGCAACAACTTTTAATTGAATTTCAATTCAATGACAGAATATTTCCTCCTCATTGTTTTATTTATATACTAATATGTTCATTTATTTATATAAATAATTACGCTTATGTATATATATATATATATAAACTTAATTTCTATGTAATTAATTTTAATCAAATATTAATCTGATCACAATATTAAATAGAAGTATGTATACCATGAAAGATTTTATTATAACTATTTAAACCTTTGTTTTGGATATAATATGTTCCTTATCCTGATATCCACAGTATCACCTTCTTACCTTTGTACATAATATTAGAAAAAAATTCTAAATATCATCTGCTTTATTTACGCAAAGATAATTTTATACACATTCTTTACCTAGAAACTTCTGCCTGAATTCCAGGTATACACTATATGTGTCATTAATGACCGGCAACATTCAATTTTAGACATTATGTCGAATATTTAAAAATATACTTGTCAGATGCTTCTGGAATTTTGGGATTGAAAAGAACAGGTTTAACTTCATATTTAAATTTTTCATTAGCCATAAAAGTTTAAAATTTCCATTAGCTGTGCATTTGTTTTTTAACTTGCATAAGGTTTATTTCTAAAATACCTGCAATTTTATTAAGAGAAAACATTTGTAATTAACATAGTGTGAAAATAAAAGAAAACTAATATGTTGTAGTTGTAAAATTGTAATGTTTGCAAACTTGTTAAAAAGCGTAATAAATTCATGTCTCTTATTGCACATCATTCCTATTCAAAATTGAAATCTCTTCATCTATTCAACTTAAATCCAGCCATATATTCCATCTCGAAGAGAATGCATAATATAGTAAGACGCAAAATATGGAAGCTGCTACTTTAAATATGAACAAGTAAATATAAAGTTACAGAACTGATTCAAATAACATTACAAATATACTTATAAACTGCATTATGAAAGCGAAATATATTTAACATAACTCCATCTACACTGTAAAAGTTTTGAAATTAGCAATGCGTATATTTAAGACTTTTATACACTTATGCATGCGTATAATTTTTGATGCGTTACGGTAGGTGATAATTTCAAAGTCGGCGGACTGTTTATAACTTGATGTTTAATGTTTTCAGAGTTTCTAAGATTTAATACTTTGTTAGTAAATATAAAGATAGTCGATGAAAATTACAGAATATCACTTTGTCATAGCTTGCACAGTGTATTTCATATATTTAAAGTTGTGAAAGCTTGTATTAAATGAATACTTGAATTATTTTTATGTGTGTGTAATACTATAATTATTTCAAGAAAGAAAAAATTTAAATGTATTTCCGCGTATGTGAACTGTAAATGAAAATTATTGCAATCAAAATCATATTGGTGTATTAATTTAACAATTAACAAAAATCAGTATGTCTATCTTTTGAAATGCCACTTCCGCAACTAATCTTTATACGTTGATGGCTATCCTATAAAGCTGCAATCTAATAAAATACTCTATTTGAGTACTATAATGTCCTGTAGTGGAAATGTGGAAATTAACAACATATAATTTATTATTTGTAAATTAAACGCGTTTTATTTTTCTAAAACATAAGTTTTTTTTTAATCACACAAATCTCTCTTTGATCCATTTTTTAATCACATGAAACTCTCTTTGACCAAGGTAATTACAAAATATATTAATAACAATTTCTTCAATAGTTTGTTAACGTGGTTAGTGTAAATCTGTAATAAAAGTTAATAATATAATAATCTACTTCTGTTATTGCATTTTATTTCTATTCATAATTGAAATTCCTTCATCTATTCAAATTGAAGCGTGTCGTACATTCATGCTTGACGAACCTACATAATATAGAGAGTCGCAGACCGTGCAGCTGTTATTTTAAATATGTAAACGTAAAGTTACTGCAGAGATTCACAGAGAATAACACTACAAAGTTGATTATGAACTGCATTATGAAAGTGAAACATTCTATTGGAAAAGACATTTCTCCACACTTGGTTTAATATTATGCTTATATGCAATTACACTCCAGCTGTAATGTGAAAATTTTCAGATGAACAATGTTGATTTATTATACATTCATACAAATGTGAATACTTCTAATTTTCGATGGACTGCGGTGGCTAATTATGAGAACCTTGGCAGACTGGTTATAATTTAAAGTTTAATATTTTCGGAGTTTACTTTGCATTTATTGCTTAGTTACCAAATGTAAAGGGAATGGGTGAAATATACAGAATGTACAGAATGCTACAACGAATTTCAAATATTTTAATAAATGAAAATTTAAAATTACTGTTGCTTAGAATTTTTATCTGTGTGTTACCCTCAACAATATATTTTGTTCAAGAAAACAAATTGAAATAATTAAAATATTAAAAGATTCTGTGCGTACTTATACCGATTGCATACTGCCCCACCAGTGGCTGAGAGGTTCTGCTCTCGAAGCTGGTAGAAGGGAGGTGCTGGGTTCGATCCCAATCGCGCCCGTCGGCCTAATCGTTTGGAGTTTTCGTGGTTTTTTTCGAGCCGTGGATTTATCCATGCGTAAATACGGGTTAGGTTCCCTTAGAAAGACCCCCACGAAGGGCACTCCCCCCGGGCCTATATCCCAAGTGTAGATAATTGGCCGTCAATAATCAACCCAACCCAACCCGATTGCTTACTTAGAAAGTTCAAAATAGCAAATCTTCACAAATACATATATACGGCATGATTCAAAATAACTTTAAGGCAAGAGCTAACTACGGAACATAGAGTAATATATGCGTTCCACAATGTATACAAATTAAGTGTAGACATGGAATACAATTTTTAATTATTCGTGCGATTCTACATTAAAATAAAAAAATTATGTTTTTATCCGGACACTTTTTCTTAAAACATTTTGAAAACTTTTTCGAAACAAGTAATTAAAAAAAATTGAAGTCAATTCCTACTTTTTAATCATAAATATATAAAATAAACCCGTGCAGCATTAATGTTCCACGTTATCTTTATCGAACATTATTTTATAATCATCGTTGCGGTATTTTATTTTTTGTTGGCATCACTAATATGAGATAAATCTTTCATTTCATTTATGAAAACAATGGGAGAATTTTTTTCTCCCATATAAAAATTAAAATTAATTAATTAAATTTAATTAATTAATTAATATTTGAAAAAACTGTATTAACATCAATTGTCATCCAGTACAAGTTTAAAAAAATTTATTTGAACTTGAATGGATGAATAGAAAATATTTTATTAACGATTGAAAATTCCAACAAGATATATATAGAGAGAGTGTTAGCTAATAGTAGGAATTTAATAAAAATAAAAATAATGTCCTGCTTGTCAGCCGAAAAATTAAAAATAAAATCCCGTTTTCTGGCATTAAATTTAATAAGATATTTAAGGTTAATATTAATGAATTACACAACTTAATTAGTTTTTTTAGTGCCATTTTCTGTTTAAAATAATCTTTCTGTAGACATCAATTATAAAATAAGCAAAGTATACATCTACAGCTCTTGTTTGAAAATTACAATCACTTTAACTGCAAATCATGAAGGATGTATATATTTATAAGCACTAATTGATTTGTATGACAGCTTTAAAAATATTCCTTCGATGACGAAACTTATTTATTTTTTTTTTTTTTTAGGAAATTAATATAAAATGTTTCTCCAATTTTTCTTGATTGTTTCAGAAGAAAGAATGTAGGGGATGACAGTTCCTGTCTAAGTATTAATATTTGTCACTTTTACTGTTGTACAATGATATTTTCATTAATTTCATTTCAAAATGTTCAATCACTTATATTTTGTTTACTTAATTTTTCATTTGGAAAAACCTTTACATTTCTTTAATTTAAAAAAATGAGCGAAACCTCTATTAAATACATACTAAATTTAATTTTCTTCACCACTATCTAATATCAGTACCTGAAAAATATATAGTATCCTGGATCTTATTCAGGATATTCTCGTGTAAAAAACTGCATAATAATATCTTCTAGAAGGAAATGCTCTTTATTAATGTTTTTTTTCTATTTTTCTTTTCACGCTAAACGTTTTGATACGAACGAGGAGCAGCCAGAGTTGTAGCCGGAAGACTGGACTGAGAAAATAATAAATAAATATCGTTAAATTCCATTACTTGAATTTGAAAAAAAAAGTGTTAAATTGTTGGTGACTACTAAAAAGCTGCATTAGTTACATGGTTGACATACAAATATTTATTCGTGATACGAAAGTAAGAGTCAGGTTTATGAACGATCAGTAACGTGTTGAGCGTGCTTATTCAAAAGAATACACACTCACAATAAGACGTAGTGATATACACATAGTAATTTGACATTTAGGGTCTCATTTTGACATAACATCGAAACAGAGCGATTGCACCGTCTAGAAGTAGGACTGTTAAAATGTAAAAAATGAAATAAGCAATCTCGTCAAGAATCATGGAATCATACAGAATCATGTGGCTAAATTACATGAAAACAATTTATTGAGTACCGCGAATTCTCCTTTTATATCTTTAATAATCAGCATTTTACCCATTTTTATAACTATAATTATTTTTAATAACGTCCCACAAACTGTAAATAAAGACTGTATATTTCCTTATCTAAGCAGAGATTTTTGGAACTTTTTTTGGTCTCAAAGTGCGGGTATTGGCTTATAAACGAGTCAAAGAAAATTTCCAAAATTGATATTCTAAAATAAAACAGATTAAATATAAATAACATAAAAAAAACTCCAATTTTGTTTTAATATTCCATTCTTTTACAGTGCAAAGATGACGACCAACCATCATTTACAATCCAAGTCATTACCTGAAATATCGAACAACTACTTAAAATCACCTCCTTTCATTAGAATATCACATACCAGATAAACATCACAGCGTCCAATCTTCATCATCATCGTTGCCGTCTTCTTCAAAAATAGCCTCAACATTCATCGCATTATTGATGCAACATTTTTTGAATGATCGGACGACTATTCTTTTTTTATATTTCTATATCAAATTACATTCTTATATATATATATATATATATATATATATATATATATATATATTCTTATATATATTATATATATTCTTTGATATTTCTCGTTGAAATTTATTTCATCATTTTTTACCCGCGGCTTAAATGCGGGTTTCCGATTTTAGACAATTTTCACTGAAAAATTTTAATGCCTACATCCGTGAATCTATAGAAATTTCACTAAGAAAACATGAAATTTGCAACGATATCCCATCATTTTCGGTTCCTGTCATATGGAAATGCATTTTAAAATGAACTTTAATTCCGTTGAACATAAGTTCCCGTTACATTTCTGATTCATAGAGGGCGCCACCAGGCGTATTTTGAATATGTTGTTATAATTTTCCGTTATTTGAGCGTCTTGGCAGATTGAATATTGTGACTCAATCATGTAACACATTTTAATTTTTGCTGTTCATATTTATGAAGGTGTTTCTCCTGATGATGGTTACAAAGATTAACCGAAACGTCAAGGTTTGTTTTATATATATGTAGTTTAAAAGTAACTCATATTTATTAAATAATTTTACGTTGGAAGCAAGTGTTTGATGAGCATTTATATGTTAATGGGGCAACGTAAAGTCCTTATTAATTAGCAATAGACTGATTTAGAAGAAAACTTCATAAATGGATTGATTCCAAGAGATCGGAGGGTAAAACAATTTCAACGACCATTAGAACGAAAGCCAAAAGTTTTGCAGCAGAGTTAAATTTAGAAGAATTTAAGGGAAATGCATCGTGGTGCAACAGATTTATGAGAAGGAAAGGACTATCTATTCGAGTCCGGACAATTATATACCAAGATCTTCCAAAGGATTCGGAAGAGAAGATTGCAATGTTTAAAAATTGCATGGAGAAAGTCAACAAAGAACATATATTTATGCCTGAAAGTATCGTAAATATAGGTGAAGTGTCCATGGTTTTTGAAATGCCTCCCAGTAAGACCGTAAATATTATCAGTAAGTAATGATTTATATATATTTTATTTCATACAATTAATCTTTTATTTATGAAATTTGTTCAATATAGGGCAGAGTGGGATGATTATTAGTCACTTTTCATAAAGATTCATATAACTCAGTAACTAAATTGAATTGAAACAAAAAATTTAGACTTGCAGAAAAAGAATCCAATTCCTAACAATATTAATTACTTTTATTTGTTTTTAATTATATATAATATTAATAAAATAAAAACATGTCTGACCAATAATCACCCCGGGAATGGGGTGATTATTGGTCAGGGATGGGGTGATTATTGGTCATTGTTTTATGATCAAATACCAACATTTTAAACACTCAAAAATTTAATAAATGATTAAATGAAACATTCTTGGAATAAATTTAATACTTTATATTGTTTGTAAAGATAAACAGAGTTATGAAAAATGTTATAAAATAAAGAACATTACTAAAATGGTTGGAACTTCAAATATATTTCACAAAATAATACATTTATTTACAAAATACTTTTGTATTTAAGGTATGCAGCTTGCATTTCATATTTCTCAATCTGAAATGGCCCAGTACGATAGAGTCTAACTGGTCCATAAAACACAAAGAAGTGCTTCATTGGCGCAAGATCCGTTTTCTTTTTCCAGCGATAATTTCTCCAAAAATTTGCAAGACAAAATATCATCTTGAATACTAATAACACGCCCGATTTATGGCATCTGTTCAAAGTAGACAGCATAGTATTTCTCTACACATAGGGCTTTATGTATTTTCCTTAATTTATTTGTAGCTGAAATATCAGAATCTTTTTTTTTTGCAGTTGCGGAATTTCTTCAGCTTCACCCGCTCCTACTTCTATATCTATATCCCGTATCTTGTGTGCATTCCTGTGTTTTCTTTTTAGTCTTAGAGGATGATGCTACTGCATCTTCAGCTGTATTCTTATTTAATGTTTAACGTTAATTCTTTTTCTATTCCTTTTCATCTTTTTCTTTTATAACTTTTTCACACAACTTAATGAAATCCTCGTTGGTGATAACTGCTGCATTTGTACTGGAAAAGATGTTCATTATCTAAGTATACAAATTAAATTTTCAAACTCACCCCAATATCTCTTCAAGAAATAAACAAAGGTTCAGTTATTTCAAATGTATAATTTGTGTAAGGAGTTGCTGAAAAAATCAAAACAATGTGGTTCACTCTTAATGTGTTGCCACATGAACTGAAAAAACTTTTGAATGCAGATGCTGTCATCTAAAACTGACAAATATTAAACATTTCTGCACTATTTGTGAGTTTATAAGTAATTTTTAAGCTAAAATTACATGACCAAGAATCACCCCATGTATATAGGGTGATGTTTAGCCCTCTATTTCCTTAATGTATGTACTCATACAGTGTTCATATACATACATACGTATTTTATGCATATTTCTCTTTCTATATAACCCTTCCAGATCATCATGTAGCTAAATCTCATATTACAGGCGCCTTATGAAAAAAAGCATGAATTTGTAATCCCTTATTTTTTGCTCATGTTTTATACATATGTCTAGTTAAAATATTTTTTCTCATTAAATTATGTTTTGAACCAAAAAATCGTTTGTGTTACTGAATAACAATGAAATTGTCTAACATCCAGTATTTTTTTTTTCTTTTGATTTTATCATTAGTATTAATGAAAATTTAATTGACCAATAATCACCTCATGTTGCAAGTGACCAAGAATCACCCCGGTCTGCCCTAATTTACAAAAAATTTCAATTAATTAATTTTTAGGTCAAAAGACTATATTCATTTCGACTACTGGGAATGAAAGGAACTGCTTTACGATTGTATTGACCGGCTGTGCATATGGCAAAAAAATTAAATCCCTTAGTAATTTTTAAAAGAAAAACGCTACCCAAGGGGCCATTTCCCTCAGGAATCATTGTAACAGCGAATAAAAAAGGATGGATGAATGAGGAACTGATGAAGTTGTGGCTGAACCAAGTCTTGAGACAAAGACTCGGTGCATTTTTCAAGTACATATTTTTCATTATTCTTTACCAGTGGCTGAGAGGTTGTGTTCTCGAAGCTGGTAGACGGGAGGTGCTGGGTTTGATCCCAATCGCGCCCGTCGGCCTAATCGTTCGGCGTTTTCGTGGTTTTCTTCGAGCAGTCGATTTATCCATGCGTAAATACGGATTAGGTTCCCTTAGAAAGACCCCCACGAAGGGCACTCCCCCCCGAGCCTATATCCCTAGTGTAGATAATTGGCCGTCAATAATCAACCCAACCCAACTCATTATTCTTTACTATTTTTTTAGTAACATAAGTGGTTTGATTCTTTTTTGGAGTTTAACAATATTCAGTTTATTATAATTTGTTATCAACAAAACATTAATAAGTATTGTGATATCCAAAAACGGAACTTTTTAAACAATTTTAACATTTACTTTTGGAGATTCTTCTGCTAAAAAGTTTAATTTTCAAAATATTGCGGAAAATTTAAAATAAATAAAGTAATAATTACAAAATCAGTAAATCACTAGAAATTCTCCAGTTATTCAACTAAAGAAAGGAAGGAAAGAGACAAAAAGCACACGGTAAAACGGAGTGCCCCAACTGCTGTGCAGAGGAATGAAATGAGCCCTATTTGCCGTGGAGAAAAAGAAAGAAATTTGGCTGCCTAAAAGGGCGGTGTCCCTTTTGCGATTGTAAAGGAACGCTAGCTATTTCCGGCAGTGAAATTCTTTACATGCATGCGTATCACCTGAAAAAAAAATGTGAATAAATATTAGAATTCCTGCAGTAGCTTCAAAACTATCCGCACCGGCAAATTTTGCGTATACCCGCAGCCGTTACTTTCAATAAAATAAATTAAAAAAACTTTTATATAAAAAATAATTATTATTATTACACAGAAAAACAGTCATAAGAAAAAACCGATACATTCAGAGTTTTAAAAATAACGAAAACAATTAGCAGAGTATGATTAGCAAGATTAGAAAAACGCTTTTAAACCTAATTTTGCCAGTTTACACTTAACTTGATCCGCAGGTAGTAAATGTATACCCGCACCACAAAGCAGGAACCTCTTTCGGTATGCAGGGATCTAATAAAGATCGATTAAAAAAATTAAATAGCTAAAACTATGGTAGTTATTGAAATTAAATTTTATTTATACTAGGTGACCCGCCCGGCCTTGCCCGAGCCCGTGTAATAAACTCAAATCTTTGAAAAAACAAAACTCTGGCCACGATCTCAGATGGCTGAGGCACAGTATACCGGGCATGCTAGTACGCTCCGGAAATCTTTTATTTCCCCCTTCCACCGCCAGGGAGCATTCTGTTGTAATCAAACCTCTTTCCTAACAAACCTCTGAGAAAGGTCCCCGCTGCCTACGGCACTATATAGTAGGCGTGCTACACAATTGATCTGGTTTGGAGAAGATGGGAACATTATTAGTTGAGTTATTGAAATAAGGCACAGTTAGAGAAAATAACTTTGAGGGAGGTGCCGGGGGGATGTTCAAGGGTCCTTCAAAAAATGACTAATTAGGAGGACCATTATGCATCTTTAAAAATTCGTTCGTTTGGCTAAGCTAGGAAATTAATTACAAATTTGGCTGAAACTATTTTCGGGAATAGTAGTAACTGCTACGCATAAATTTACTTTAATGTTATAGAGGGTGACTATTAAATTAATTATAATGTTTGGAATCAGTTAGGTTGAAATCGGAAAGATAGTTGCTGAGTTATGGAAACGGGGTATAGTTAGAAAAAAAACCTTGAAGGAGGGTTACGAGGCAAAAACACACAGAAACGGTTAAGTAACAAAAGCAAGTCGCTCTCCGCATAATCGTTGATCCTCTGAGCCATTTCCATTTGCAGTTACGTAGATAAAATACATATTAGCCTTTCCTTATTGGTGAAGGAAAACATCTTCCGATACATTCCTACAGCGATTGACATTTGCATACTCGGATCAGCGGCTTTTATATATTAATCAAGGTGAAATTTTGCATACGCGTTTTTCTTCTTCCCCATATCACATTTGCATGTTATTAGTGCCCTTCTTCTTCCGATAACTCGCAACAGCAATGAGGCTTTAACGTTTGCATGAAACAAGTTTCTAAATGCGCCAGCACCTTTGCGTTTCATTTCCGACCATGCATTCGCTGATAAAAGTTGTTTGTTTGGATGTGTACTATCACAAAATCTTGCCCATCTTTTATGAAACACCCTGTATTGATATTTTATTTTGTTATTTGAAGGTATCAGCGTGTTTTGAATTAAGCGCTTGATACTAAATGTTAGATATCAGATTATTTATTGATTTCATTTAAGGGAAAGCTTTAGATTCCGCGTGAAAACGACCCCTGCAATGTTATTCAATGGCAAAAAGTGATCGTACTAATCCAAATTGAGATGAAACTAATAGGAATTTTTGAATGCGGTTTTTTTGTCTCGAATGAAAAAAGATGTGGAAAATTCCCTAATTTTTCGAATTTTTAATTTTGAGATCGTAAATAATTTTTTTTAAATTTTAATTTAAAAAGTAAATACATTTTAAAAAGTAACATAATTTAAAAAAAAAATTCTTACGATCTCAAAATTGAAAATTCGAAAAATTAGGGAATATTCAACATATTTTCTGATTCGAGAGGTAAAAAAAACGGCATTCAAAAATTTTTGTAAGTTTCATGTCAATTTGGATAATAGAACGATCCCTTTTTGCCATTGAATAGTATTGCAGTGAACGTTATCGCTCAGTAACTAGAGCTGCCCTTTAAAAAAGAAAGAGACAAAGAATTATTTTGGTCAATTTTGCTGTTCTTTTCTTTTTCTTTGCGAAAATAGGGAGGTAGGAATTGAAGAGGTCCCGCACTAACGCATTACGTATGGTCCACACCAGGTCTGATCGGCACTCTAGATATTTTAAAACTCAAATATGAAAACAAGTATTTTCTTCTGTAATTATTTTTTTCACTTTTTATGTTGTGATAATCTTTTGTTGATACTGTTGTTTTTCATTCATATTATTGGCCGAAATGTCTCTTAGTATTCGATTCGATGAAAGTACATCTCACTGAAGTTGTGCAAGAACAACAAATGTGTTCGTGCCATTATACCCGGAGATATGACTAAACTTCTGTAACCACTGGATGTAACCGTAAATCGATCCTTCAAGTGTAAAATTCGAGGAAAGTGGGATAAATAGATGACCGAGGAATTAAAATAATACACAAAAAGCGGAAGAATGAAACGAGCCTCATATACTACAGTTTGTGATTGGATTGTCGATTCATGGAAACTTATCTCGGCAAAGACAGTGATCAACGGATTCAGAAAAGCTGGATTACCCCATAAAAAATTGCTGAACCCAGCCGCACAGCTCAGAGATTTCTGATCTTTCTGATAGTGAAGATGAAGACGAAGATGATGACTCGTCTATAAATAGCGACATAATTGGTTTGTTTATGACAGACTCGGAAACTTCCGTTTTTTTAAAGGACTTTCCGATTCCAGTGAATAAAATAAATATTTTTGAGCGAATTACTGTGTGTCTTTTTATACAATAGTTTTATATTATTTATAGTAATTGTTATTTAAAATAACAAAACAATAATAACATATTTTCTAAGTGGTAAAATGGCATTAATTGTTCCAGTATATTACATCACCTTCTCAACGATAGCAATATAAATTATTAAGTAATAATATTGTAATAGTAATTCTGAGTTACTGCTGTTTAATTACTTACTCAAAATATTTAAATACCATATTTTTATTACAAAAAGCTACCTGTTATGTAAAAATAAAAATAAAAAATCAATTTTTTTGTATTTGCATAATTCTTGTAGTGATGTCCTTAATTTTTAGCCGAATTGCTGTAGGTATTATGCATCACGAAAAAATTGGTAAATTTCTGTTTCAAATTATGACTAATGACCTCTAATTTCAAACCCTGATCGAAATATGCGTCTTATAGCCCGCGGGCTATACACCGATGCAACTCTGCGTCTTATACAGGAACTTTTTTTTTACTGTACTGCTCAATTTAGGGGTGCGGGCTATACACTGGTTGCGGGTTATACACCCGATAATACGGTACTATAATACAAAATACGAAGTATAAAAATTATTTTTATTTAAATTTAAAATTATACATGTTAAAATATATACATGTTACGGTTAATATGGTTAATATGGTTAATATGGTACGGTTAATACGGTTATATTCGGTCATTATTAATAATGATCGGATTTATCATATTGACCAAAACATATATATATATGTAAGAATTCGCTGAATTCGATGAGATGGAATATTGGTATTGGATGGAAGCAGCATTATAGCAGTCGTATATGGTGACAAGGATGGAATATTGAGATGGGATGGGAGCAACATTATATCAGTCGTATAATACTATTCAGTAGTATAATACTATTAATACAGCCGTATCGTAGCGGAACAGACAATAAATCAAAGCATTGGGTGTTTCTCCATTTAGATGAAACCAAACAAGGCGATGAATAATTCCATTCTTTCATTAAGCCATCATCGAGGAAGCAGTCCACATATACTTTAAAGGGACAATGTCATCTCTAAGTAGTTAGTTGTCACAAGTTGTTACTAAATACGTCGAACAAAATTTTAGTCTTAATCCTTTGGAATACATGGTCATTCAAACGCACAGCCAGGGGATTGTTTAACAATTGGAAATCCGGCCAGAATCTGATTGAAGAACGATTGCACTTGCTTTTTGTGAATAAGCGGAAAGATACAAAATCAGGACGTAACGCGCGCTCTAGCCAATGCGGAAATATGGAATACAATCTACGTCATGACCAATGAGGAAGATAAAGTAAAGAGTTCTGATATATTCTAAGCTGACGCATTTTATAGCAAAAAGAAACCAACGTGCGAAAACTCGGAAAGAGGAAAAAAAATGGCTTTCGAAAAAACATTCGATTTTACAGAAATGATCAGAAATTATGATATACTTTAGGAATAACTAAAAGCTTTATATTTAAATTAATTGGGAAAAAATAATAATGAGTTTAAGGGGAATTTAATAGAATTAACTATAGATATTATTAAGGAATAAAGAATTAGTGAAACTATATATATATATATATATATATAGTGATAATTTAGCATAAAACAGAGAAACATTGCGAAGGAAGATTTAATAATGTAACACACACACATATATATATATATATATATATATATATATATATATATATATATATAAATGTATTTTTCGCATACTTTTGCTTTTTTACACACATCTAATATTTTCGTGAAACTTTTATATATATATCTAAGCTGGAAGATATTTTTCACCCTGATAACGATAAAAGATGATCTACTTTATCAGCACATTAGTGAAATATTTGTTGACTAATAGATTCTTGTAGGTAGAAAAACGAAATACTCTTCGCATGAGCTATTGCAGGTGGAGTGATTGATTACAGACGTAAAAATCACACGATAATTGATGTTGAATGTATGTCTGGTGTATAGAATGTATTAAGTGTTTAGCAGTAACTGATCTTGATGCTTCTTATATTGTTATAAAATATGGTACATGTTCATTATCATAAAACATTTTATATTATTGATGTATTACTGTTTTAAAAATATTGTAAGCGTTACTTGGATTTTACCGATTAATAAATTATAAAATAATTCATACAAAAGTGCCATGTTCAGTTACATTTTTATTTTGTTTATAGTTTTTATTTTTTTTTTCAGTGAAATAAATATTGTTTCGTAAATCATACATGAAATAATTTTTTTTTTAAATTTCTTTTAGTGAATATAAGACAATACAGCTTAACGCAGGGTGTTTAATCTGGTTTTACCTCCTTGGTTGAATGTAACAAAACGATGCAATAAAATGGTATTTTAGATTTATTGGCATACGATTTGTTGTCTCTAAGAATAAAATGATCCGTTAAACTTGAATATGTGAAAATATGATTTTTTTGAAAATGACATTTTTTATTTGCTTTAAAACTTTAATTTTATCACTATATTGTTCTTCACAATTTATTGAATTTAAAAGTTTTTTTTTTTTTTTTCAAATTTAGGACGAAATGTCTTGAATAAAATTATAATGATCCATATTATTATCGTTTTCCTTCCTCGTGGAATAATTGGGCAAAATATTCAACTCGAGTGTAACCGTGTTGCGATGCAAATATCCCATTCCAGCTTAACTGTGATGCAAACATTTTTAAAACTTTTGTAATGAAAATTAAGTTAAATAGAGCAAGGATTTAATTGGAAGTACTGACCAAGATTTTTGTTTCTAATTTGGTCGCTAAAAAATTCTTATTAATAAAATCCTCTGACTAAAGAGGGCTGGTACATATTTTGTTCTGAGCATACTTCTCCGTAATAGCAACTGCCGTGCTAGTGTCTGTATGTTTTTACGTAAATTTATATTAAAAATATTGAACATAAATCAATTACAGTCTCATAAGATAAATATTCTTGTGGCATTTTGTGTTCTTTCTTTTACTTCTTTTTAACAATAATTTATTTGCTATCTTTATAGAAACCTCGTTGTAGTTTGCAAAAAAACTAATATCTCGGAAACTAATTTTAAGTGCAAAATTCTAAGTATTCATATGATATCCTGAGATCTTCACGAGTAACTGGTGTTACATCCATTGCTCAACATTCCATATTCTAAGAAAAATCGTTGTAAAATACAAAGTAACAGTCGAACGTTTTAACAATTTCCAACATAGTTGAAAATTTTCATGTAAAAAAGTTTGTCTGTTTGTCTGGCCATTTATTCTATTAAAAATTCTCGGATTGCCATATAATTCTTATATGTTCTTGAGGATTAATATAGGTACTGAAAATGAAGTGTATAGTAATTATAGTTTGTTTGCATGGATATACAAAAGAATTCCATTACACTATGATTTATGGCGAAAAATTGTTTTTTGTGCATTTTGGGCCTCTTTCCTATCTCTCTATTCTAAAAATAAATGACTAACGCTGTCAACGCTGCCACCGTGAATGGATTTTTTGTGATCGGAGGTCTTTCACGGCTAATATTAAAAAAACAAATCAATGTAAAAATTTGAACATTTCCTTTTTATAGAGAATTGTTTGATAAGCACGCTGAAGGAAACACTCTTTAAATCGAAGAACTATTTAAAGAGGTATTTAAAGTCAAAATAATTCCGTTAAAAAAGTTTTATAGGAAAAAAAAATCTATGTATAGATATTTAACGATCTTTTGTAGGGACATACTTGACAATCTGGTGGTGTGCAGTTTATGATTATTTTTTTGATTTGTCTAATTTTTTATTCACATTTTTACTTTCTTCTATCTATAATAGAAGAAAGTATTGTAATCTAATTTTTTTCGACTTCCGGTTTTCGACAGATTTGTTCGTTTTAGAGGTCAGAGATTCGGAAAAACATGTTTTTTAAAATGTCTGTCTGTCCGTCCGCGGGCTGTCAGTTCTCATTGTATCATTGAAAATTTATGAAGTTATGCTTCAAATTGAACCAAATTTTTTTTATGTTTTTGGCTATGGCCAGCAGGTTCTGTTGCGAATCACGTGGACGGCTGAGATTGACGCCAACACGGCCGGCATGCACCCCCCCCCCCCCCGCAATGACGCAATAAGTTCAGTAGCTTCTCGTTCTCAGCTCGAAGAGGAAGCAAAACTGCCGCTTCCTAAAATTATTCTCGAATATATTTTATTAATGTGTAATATTTTATTACTGCTTGATGTGAGTCTGTGTGTTGTGTATGTTAAATAAAACCAAGAAAAGACATTATTTAGAATTACTTACATTAAATACACCAGAATCTCGTGATTAGAAAAATGGTATTGCTTCCGGTTTATTAATTGCCCTCCCTTCTAGAGTGTTTTCTTCATGGTGAGGACAACCCGGAAGCTTTAATATTAAAGTTCATGATAAGAATTATGTGAGCTTCAAGTGATTAGTGATTATTATCAACAAGATTAAGTTCAACATTCCATGACGACTTACTGGATTAGGATTTAATCTCGGCAAAATCAGGTACTGCAATTTTTTTGTTTTTAAGAATGGATCTCGGTAAATTAAAAACAAAACGCAAGGTAATTAAAATTGCCTGTACTAAGCTTATGACAAAAACCGATACATTCATTGAAACTATAGATTTTGATAACGAAAGTAATTTTGAGCAACTTTCGGATTTTTTAAACAATCTAAATGAAACACAAGATGAATTAAAATTAATAAATTCAAAAATTGAAGAGTTAATATCTGATACTACATTTTTGGAAGCTGAAATGCAAAATAGTATTGAGTATGAGGATACGATTAACAAGCCAAATTCAAAATTAAAGGATAATTAAAGAAATTTACAGGTAACTCTAAATTGAGCAACACAAGTACTGTATCAAATGCAAGTACAGTTCCTTATCCTAATACACGATCACCTGCACTAAATTTATCAAAGATAACTATTCCGATTTTCAAAGGTGATCCTAACACATTTCTAGAGTTTTTAAATAGTTTTAAAAGTACCATTGATTCTAATGATAGCTTGAGTAATATTGAAAAGTTTATATATTAGAAATCGTTTTTGTCTGGAGAAGTTTATAGATCGATTTCGGGATTTGCCCTAAATGAACAAAATTATAAATCGTCTCTAGATTTACTAGAAATTAGATGTATAATAATATGCTAATATGTTTTATCCATTCGTCCTATTTCTTAGAATTTTTTAATGCAATAACACAAGCATATTCATAAGATTTTCTTTAACCCCATTTTTTTTAAAAGCAACTTCAATTAGCCGGATCAGTTTTTTGTAAAGAAAAATTTGAAAAACTTGAAAGTAATTCCATTAAAAGCCGAATACCGTCTGCGAGTTTTAATTTTTACATACATCATTTAAAAGTAGACTTTACTTCCGATCATTTGGTACCAGTAACATTCTTCTATGTCAATTTGTTGTAGTGTTAGTGGGCGGTGTTCAGTTTTTTTTTCACGACTGTACATCCTGCTTCTATTTTATCAAAACTGAATGAGGTTAAGAAAGGAGCACATCAAAGTTTAGGACAATTGACACTTGATGACAATTTTATCAAAAAAATAAAAACACCAAAAGAAACGCAGAATAAATATCTTGAAAGAAATAATTTGTCGTTTCATTTTGTAATACATATATTTCAATATCCTTAATTAAAATATAAACATAGAGAAATCAATTGATTTTTATGACTGAAAATTATATAATATACTCATTCATTCTCAGAAAACTATGAAAGAAGAATGTAAAATAAATAAAATTCACATAATTAGAATAATGAATTACAGATTAACATAAAAATAAATTATATCAAATAAAATAGATTCAAAATATCAATAATTTTTGATGCAAATAAAAAAAATGTCCATACATAGCATTCAAGCATAAATTACTCAAATAATTTAAATAAATGTTAAAAAATTTTTAAATTTTTTTTTATATAATTTTACGTAAACGAATATGTTTTTTCGATTCGCCCCATTCCTTAACATTTTATTTCTTTCAGAATTTTTTAATAAAATAACACAAACATATTCAAATGATTTTCGTCGTCCAAAACAAAAAAGAAAAAAAAATAAACTTCAATGAGCTGTGTCATGTATTCAAAAGGAAAAGTTAATAAACTGAATGTCATTCCACTAAAAGACCGAGTAGAATCCACGTGTTTTTCTTCTCTTCTCAATAGAGGACGCTCCTTTCATGCTTTTACGATTTGTTTCGCTGTGAAAGTTTCTTTCCTTGTTTGAGGACAAGAAAAATCATCAGCTGAAGATTTCTTCACTATTTAAAAACTTTTTGAATGTCCGACAGAATTATCAAATAGCATTTAAATATATGTATAATGAAAACATTAGAAAATGTATCCGAAATATTAAAAATTAAATTTCCCACTTATAAATTTAAATCTGTTATTTCTGTTTCAATATATTTTATCAAACAGTGATAATTTTTCTATCTTAATGTTATTATTTTCATTTAACTAGAGGAAAACCATTGCAATTATGGTATGTTAAATATAAATAGTCTTCTAAATATTAATTTTTTACTTATATAAACTATTTCTATTATTTCCACTTTGTTTTTGAAATCGATTTTCATTAAATGCTCCCTTAATACATAAGTAGAATATATTTTGGCTTTTTGATTCTTTTTCTTGCGACAGTGATATAGTGAACATGACAGAGGCACCCTTGGTGACACAACCATACCACTTCAGACTCTGACAGTTTGCAGATGTCCATCTTAGACTTATATGTACAGCCGTGGGGAAAAAAACTGAATACCTCCCACTAACTCTGCAACAAATTATCGTAGAAGAAAATTACTGGTACCAGACGATTCGAAAAGAAGTCTAATTTTAAATTGTGTATATAAAATTTTCTTAGGGAGATATCTACATACATATAAGCCAGCCAAACTTATATTTTCAATGGCAACAACCAATTTAGACACGATAATTCAAATCTTCGGTTCAAACAATACCTTGATACGAGATTTCAAGTCACGTGGATGATAAGTTTTTGAATTATAAACATTCAATATCTAGAGGTTATAATGTTAAATTACATTATCATATTTTTATTAATATCTTCTAAAATTATAATCCTAATGCGCTAAATGTTTATTTGGATATAATACTAAATAATCCAAACATATATACGTTGAATTTGTAATTTTAAAATTTTTATACTATGAATTATAAATTATGAAATTAATATTCGAAAAAAATATGGATTGCAACCTACATTTTTTTAGTGGATTTATATGTATTATGTCCTGTTTTATTCGTATTTGAAATTTAAAATTTCTCTTTCGAGTAGTTTTCAAATTATGCTTAATAAACGGCAAGATGCTGGTTTAGGCTGGCTGGGCCGTCTATGATGTGCGAAAAGCATAATTAGAAAAAAATATTTTACTCATTGTATTGTTGATATCAATTTTGAATTTATCCAATTCAAATTGATTGAATTTGTGTTACAATTTTACGTTAGTTATGCAAATTATTTTCACTTTTATTTTTAAATTAACAAAGCTCATTTTAAAAAAATTATTCCTACCTTAGAAAAAAAAATCTTACTCATTATTTGTGCTGTAGGTTTACACATCCCTCGAGTTCTGGTAAAGCAAGTACGGGTCGGGAAAACCCGACTTAAGGCCTAGGGCCTGGTTCCCTTCTGGGTGTCCAGCTCTAAAGCTGTTGGTGGACGCCGGCCCGTCCCCAAGTGTCTCGTGGTGACTACCCTACTGGGTTTCACAGCGTATCGCAAATACTAACTTCGTCGACACGTGGGTTTAAGGTTGGAGGGTCCGCAGGTGGCGGTCCTCTGGCCGGCCGAAGAGCCGCGGGGAGACAAATTTTCTGGCGCGCTAAAGGTCCCTCAGGACCTGGGTTCGGTGATCGTCTACGCGCCGGTCGCCCCTCATGCCGCCTGGCGGCGCAGCTTATTTTTCCCTTTAAGTGAATTTCTAACTTCTCCAGCTAATAAACCTATTCAATTTTTCTGCGATATATATGTTTGAAGTAAGTTTCTTATAAATGCATATATTTTGTGCATTTGCAGAAAAGTTTTTAAAATATGCCATTTGCAATCGAGTTAAGATTTATAGTCAGACTGAAATGAAATTTGTCTGATTATTCTCTACATCGTTTCCTTATACTTCATCATACTATTTTTTTATTCTGAATTTTGTATTATCCGATATTCTTCACATGTAAATTTACAAAAGCGTTATTCTCTACATAGTTTCCTTATACTGCTTCATACTATTTTTATTCTAAATTTTGTATTCTCCGATATTCTTCACATATAAATTTACAAAAGGGCAAGTAAAATAAATTCAGAATCTGAGAAAATTCATTATAAAAACACCTATAAAATTCAAATCATATTCACATATTCGAAAACTATTTTAATTGTAGATAACCTAATGCTTTTTAAAATCAGACAGATCAACTCTTGTAAACATTATAAAATGAATATAGAAAAGGATTTTACCGTACATAACAATAGCCGAAACATATTAAGTGAATAAAATAATCATATTGGCAAGAAATAATACATTAATATAATTGACTTAGTCATTCTGTAGCATTTCAACAATCGAGCACCGAACTTCATTTTGGTTACAACCAAAAGAATATGCTCATTTTAAAATAATTAATTTATCTGAAACTAATCGTAGGAATTTGAGGAAATTTGATATCTAGGCACAGTTTGAACTAAAGATTTAAAATATTGTGTCAAAATTTGGTCTTGCCATTGAAAAACACAAAGATTGGATTTGTTTTGATATGTAAATGACCCCATAAATAAATTTTATATACATCATTTACAAGTAGACTTTATTTCCGATCATTTGGTACCAGTAACATTCTTCTACGTCAATTTGTTGTAGAGTTAGTGGGCGGTGTTCAGTTCTGTTTTTCCCAAGACTGTACATCCTGCTTTGATTTCAACAAAACTGAATGGAGTTAAGAAATGAGCACAACAAAATTTAGGACAATTCACATTTGATGATCCTTTTACCAAAAACAAAAACACCAAAAGAAACACAGAATAAATATTATTTAAATAAATAACTTGTCGTTTCATTTTGCAATACATATATTTCAATACACTTAATTAAAATATAAACATAGAGAAATCAATGGATTTTCATGACTGAAAATCACATATTATACTCATTCATTCTCAGAAAACTATGAAAAAAATGTAAAATAAATAAAATTCACACAATTAGAATAATGAATTACAGATTAACTAAACATTAAATTATATCAAATAAAATAGATTCAAAATATCAATAATTTTTGATGCAAATAAAAACAATGTCCATACATAGCATTCAAGCATAAATTATTCAAATAATTTAAATAAATGTTGAAACTTATCTTTTTTTTATAATTTTACGTAAACGAATATGTTTTCTCGACTCGCCTCATTCCTTAACGTTTTATTTCTTTCAGATTTTTTTAATAAAATAACACAAACATATTCAAATGATTTTCGTCGTCTAAAAGAAAAAAGAAAAAAATTAAACTTCAATGAGCCGTGTCAGGTTTTCAGAAGGAAAAGTTAATAAACTGAATGTCATTCCACTAAAAGACCGGGTAGAAACCACGTGTGTTTCTTTTCTTCTCAATAGAGGACGCTCCTATCATGCTTTTGCGAAAGATTTGCTTCGCAGTGGAAGTTTCTTTCCTCGTTTGAAGACAAGAAAAATCCTCAACAGAACATTTCTGCATTATTTAAAAACTTTTTGAATGTGTTTTTAATATAGCATTTTAATATATGTATATTGAAAGCATTATATAATATATCTGAAATATTAAAAGTAATATTTCCCATTTATAATTTTAAATCTGCTATTTCTGTTTAAATATATTTTATCAACCAGTGATACTTCTTCTTTCAAATGATATTGCTTTCATTTAATAATACGAAAAAAATATTATTGCAGTCATGTTAGGTAATATTAATAGTTTTCTATCAATTATTTTTTAATTATGTAAACTATTTTCCAATTATTCCACTTTGCTTTCCAATCCACTTTCGTTAAAAATTCCCTTAATACATAAACAGACGATTTTTGTCGAAAGACACAGGTGAATATAGATTCCAGATATCACACTAAATTGGAAACTGTTATACATAAAGGTTATAATAGAATCAAATGAATGAAAGCACGTGATTTTCTTTGTAAAAATGTCTGTTGCGAAATATAATTTTACCATCTATATTATAAAGCAAAAGCCTGTGTGTTCTTTATATTGAAGTCATTTTGACGGTGGCAACAAATTGACCAAATAAAGGTCACTTTTATTCCAATTTTTACTTTTCAATAACATACTGTGTAAGAAAAGTATTACAATCATGATAAAAACCTGATTATGGAAATATTTGTATATTTTTATATTTTGCGGATCAATCCAATTTCTCTATGTTTACAGTCATTGCAGATGTATATTCGTATATATACGTGCATATTAAAACTTATTCACTTTTTCGCGTCCCCAGAGTCGTTATACATAAAATTAATAGCACCTGCCCCTCTCACAATGTGTTAAATGTATATTTATATTCTATTGCAAAGATACATTTAGATACTTAACAAAAAGCTTTTCATTAATTTTTAACATAATTACTCAAGTTAGTCAAGAAAACATATGAGTTGTAACTTCCCAACTGCGCGAAAAGTGCCCTTGCCAGGATTTGAACCCGGAATCTCTTGACTGAAGCTGCCAATGTTCTAGCAATTTAGCCATCCCGGAGGACCTACTTACAACCCACAAAAAAGTCTCAGTTTTATTCGGAAACATATGAATCGACATATGTTGTACCTTAATTAGTATTTCGTTTATTTATAATAAACTTTATGTCTTATTTAGGCTGTCGGGTACAAGATGTATTCGTTAAGAGCAGAGTAAAGAGCCCTTATACGTTTTTTTCACTGTACTGTAATGGGATGCTGAAGTTTAAACAGGCCACAAAAAGAAGCTCAGAGGAACGATCCCGAAGGTATCTAGATCAACGCTAAACCACATGTGGACCAAAGTCCGTCGAAGTACTAAAACATTTCGATCGAAAATCGTCAAACATCTTAATATATTCTCATCTGACTTCTTTATCTGCAGCAAATTCAAAAATCACTGAAAGGTGAAGCTGTGACAAGAAAGTGCACAGCACCGTTAAAAAAAAGTATCCGTAATCAAAGCAGGGATTGTACACTAAAGACTGTATGTTAGAATTTCATGCACCCAGAAAAAAGTTTTGTTGAATCAACAAAAATTTGGTTGAACTAGCAAAACTTTTCGTTTAAGTATGAGTCAATGGAAATTTTGTTCGAATCAACAAAAAAATATTGTTGATTATTTTTTTGCAATTCCAACAAAAAACTTTTGTATCGTCAGCAAAAAAAGTTTTGTTAATACAAGTAAAATGGTGCAATTTTACTTGAATTAACAAAATTATTTTTGTTACATAGATATATGCTATGTGTTATTTTAACAATGTGTTTTCTTTTTTCAACAAAATATATTTTGTTTGTTTAAATAATAAAATATGTTATATTATGAACGTGTTTTCTTAATACTACAAAAACTTTTGTTAAATGAACCAATCTAATATGTAATTTTAACTATTTTTAATTCATTTTCAGCAGTGAATTAAGCCTGTAATCTTTGAATAATAACAAGTGAATTTTTATCCTGTTTTTGTTCAAGCGTAAACCGATAGAGTGAAAACTGCCCCAAGCCGGGACTCGAACCCGGGGTCTCAGAACAGCGCTCTGAGTCTCTACCATTGAGCTACCAAAATAAGTCTTCATAAATGAAGCCAACTTGGCTACAGCTCAATAATTTGGCGAATTTCTTATTCAAATTCAGTATTAACGAATCTTTTGTACACGGTTTCTTTGCATTTTAGCTTGCTGTTTTCGAGTAACATTAGCTAAAATTTTAAAACGGAGATATAGGAAAGCTACCTTTTCCTCCCGGTACAGGCCGGAAGGACTTTTTTACTTGCTACAATCTCTTTTTTTTAATATGAATATTTCGTATTTTCTAATTTCTTTTTAATTACGCAAACTTTAAAATTTTCTTTAATTTTATTTTTATCAGCCTGGCAATAAAACCCTGAACTTAAAATTTGCTGTTTGCAGCTAACGATTTATATTAAATATTTTTTAATTACTTGATTTTTATTTTACATTTTCGTACATTATTTATGTGTTAAATCATGGATATGAAGGTGATTTCTTTTATAGTTCTTATATTAATATTTTCCTTCTTCTGTCTCTTTCCTTTTTTGATAATGGTCATACAAAATATAGATAAAAGTTTACATCAATTTATTTAATCGATAACTACAAGAAAAAAGTTTTAATTTAAATATTTTTAATATCAAATTAGTCATTTAAAAAAATATTGTCGGGTGTTAAATTTTACTTTCCACTGTCCCAATGTTTAAAAAAATATATTCTAGATAAATTCAATTTATTTAATCCATAATTACATGTCACAATATCATGCACAATCTTTTAGCTTAAATATTTTTAATATTAAAATAAGTATTAAAAAAAATATTGTTGGGTGTTAATTTTTTCTTTATTAACATTTGAATAACAATAATAAAAAATACAAATTGTATAACTCTCCTTCCTGAATAATGTATGACATTATTGAAATGAATTATCTCAATAAAATAAAAGAAATCATCCTGTCCGGAGTGAGTATCGAACCGACGATTTCACAGCTGAAACACAGCGTCTTAGACCACTCAGCCATCGTGACCACGGTCTGGTTTACAATAAAACTGAATACGTTCTAGATTTAATTTTACCCATGCGCAAAAAATTCGAATTTGCACTGAAAATTATGATTTTACTCTGGTGTTTTATTATATAGGATGTTTATAAACATAAAATGATTTCAGTATTTCCCTATTATAAGAAGTAATATGTTATATTTAAAATAATATACTACATATACAAATAGCTAAAGCATGTTTTTAACTGAAGGATTTTTATACTTATACAAATAAACATCAATAAAAATATTAAATACTATTTTAATACAGCAAACATTTGTGGGTAGTGTTAACAAAACTGATTTTTTCTGATAACTTACAAATATTAAGTAACATTTTGTATGTAGAAAAGAAGTTATTTTACAATACCCCTCATGTTAGGTAAAAAATATAAAGGTATTAATTGGAAATTAAGATTAAAGTGTGTATATTATAGATTAGTGTCTGTTCCTATTATGTGGCGTCTTAACGAAACTGATTTTTTCTTATAACTTACAAATATAAAGTAACATTTTGAATGTAGAATAGAAGTTAATTTACAGAGCCCCTCATGTCATGTAAAAAATATAAAGGTATTAATTGAAATTTAAGATTAAAGTGTGTACATTATAGATTAGTATATGTTCCTATTCTGTGGCGTCTTATTTGGTAATAACAGGTAAATCTAAGTTAAATATTGTTTACATATAAATTCTATAAATATTATTCAATGAATGTTTGCGCGTGTAATATATATATATATATATATATATATATATATATATATATATGCATAGTATAAATAAATAAATTAAATATATATATATATACTTTTAAAAAAATTTCTATAAAAAAATATATTTTGTTTTTTAAAAAATAGCCATCATTTTTAATTATGTATTAAATGGTTAAACAACGGAATAAAAAATCTAACTCAGAAAACATTCGGAAAAAATAAACGAAACACATATAAATCTGACTACAGCACCTGGATACTTCCACCGATTAATGACAAGGAGGACGCAATAACTTTAAGCATTTGATTTTATTTGCGTCATACATTTCAGGAAAATCTATTCTCAGGGAATTATTCTGTACAAGAATAAAAATATTTAATGAAATTATCAGTAAAAAAATATATATAAGAAAAATGCATGGTAATTCACATTAATGTACAGGGTTATTCTAAATGATGGACACATTTTCAAAAAATTGTACTTATTAAAGTACAAATCCAAAATGAACAATTTTTATACCAATGAAAAGAGGAAGTTTCAAAGTTTTTTTTTTTTTTAAATACCGAATTTGGTACAAAATGACCGCTGCACTGCAATTTGCGACTCACTTCTTGCGAACTCAAGAACGCAGAAAACCTTATGCTCCACAGTAGCCATCTCACTCACAACTGACAGTGAAACAAAATCGCGGCCTATTGCCGCGTGACCTCTACCGGCCGCCTCTGGAACCATCACCGCTTTGAAAGCCGTGCACTCAGTAACAGCAGATACGCTTTCTCGTGTGTGGGACGAGTTTGGCTATCGCGTAGATGTTTGCCATGCAGCAAACGGGGGACACATTGAACATTTATAATGTCTTAAAAAAAACATTGAAACTTGCTCTTTTCATTGGTATCAAGATTGTTTATTTTGAATTTGTACTTTAATAAATAAATTTTTTTGAAAATGGATCCATCATTTAGAATAACCCTGTATACATGTTTTTACCGTCTGGGTAGTCACTATTTCAGTGTAAACACAGTCAAAATTGGGTTATAAAATATTTGCATAACGTTTTGTTACATCTTCGTTTTAATTTTTCACTTTGTTAATTTATTTGTTTATTCTCATATACATTCTATGCACAAAAATGTAATAACAGATCTTGTATATAAATGAATGGATATTACTAATTGTAAAAAATCATGATTGAAATGAATTTTTTTTTCACTAAAGTTTAACTGCCAGTTTTCTACATAAAAATGTGTGTAAGAAAAAACTCTTTACAAAATGTTTTACTTAGAAAACATTAGGAAAGAGGAAACGAAGCATCTATAAATCTGTCCACAACACCTGGATACTTTTACTGATTAATGGCCAGAAGTACGCAATAACTTTAAGCATTGAGTTTTATTTGTGTCATACATCTCAGGATAGGTTTGTCAGATACAAGGAGAACAAAGATTCAATGAAGTAATAAGGTAAAAAAAAAAAAAAAAATCTTTTCAAATAATTTTCAAAACATGTTAAATGACATTAAATATGTCATAAATGTATTATTTATTTTTGATGACAGCCGATACACAATTTCTTTCAGACAACTATCAAACGTTGATATCAAAAAATTGTATCACTTATTGTTACGTCGCCATTATTTTTTTATATTTCCTAATGTGAGTTTTTATAAGAGATTTGTTTTAAATGTTACTTAAAAACTTAAGTTATATTATCTTATTTAAGATTCAGAGTGGAAAATTATATCAAACATATAATTTTAGATAAAGATTAGTAGATATGTAAAAATGCTACTCATTTGCATTTGAGTTACATAATTTTCTTTAAAAATTTGCTATTGAACTGTAAATGAAGGGTTGTGTTACAATATAGTGTGCTATTTTATATTTTTTGAAATTCTTAGAAACTAATGGCAATGTTATTTTTTTTTTTATGTAAAAGTTTTTACGCTTTGAAAAATGTATTTATGAGATCTTTCAAATTCAGTAATAGTCAACCTTTAGCAACACAATTTCAGAAAATAATATTGTTCTAAAATCTTTTTATTTTAACACTCTAAAACTACATCAGTAAATATGCAGAATTTTACTCATTTGTTGCCAATGTTCTAGAACTTCTTCATACTGTTGACAATTCGCAGTAAAGATAATAAGAAAACAGCATAAATCTAGATTATTCAACTACAAAAACACAGTTTCATTTCGTTGAATAAATTAAAAAATATATACAATTCCCATTAGAGTGACCTTGTATTTGACATTCATTAAAAATTGATTGAAACATTGATTGAAATTTATATTTAGCATCTGCCAATGTTCTAGAACTTCTTCATACTGTTGACAATTTGCAGTACAGATAATACGAAAACAGCATAAATCTAGATTATTCAACTACAAAATCACAGTTTCATTTCGTTTAATAAATTAAAAAAAATACAATTCACATTAGAGTGACCTTGTATTTGACATTCATTAAAAATTGATTAAAACATTGATTGAAATTTATATTTAGCATCTAATGTCCGTGATAAGACTAAGACTAATCTGCAATGGTGGCGAAGACCCCGCCACAGAGACAGACCGTCCTTACGGCCATATTGTCTGTACGATGAGAGCACCAACACCCGTGGTACTCGCCCAATACAGGAAAACACCCTGCAATCTATGCAGGGCATCCAGACCGTTGCAAAAGAGGCGCCCTATCATGAGCACGGAAGGGGCTGGATGAGATTCGTTTCCCGATTCAGGGGATCCTGATATCATCGCCCCCAAGCACCTCTTAAAGCCCTCAAGATCAGTCAAAGACCAAATAACTGATCACCCGATCCTTCCCGAGATTTGCTTTACCACTGGACAGGATCGAGGAGCAACTATTAAGGTTATCTCTGGACTCCCTTCCAGTAGATGGACAACATACACAAAATAAATTTTAGATACTTAACTAGGATAGACATAAAAATAGGAAAGTTAGTCCCCCCACCACCGTTACGGCTCCAGGTAACTAGGTTTGGGACGCCGTGTGGCAGAGTAGTGAATGAAAGCAAAAAGTGGTCCGGCCAGATCTTGGTACCGTCCAAACCCGTTTGCTCATCCGCGCCAGAATACGGCAACCTACTTTTCATGCCCTTAACCGGACGCCAGCCACAACCGGCCACAACCCTTCAACGGACTTTCTCGGGAGCCCCCTCCAGAACCCTGGGACCGGCCGAGAGAAGCGCTCATCTCCGCTAGCCTCTGGAGTGTCTGGAGCAAGATGAGTAAGGAACTGACCGCACGATTTCACACCTTGGTCGGATTAATCCGAGTGGTACTTGAGCCTGCTAAACTTGCTCAGAGAAAGCCGAGGTCGCCTATGGACTCGAAAGTGATGCTATGTCGGTACCTTTCCCCGTCAGAGACCCTGCATTAGCCTCCTCTCATAAAATGAAACGGGACGCCACGACGTTTTCGGCAAAGCTCCCGGTCATCCTCCTGCAAAAAAGCCGGGTGATTCGGGACCACTTGGAGATGCAGCCCCCAAATTTCCATGGTAGCATGCATGGATAATTAAGAATAGTAAGCTTTGGTTTATTTAATCTCGAATGTCTGATATAAAAAAAATGTAAAAATTACCATACGTAATTTAGTATATGAATTCGAAAAAATTCAATAAACATATCCGCTAAATTGGCAACATTGATAGTAATATATATATACTATCATGGACATTAGAGTTTTAAAAAATATAATGCGTTCAAGATATGTACTTTAGGTATTTAAAAATGTCTCCGATTATACATTTCACGTAATGTAGCAGAAACGGCAAGAAAAACGTTTTGGTATCTAGTTTCCGGTTTGATGGGCTTCTGTAGGCCCCCATCCGATATACGTATATATATACAGCCGTGGACAAAACTGCGGATATCTTTTGAAATTTTAACGTTTTTCAATTTTGAATGCTTCTACAAACTGTTAGATTTTATGCATCGCAATTATTCATATATCGAATGGAAGGAAATTTGATACTGAATGCAACACAATAAACATAGGAGAAATATTTGCATTACAAGGGAAGTCATTCAGTAAAAACAACACTTAGGGGTGAAATCCCCCGATGTTCTTGTCCTATCACTATTTCGTTGGGTATCCTTTATTTTTCAAACAGCAGCACAATGACGTGGCACAGAGCCAATCAATGTTTGGAGTTCTTTCGTTTTATTATCTGGTGCCATGCGACAATTATAGCCTCAATTAATTATCATGTATTGGATGGACGCCTGAGATGTGCCAGGTTTTTCAAACGAAACCATAAATATTCTATGGTGTTTAGATGTCGGATGTTTCCAATCCGTCCCAGCAATATCCCTGATTACATCTTCGCACAGTATAGTCTGGAAAAAATATTCCTGTTAGAAGGTAGGATGATGTCAATGTACTTTTTGCAGTTCAGTGTGCGATCTATGACACGAGTCGGTCTAGATAATTTTGTAACATACATGCGCATATCATAACATTTTTATGATTCTTTGTTATCTGTTGAATACCATCTGGATATATCTTTTCCCCAATGTGACGTCTAACATATTTTTCCCATCACTAAAAAATATAAATATCTTAATTTCGTCACTCTGTATCACTTGTTTACCTTGGACGTCTGTTCATGAAATGTGTAATTTTGTCCACTGTATTTGAATTGACCGTCACAATTTATTCAGCAATGGCTTTATTCTGGGAATCCTACCTTATAAACCAACTTCCGTTAGTTTTCTCCGTACTGTTATTGCACTGACAAAAGCAACAGTTGTACTTCATTCAATTCTAATGGCCGCAAATGACATTCATCTGTCTCTGACGGAAATTTGTTTTAATCTTCTATCACCAGCAACTCTTGTGTACTTTTTCTTCTTCGTTTTTTAATGATTGTGTTTCCTGTTGGCGTAAACAAAACTTTCATTCTCCTGGTGTTGATTTCCAACATTCTCACATTTCCAACAAGTTCCCTTGCAATTGCTGCATTCGAAAAAACTTTCGTGGAACTTTTTGGCTCTCTTCTTGGGGTACGAGTCAACACTTTGCCTGGACGGCAATGTTTTATTTATTTTTTACACTAACAATAGCACTGAAGAATAGACACAAACACCCAACCGTAATTGCACTTTAGTAACAAATTTAATTCTGCAAAATGAAAGATCCAAGCTGACATTTTCCACCTTTGACCACGACCTTTTACCTGCTGATAAACGACAGCTGATCATTGGTCTTCAAAACAAAGATTTCGAGTGGATGGTAGTAGCTGTTGCTAAATCCGCTTCTTGAATCTCACGAATCTGTGCTTTTTTGTCTTAAGGATAGTAGCACAACTCTCCTTGTAATGTAAATATTTAACATATATTTATTATTTGGAATTCAACATTAAATTACCTTTCATTATATAGATGAATCATTGCGCTGTGGGAAGAATAACAGCTTGTAGAGGCATTTAAAGTTGAAAAAACATTAAAATTTCGAAAAGTGTCCACAATTTTCACCACCACTGTACATTAATGAACTACTTTTGGGCACGTGGCGTTCTAATTTGCTCAAGTACATGTTCCGCACAATGCATTTGATTAATTTTAACATAAATATTTACAAAACACATCTAATTTGTTTGAATCTAACTTTAGAACGATCCAAACCATCACAGAAGTGGGACGTGCAGGCCATTTGAGAAGAGTTAAGACACTATCATTTTGAAAGTTAACAAATTATTCCAGAGTCCAGTTTTTTTTTTTTATCTGCCCACAACAAATATGCATATGGTAGGAGCAAATCCTTGGATTTTGCGGTTTTGGATTCAGGATTTTTTTTTCTTTTACGTCACAAAAGAAAAAAATAATTAATCAGTATTTGAAATACATAACTAAAGAAATAACATCATCATATGCAATAACTGTATTAAATAATTAATATAACAAAACAGAAGAAAATACACTCTTTTGATACACCAAAACTGTTTTCACATGTTTGGAAATTATATCGTGAATAATAAAATACTAATTAGAATACTTTAACCGCTTTGTTAAAAAATTCTTTATACAGAAAAACGTCGGATATCTCTCAGTCACGGAGCTGACTCATTCTCTCTATATAAAAGTCAAAGATTGTGTGTATTTAATTACTACAAATCTACAATGTTTGCCCAATTTACACGAAATGTGACATACATATATTTAAAAACCCGTCGAAAAATTAAAGCTACTTCACACATTTAGCAGATCATTTTTAAAAAAGCACGACAATTTAATTGAAAAAAAAAATTCAATTTTAGGAATTAAGATGAGAGAGCGATTAAAATAATAGTTTTTAGTCAGCACAATCACATAAATTAATAGGTTTTTGAATAGATATCTTACACTATTGCATCCCACAGGTTTCATTATAGATTTACAAGAACTCTACGATTGTTAGTCCTGCATACAAAGCTTGTGCGTTTTAAACCATGACTTTGATGCTGATAAAACACGATTTGGTATACTATCCATGTGATAAATACTTATTATTGATACATAATAAGAATTGCATCTGGCAGTAAATTTTCAGAAAATATATCTGTATATAATATACTTTTTTTATTAATAAAATAAAGTAATGGAGTTGTCCAGCTAAGGGGAAATCTACCCAAAACCACGAAATTGCATCTTCAGTATTATTGTTTAGAGAATAGTGCTTTTTCTCTCAGAATGTGACCTTAAATTATTCTCTTCATGAAGTTGAAGCATAATTTACATGAAACGGTTAGTCTATGCCAGTAAAGGCAGGATCAACGGCCTAAGAAAACTATGATATATGCTGCTGTACTGAGGTACAAGTACTTTGAACACTAATACTAATTTTGAAATATTAACATAAATTCTAAGATTCTATAATTTTTATTTTTCAAAAAATGTTTTGACAGAATTTTTACTTATTACATTTAAATAATAAATTTTTAAGCAGGCTAATGCCCGAATCCCTTATTCCATTATTCCTCATCGCAAAAATTTTCATTTAAAGAAGACAAGGTTACATTGATACACTGACCATGACAGAGCGCTCACATATGAATTCAGTAGAAAGCCTGTGGGAAAGCATCGTATGTTTTTTTAAGCAAAAGGCAAGTATTATACCAATAAAGACGAACTAAAAATCTGAAACAATAAAACCAAAAGGAAAATTTAAAAACTATTTATATTCTAAAACATTCGAAATGATAAAATTGAATAAACTAATAATAATTTAGCCGAAATAATATTACTTAATAATAAATATTTAAGCAGGCTAATGCCCGAATCCATTATTCCTTTATTCATTATCGCAGAATTCTTCGTTTAAAGAAGACGAAATTACATTGCTACACAGACCATGACAGAGCGCTCACATGAATTTAGCCGAAATAATAAATAAATAATTTAGCCAAATTCTACACAGTACATATAATGTTAACACATTGAGGACGGGAGACGTGAATTCACGACTTTTAAACATCTGCAATTCTGCCCATGAGCGGTACTTTTGCGTTTTATATGTTACATTATTTTCCAAAAACATACACAAAATTCGTATTTTTCCAGTTAGAGTAAAATGCATATAAATAGTTCGAGACTATAATATTATTATATACATTCATTTATAATCTAAACACAAAGTGAAAAAATATTTTTGTTGAATAATGTAACATGCAAATGTAACGCCCATAAGGGGAGCAAAATGCAATTGTTAAAAAAAATTGTTAAAATGCAACTTAAAAAAAATTGCAAAGAAAATATATACATATATAAATTGTTCAGGAGCAAAAAGGTTTTTAAATGCATTTTTTTCACAAAAGTTGAAATAAACTACATCACACAATTTTGTAGTTTAGATATTTCTTTACCCATCACTGCCATTTAAAACAAATTACCGTGCGATACGCTATCTAATATATATGTCGTCATCGTTCTGTTATTTTTAAAATTTTCTTATTAATTTTTTCGAATGCAGCATTAAGCACAGATATCTTATCTATAATAATAGCAATTATCGTTAACATTTAAATATATATAGTAACTATATTTATTAAGTAAATATGTAATTTTTGTCCATAATATACGGATTAAACACAGATCTTAAAATCTTTTAGAATGTATTGAGATGTAAACTACTAAAAAGGAAATAACGCTTTCTTTGACATATTAAACCTCGGCAATCCACGTTCCTTGCTTGAAACAATGATTTTTTTAAGTTTGTTCAATACAAATAAAGCCAAATACTTAAAGTTATTGCTTTCTCTTTGCCATTAATCAGAGCTAAGATGCAGGTGCTGCGGACAGATTTATAAACGACTCATTTCTTTTCTGTTAAATGTGTCTATTTTCTACGTAAGACTTTTTTGAGAGATTTGCTTTCCGAAAATTTTTGTGGCATATCTCTGAATGTACAAATACCACTTTCAGTCAAATTCTATAAATAAAATTGACAGTTGTATTTTTTATGCTTAAAAAAAAGAAAAAAAGAAACATGATAATTTTCTTTCTATTTCAAGCATAGCATAGTAAAATATTTTATTTTATATTCGGCATTCATTAATTTTTTTGGAGGTTGACGTAAATTATTTTATAGTGTACGTATCTATATATATTGAACATTTTCTGTGTGATATTATGAAAAAAATAATCTACTTTAAATAAGTGACTATCAATAAACTACTTATTCCTAAATTTAGTTCAGATAAATTTCTGAATTATATCTGAATGTGCAAATACTCTTAATGTAATAAAACTCTCAGTCAAATTCTGTAAATAAAATTGACAGCTGTATTTGTTATGCTTTTAAACAAAGCATGATAATTATCTTTCTACTTCAAGCATTGCATGGTAAAATATTTTATTTTTTATTTGGCATTCATTAATTTTTTTGGAGGTTCACGTAAATTGTTTTATAGTGTACGTATCACATTGAACATTTTATGTGGAATATTATCAGAGAATAATTTATTTTAAATATGTGACTATTAATAAACTACTAATCCTAAATTTAGTTCATATAAATTTCTGAAATATATCTGAATGTCGAAATCTCTCAGTCAAATTCTGTGAATAAAATTAACAGTTGTTTTTTTTATGCTTTTAAACAAAACATGATTACTTCGATTCTATTTCAAGAATAGCATATTAAAATATTTTATTTTATACTCGGAATTCATTAATTGTTTTGGATGTTTACGTAAATTATTTCATAGTGTACGTATCAGTATATGTTGATTATTTTATGTGGGAGAGAACATAATTTACTTTAAATATGCGACTATTAATAAGATATTTAGTCCTAAATTTAGTTCCTATAAATTTCATTTAAATAAATTTACATAACGGACTCTATAAATATGAGAAAAAACAATGAGGGATTAATCAAATTGAACATGCATTTAAACAAGTGAACCACTGAAGTTAATGTGTCTAATCTTGTAACTTCTTAAATACCTAGTAAAAATCAGGAAGAACATTGTTATCATAGGATACACTTTTATCACTCAAAATTTATAGTACAATTTCTAAATCATAGATTAAATAAATATATAGCTCTGTAATATAAAAACTACGCTCACAATATCTGATCATGGCATAGATCGGTTCCCTACTGAGCAACGGTCATATATTACTTACCCATCATACATAGTATAGGGTAAGTCTTGTAATCGTTTTGAAAATCGAAAAAAAATTTGGACGGATTTACACGTTTCAGACACTGGAGTTTCCGAAAAACATATTTTTAGAAAAAAAAATTTGCCGTCCGTCTGTGTGTCTTTGTGTCTGTAAACGCTCTATCTCTTGAAAAAATTGAGATAGAGACTTAAAATTTGGTATGTACTTAGTATTTAATAATAAGAAGAAGCCTTTTCAATTTCAGTAACCTCGATTATCCGGAACTATTTTTTTCGGACTCTCGAAATATTTGTTCTGGTAAAAGGTATATAAAATTTTTCGAAATTGTTTATTTTAAGGAGTGAATATAAAAGACAATAACAAACATAAATTTTGCATAAAGCATGAAGTTGATCGCATCATGAGTTGTCGAGATATTTGTAATCCTATTTACCACACTCTTCGATTTTTCATGACCCTGTATTTCAACCAAATTTCAATTCAAAGATATATTTTAATTGGAAATGAGATGCTTAATCAGATGCATTGAACCGTTAGTTAATAGGATTATTGTTTTTGGAGATATAAGGATTTTTCTTTTAAGCAATTCAGTAATCGAGCCTTTAAAGTTTATGACGTCATCAAGCCATGATTTTATTCGAATTGCAATGCATATTATAACTAGTTTACACATTTTTTATTTTAATATTTTATATTATGCATATCCATGATGGGTAAGTATTACGGTGTCCCCCAACGACTAGTTTTTCCAAGTGCGAGTGACTCCTTCATGTGTTGGAGATTTTCTGAGCTAGTTAGTTTGTGTTCGATTCTGAAAGTGTAATCGTGTACTTCCCGCTATGTTGGTAATAGTTTAGTATGTAATTTTTAGGAATAGTAAATACGGATTATGAGTCGTTCACATTGTAAATAATGTTATGTGATGTGCTTGTAAAATTCCTTTATGTGTAAATAAATTTCAGAAGTTCTGATTAGTCTGTTCATCATGTACTGCGTGCAGAATTTATATCGTTATATTTCGTACGTCCATACTCTACCAATATTTTCAGTGAAGGTTAGACATTACAAAACACATGTTTAAGACGAAAAAAAAATTATATATGAAGAAAGTTTTGTGTGTTTAATCATTTCGTATGATGTTGCATTTTCAGTCAACAATAATTACAAATCTTTCAGTACAAATCATCAAGGTTAATTTTTTCAATAACTTTCAGTTATATAAAACGAAGAAACATTGTTTTAGTTTAAGTTTGATTGCTGACAATACTACATTAGCGCGATGTAGGATACTCTACCACATTAGTTAAAGATAGCTACTTGATTATTTAAGTTAAATTGCTTTAGAACCACTTTGGTTAAAGGCTGGAAATCGGGATTTCGTCTATTTTGCATAAAATAAGTGTACATGATTATGATTTGTCTAGTTCAAATTCATTCAGTTATATAAAACGCTGAAACATCGTTTTAGGCAAAGATTGATTACTGATATTTTACACTAGCGCAATGTAGGGTACACTACCACATTAGCTTGATTATTAAAGTAAATAACTTGATAACCACATTGGGAACAGCAAAACAGGATTTCCTCTATTTTGCATCAAATAAATATACACTATTATCAGTTGTCTAGTTGAAAAGAACAAAATATTTTTTTGTTTTTAGGTGCGTTCGTAATTATATAAATACATAGCACCTATAGTCGTCGTCTGGTGCGTCCGTCTGTTCGCATATAACAGTGCAAAAATAACCCAATCGAATGGTATAAAATTTAATATATATAATCGTTGCAAAATTTTGTCGAGTCATTTAAAATTTTATGAAAATCGAATCAAAACTTAAAAAGATAATAATAAAAGTTTTCTCCATTCTGTTAAATACTATAATGCGTAATTAATTCAATGATATCCCATAATAGATAATAATTTTAGGTTGCACGGTGATTACGTCTTATTTAAGATGGAGTCATATTATTTCCATATTACTGAATTAAATAAACAGAATTTGTATACTAAAATTGTTTAATTATTGCAATCACATAATCCACCGACAATTTAGAAATAGATATTAAATGGAAAATGAGTCTAAATATGAATTTAAAGTTATGAAATTTCCAAAGCTAGGCTTAAGTTTCCCGTTGGACTTTCCAGTAAAAGCCAACAAAAGATAATAAAATGGACTTATTTTATTACGGAAATTTGGCATATCATAATAACAGACGATATAATTTATTTCAGTGAAATAATAACAATGATTTTTTTAAATTGTCTTGTATTTGATATTTGCGCAAAGTATAATGTTAATGTAACATAACTGTAATTAATTGTTTGTAAAAATGTATTGAAACATTTCATAAAATAGTATTAATATCTCAAATATGGAAATCTGCACATAAAATAAATTTTGTATTCATGCATTTTTGCATGAGAGTGCAACAGCTATTGCATCAAGATCTGCATATTTATAAAACTACTTATAGTACGAACGCAACTCATTTGTCACGTCTGACGAACAATTTCCAACTTGTTAGATATTATCAGGATTTGGTCCTATGCATCTTTAATCCTATGGGCTTGGAATTCATTCTTACTCTTAACATTTCTCATTGGAAATTTATTACTTTTACCCCCTTTTTCTATAGAACCTTCTTAAACATTGTATCTTGATATTTTATGTTATAAATTATTCCTAATGTGTATGCTTATTTTGATTTGAAGTATTAGTCGTAAATGCTCAGCTTTTCAACGATTTTAGCACATAAACTATAAGGTTAAGCAAATACTTCAGAAATATCTTTTTAACTAAAAAAGAAAGACACATCCTTCAAGATGAATATACAGAAAACAGAAGTTAATTATTTTTATTTTCTGGTTATAAATTACAAATGCATTCTAAGCCTATACGAACAAAATTGGAGAAGGGAAGTTGAGATCTAGTTGGCCAACAGCCTTAACAGAATTTTCCATGCTCATTATTCGTTTGCATTTTTCTTGGTAAACAAATATTTTAGAAATATTTTGTTAACTTAAAAAAGAAAGATACATACTGCAAGATGAATATACAGAAAACAGAAGTTAACTATTTTAATTTTCTGATTTGAAATTACAAATGCATTCCAAGCAAACAGGATTAAAATTAAAGAAGGGAAGTTGAGATCTAGTTGGCCAGCAGTCTTCACAGAATTCTCCATGTTCACAATTCTTTTCCATTTTTAACACTTTCCAACCTAGTTGAAAAGTGTTTATGACTTCGGTTTGTCTGGCCGTCTGGCCGTCTGGCCGTCTGGCCGTCTGCCGTCTGGCCGTCTGGCCGTCTGCCGTCTGCCGTCTGCCGTCTGTCCGTGCTCTAACTCCCGTAAATATGCTCGGATTGCCCTGCAATTTTTATATGTTATAATCATTATCTATAGCATGTTCCCTATTTCAACGGAAGTATGTAGCACTTATAGTTTTTTTACAGGGACACTCAAAAGAATTCCGTTACATTGCGGTCTATGGGGAAAAATCATTTGCGGTTTATTTAAATAATGTTTCACTATTTTAAACGCATTGAAATTTATATATATCACTAAGGTGCATTAGAAGAAGCTTAATATGGAATAGGGTGTGCATAGCACTTATACTTACTTTACAGGGACAGTCAAAAGAATTCCGTTACATTATGTCTATGGAGAAAAATCGTCTGCGCTTTATTTAAACAATGTTTCCCTATTTTAAACGCATTGAAATTTATATAAGGTTCATTACAAGAGACTTACTACAGAATATTGTGTGTATAGCAGTCATCGTTCATTTACAGGGACACACAAAAGAATTCTCTACTGTATGTTAACAATAATTCCTGGAAGTGCGTTTTAAGTTACTAAACGCGATTTTAATTTTAAATCGCTTTTTGTCTATTACGTGGTGTGTATAAATTCTGTAGATCCTATACAGGGAAGCACAAAAGTTCGGGAAAACATTTCCGTATTATTTAACTCCAGACGGAGAATTTTAAACTGTGCTACGTGTTTCCTAACTGAACTAAAATTTAGCATCCTATGTAGTATATATACAAATCTATAGATCCTATACAGGGCTGAATAAAAGTATTTGGATTACTTAGATGTTATCTTTTAGCTTATTGAAGAGTATGATTCGTAAAATTATTTTGGAAGCGTTGGAAAGTGTTACATAATCTATGCTTGACGCATGATTTTTCGTTCTTGTTCTTTGTAAGATGTGGGAAATTAGCAGTAGTTTTTCAATTGACGCAGAAAAGCAATAAAGAGTGGCCAAGTCTGAAAGTGCAAAATCAATTTATCATGTTTTCATTTTCTGATATACAGGGTGGCCATAATTTAAGTTCACGTGTTTGAAGGACACTACAAGATAAACTATTTCGAATGTTTTGAAAATTTTTGGTATTTATACTATTTAGAGGGCCGGAAACAAGTTGTTAAATAAAAATGATTACAATATGTATACATTTAACGTCTGAATGTAAAAACTATTAAAAACACCAAATAAATTAAATTAAGACAGACATGAGTACACTTAAAATAAAATTTATAAAACATATACTTAAAAACAATTAAAAATACAAAAAATAAACGTTTCGCCAAGCGACACGCAAGGCATCATCAGTACAAAAACAATCTATTGCATAACAAACCACTGAACAAATCAAGGACAGTTAAAGTTATTTTAAAAACAGATAATATTCATTAGGGACAGAACGAGCTTCATTCAACGTCTGCGATCGCAAATGTTAAGTCTAAATTACCCGGTGTTGTTTATATTATTCCCTGTAAAGATTGCAATAGTGTCTACATTGGTGAAACAGGTAGATCATTGGAAATTCGCCTAAAAGAACATACTAGTGCTTTAAAAAATAGTAATTTGAATTCAAAAAATGTCCAGCATTCACTTCAAACGCATCACATCCCGCTAATTGCGAACGCCAGTATTTTGAAATCGGATTGTAACAGCTATCATGGTCGATTACTCCTTGAGGGTTGGTTCACTCAATTGCGATCGCAGACGTTGAATGAAGCTCGTTCTGTCCCTAATGAATATTATCTGTTTTTAAAATAACTTTAACTGTCCTTGATTTGTTCAGTGGTTTGTTATGCAATAGATTGTTTTTGTACTGATGATGCCTTGCGTGTCGCTTGGCGAAACGTTTACTTTTTTGTATTTTTAATTGTTTTTAAGTATATTTTTTATAAATTTTATTTTAAGTGTACTGATGTCTGTCTAATTTAATTTATTTGGTGTTTTTAATAAAAATGATTAGTTCGAAATTTTACCGATAGATGACCCGTTAATGTAAGGGATATTTTATTGTCATATATTAACAAATGTAACTTATTGGAAAACAACCTCTTTTGAGACGACGATATTCTTTCACAGGAGCTCTATAATTACTACCATTTTGATTAAACACTTTATTAACAGAACGCAGTTTTTTTTTTGGGGGGGGGGGGCTAAAATTTTAAGACTCATTAAGCTCTTTGTGGCTAAAACTTTAAGCTGAAATCATGTAAAATTTACTTTAAAAAACTTTTAAAATTTAACTGGTAGGTATTTTATTTTAATGATATACAGCTCCATCTTTCGGAATTTATTTTAAATTATTTTTGTTATTACAGAACATGTTTCCGCATGCTCTAAACAACATAAATACAAAATTTGTTTTAATTATTCCGAATAGTTCAGCTTGGAGATTCCTTCAAACCCGCACCCTTTAGTTATGGCCTGCCGGTATATGTAACACAAAATACATAAAAACTTACATAATAAAATACATAGAATACATAACAGAATATATAATACAAAATTTCTTATAATAAAACAGTTGTCTCGTTATGTTCAAACACAGCAAATACAATACCAGAGAAAATACAATAAAATATATGATACAGTATTAAACATATATTTAGTATAATACATTTTAAAATATTAATTCTAACTGGTGTATATTTTTGTAAACAAGTTATCGATATCTGTAACTTACGAAGAATTTAAAATATATCAATTCATCCCTTGATATAAAATGATGAAGAAAATAGAAAAGTACTTCCGAAAACTATTTGTAAAAAAATAATCGAAGTACATAAATATAAAGGTCAATCCTCTTTTGAAAAAGAACAGATGACAACCATCTCTATCAACAAATTATAGGAAAGGCGATTTTTCAAAGTCTTTTCTTTATTTAGCCTGTCATTTCTTTTTATTGAAGCATTCTTTTAAAAGAAATATTTTCCAGTAGATTTTTATTGGAAATTCTTTGTAATTTTTCTTCGTGGTCTGAAGTGATTTGTAAATGTTGCAGCATCTAAAAAAATATATTGGTTTCGAACAAAATTATTTATTTTCTAAACAAATTTTAATAATTAAAAGTTAAGCTTGTACATTAACAAATAAATTCTAAAATTCTTTTAAAATAGCAATTAATCCAGAAAACACGTCTTAATAGTGTTTGTAAATAAAAAAACAAATAATGTTGGTTAATTTTAAAGGCTGCATGCGTTCTTTACTAGTCGTATTGACTATGATTTCTAGTAGAATAAAAGACCTTTGATGTGATACATCTCTGTGTAATATGCGAAAACAATAAATATGTCTTCTAATTCTGTGATACTTAAATAAGTATTAGAATTAACATATTATATTACATATTATCTTTTTCTTCGGTTAAATACATCGTTAAAAAACTTAATATCTGTCAAAAATAATTGAAAAATATATGTATTCAAAACATGTATGAAATTCATAAAAATATGGCAGAGATTCAGAAATTTTGACAATTATATTTCATTAAAATATTACATTTTTCATATATATATTTATTAATTAACAAAAATCAAGTGTCTTCTCTATTATCATCCTTAAAAACATCAACAATACCCAGCCATGTGTACATACATACTATGTGAATCTAATAATGTCGTACGTTAACAGCATTTTGGTATATTAACTAATTTGATAACGTGTTTTTGTAGAAAATAAAATAAAATATTTTTTTTGTATACTTAACTCTCTCGAATTCATGTAATACTTGTCTGTGTATTTATTTTATTGATATTTTTCATAAAGATCGGGAGTAAAACACCGCAATGTAACTTTCAAAACGGCCTATTTAAAAATAAAGAAATAATATAATAAATATTATAATCTATTTAAAGTTATATAAAAATTTAATAGAAATATGTAAGAAATAAGCATGATAAAGGGATCACCCAACAAAATCATCTAAATTTTTTTGTGTTTCTAAATACGGCGGTTTCTTTTACAACCTGAATAAAATCAGTTTCCGAAATGATACTGTGAAAACATAATTACGCAGCCTTCATCAAATTTAATTTGGTCTTCCAAATAATTTGTATGCCAGTTCTCTTTCAATTTTACATTGCTATAATTGGTAACGTTCTCGAAAACATAACTTATTATATCACAAGCTAGAAATGTCTAGAGGCTAAAATGATAAACTACCCAGATGAAGTGAACTCTTTCATGAATCAATGTCCGCAAACGCGTCATGTTGTTAATGAATGGCATTTTCATTAATAAGTAGTTTATTACTATAAAACTTCGTGATGTTTTAACACCGTAAAGATTGAATTTTGGAAACCTAACTTTTTTGAAGATCTGATATAAATAAAATATTACTTACCCATCATACGTAGTATAGGTTAAGTCTTGTAATCGTTTTGAAAATCGAAAAAAAAATTATTTTTGACCAATATTTTTAGAAACAAAAAATTGCCGTCCGTCTGTCTGTGTGTCTGTAAACGCTCTATCTCCCGAACAAATTGAGATGGAGACTTGAAATTTGGTATGTACTTAGTAAGTAATAATGGGAAGAAGCTTATTGAATTTCAGTAACCGCGATCAGCTGGAACTATTTTTTTCGGCCTCTCGAAATATTCGTTCTGATAAAAGGTATATAATTTTTTTTTCTAAATTGTTTATTTTATGGAGTGAATATAAAAGACAATAAAAAAAATATAAATTTTGCATAAAGAATGAAGTCGATCGGATAATGAGTTGCCGAGATATTTGTAATCCTATTTTCCACATTCTTCTGTTTTTCATGACCCTGTATTTCATTCAAATTTCAATTCAAAGAAATATTTTAATTGGAAATGAGACGCTTAATCCGACGCAGTAAACCGTTAGTTAATATGTTTAACATTTTAGAGTTATAAAGATGTTTCTCTTTCGCAATTCAGTAACAGAGCATTTAAAGTGTATGACTTCATCAAGCCACGGATTTATTCGAATTGCAATGCATTTTATAATTAGTTTACACATGTTTTATTTTCATATTTCATATTATGCATATCCATAATGGATAAGTATTACGGTGACCCGCAACGACCAGTTTTTTAATATACATCTGTTTTATTGTTTATGGATGCATTGTTTTCCGGATCTATATTACAAATCAGAAACATGAACTTGAGTAACGCTGACGTCATTTTGATGATGGTACTATGTGAACAATCAGCGCAATTTTTTAAACATCTGAGCATCGCTCATATTTATTTTTTATCCTGTCAAATAGAAATATATAAACTTTCAAATGCATTTTTTAAAACTCTATATCATTTTACTGTTTTTTTGCATTTTAGGTGTGTTCGTAATTATATAAATACGTAGCACCTCTATTCGTCGTCTGATATGTCCGTCCGTCTGTCCGCATATAACAGCGCAAAAACTACCCAACCAAATGGTTTGAAATTTAAGATATATTATCTTTGCTAAATTTTTTCGAGACATTTAAAATTTTATGATAATTGAATGAAAACTTTAGAAGATATTAATAAAAATATTTATTAAGAAATTTGAAATTTTTAAAACAAAATCGGTGCTTTCTTGTTATAGGAGCTTCCAAGGTTGAATCGTCAAGTGACCGAGATATTTATTTTATTACAGAAATTAATCTACAGACGATATAATTCATTTCACAGAATTAAAAATCATCAATACCTGAATATTTACATAACTAGCTATAGTACGAACGCACCTCGTTTGTCGCGTTTGACGTACAATTTCCAACTTGTTTATATAATTTTTCAAGTAAGGTAAAGCCAGGAGAGATGGCGCATTCGGATAGATTGAGCACATAGAGGTTCGAGGGGAAGGTGTAGAGTGAGAGCGCAGCGACTCCAGGTAGTTGTACAACAGCAGTTGTGGAGTGTCTACTTGAAAGTGCACGTTGATTGCTTTGAGCGTCTAAGATAAAGTATTGCTATTTTGTTTTGTTTTCCCAAAATAAGTGCTTGAATTTTCATAGCTATTCATCAGAATTTCTATACAATGTCAATAGTACAAAATATTTTAAACTTAAACGATTTCTCATAAGCTACTAATCTAGACTAACAGTGTGAACATCAACGGTCCGTTTTAGTAGCGGCCATGTTTAAATAAAAGGCCGCGCAATCTCTCCTACGGAAATTTAAGAGTTTGCGCATCTGCTACTTAGGACAGATGACACACTGTTTCCATTAGTTTCCATGCTAGGAGAGATTACGCAGCTGATTGGTAAATTTCCATAATAAATGAAAAATGAAAAGGGACTCATTTTAAGTTAAACGTGTTATTAAGTTACATAATTTTATTTTGTAATCTTATCTGGACTTGCCTTTTCTGATTCTTTATTTTTTTCAATTTAATTAAATTTTTTTAATAGTTTTTAAAATTATTTCATTTTTTTTATTCTTTAAGCATTAGGTTGAAATATTCACTCCCAATACAATAAAATTTGTTCACAAAAACCCTACAGCAATGTCATTTAAGCGAAATTATTATTGTTAACAATTTAATTGTAGTTATTACTAGTAACAATCTCTCCTACCCATGTGCGCAATCACACCAAACCTGTAAGGACAGATTGCGCAAAATAACTTTCTTGGTTTTATTACAACTGTTCTATTAAATTGCAACATAACTACAAAATAGCAATGGAAGTGCATAAAAAACAAATGAAGTAAAAATTATTCATGGATAGTTTAGCAAAAAATTAATATTTAGATTGTTTATTGCTATTCTTTTGAATTGTGCACAGACTATCCTAACTTTACCTTATGATTTTCTTTTTTAATTCTCAAGAATGTACGTGCAACTCACTTACGGAAAAGTGACCAATTTTTGCTTAAAGCAATGTAAATAATTCAGCACTTTTTGTTTCAGAACAATATTCTTTAACAAAATGGCCATACTAAATTAAAACGTCACAAATAAATAATTGTATAAAACAAGAAGTTTAACAGACTTGTACAAAATCGAAAAGGCTATGAATATAGAAATCAGTAAAGATTAACCTATGGCATACGGCTAATGCAAACATACCAGAAATGATGCTTTTTCGAGAGTTGATGGTAAAGAAAATATACAATATCTATTATAGATTTGAATTAAAAATTATTTTCATATATACACTCTGTGCATTGGGCATGTTTATCAGACATCTTTAACACTGGTAGCTTGGGTTAGATCATCTAGTTTATATAAAATAAAATAATAAATTATCTACGCACGTTGTATATTAGTATTTTTGAAATTGTTGTAAATTTTCATGAATGTTATGAAACATAAGCAAATTTATTTATTACACTAAACCATAAATTGTTTTTTTACAGAAACTAATTGTTAGTATAATACTATTTTTATTATAATGCATATTTTACCATAATTTCGAGAAGAGTTTTCGAGAAAAAAAAGATACAATGTCGCATACTTATCCAAAAAAACTTTTAATTGGTAAAATGTCCATTACAAATTACATACTGGTATATGCATTATTTTTCGACATAGTTGCCGTCATTATGCAAGCATTTGTTAAGTCTGGGCACACGCTTTTGTATCCCATAGTCATAGAAGTTTACAGCCTGTTGTCGAAACCACATATCAACTTCTATTTTGATCTCATCATAGTCTTGGAAGTTTTGCCCTTCAAGATGTTTCTTCAGGTAAAGGAATATGTGGTAGTCACTGGGTGTAAAGCCTGGTTGCATAAATGGCCTACCTGTTCTGGGTTCTTCATGATCATTGGGCCTACTTCTAGAGAAAACACACCATTTTGTTAAATTTTGTCAATTCATAATATTTGCATAGACGGAAGCATTTTTTTAGTATACACTGTAAGAAAAAACGGCAAAAATTTCGGCATAATTTGCTGTAAATTAATGCACCTAAATTGCCAGCATTTTTTTGCTGTATAATTTAATATGATTATAGTCGTATTTGAAGTAAAATTAGTATGCTTGAAGCACATTTTGCTGTAAAATTCCAAACATAATGTAAGTTAAGGCATATTTTGCTGTCAATTTACAGCAAAATATGCTGGAAATTTGGGTGCATATATTTACAGCAAATTTTACTGTAATTTCTGCCGTTTATTCTTACAGTGTATATCCGCTGAACGGTCATCCTTTGTATAAAGATAACATATGACTTGGCGGGATTATCCATTGACGCATTCATTATAAACACGTGCTACACGAAACAGACTCACCGTACAAATAACTAATTACTGCAAGGGAAATATCAAATGTTCAAGGTTACAATATGTTTTGCCAACGCGCTTATTAAAACTTTTTCTTTCCTGCTGTCTGAGGTGCATCTTTACTTTTCGAAAACATCTCGTAGAATAGCTCCCATACATATAATATTGCATTTACGATTATTGCACAGCTATTATAATACATTTTAAGTTTATAAACCTTACTTAAAAATTATTTTTAGATCAATGTTAGTAACTTTCATTTTTATTTTATATTTGCTTATTTTTATTTATTTTTTACTATTTTATCTAACGAAGCTAATTTTTTTAAATATTTATAACATTATTGTGGAATAATAATGAGTATAGCTCATTGATTGCAAAACACATAAATAAACTTTATAGTGGTAAATTGTTCTACCATATTCTTAAATATAGAATAGATTTTAAAAGAAAGGTTAGAATTGTTCAGAAAGTGTTTGGATTTTTATACTTTTTTTATTGTCTCATTATTTTAAAATAATATGTTTGCGAAATTATTATTCCTTTTATTAACTGTAAAATATGGATAAATATATTTTTTTATACTTGGAAATTTTTCCATAGAATATTTCCCACGCCTTGCATTCATAATATTTCAAATTTTAATTGCTTAAAAGGCGCCTAGCCAACAGAATGAAGAAGTATCCTAGCCGGGACTCGAATACCTGATGACTCGGCGCTATACTGATGACCCGGGTTCAAGCCCCGGCTTGAATACTTTTTCACTATGCTGGCTGTACGTTTTTTTAAGCAATTAAAAATTCTAATATTATGAATGCAAAGGGTGGGAAATTTTCTATAGAAAAATTTCCAAGTATTAAAAATAGATTTATTCAGTTATCGATGAAAGATTTTCTTTGTTTTCGTGTTTGCCCCAGGGTTGATGGCTCACGGAAAATAATCGGTCTTGTGCTGCGTTTGTAGTTGCTAACATATTATATGCGTTGCCAATATGTTATAGTGGGAAAGTGCCAGGCTGAGTATCGTTCCATGTGGCTCAGTTAGTAGAACGTCAATACGCTATACTGATGACCTGGGTTCGAGTTCCGGCTTGGATACCTTTTCACTATGTTAGCTATATACCTTTTAAGCAATTAAAAATTGAAATATTATGTAAAATATGGATTAAGTATTTTTGTATTGCTCATGTATTATTTAATCTTAAATTATCACTATTAAATCGATTGCTTTGGCTATATTGAATTTATATATATATATATATATATATATATATATATAAAGAAGGTAATCCAATATAAATGTTAAAATTTGACAAAATCAACGACAAAGTTTGCATTATACGGTCACAACCACGAACCCAGGTCATCAGTATAGCGTATTGACGTTCTACTAACTGAGCCACATGGAACGATACTCAGCCTGGCACTTTCCCACTATAACATATTGGCAACGCATATAATATGTTAGCAACTACAAACGCAGCACAAGACCGTCTACAATTAGTACAACATTACCTTTATAATTTTAGAAATAATGATTTTTGGTAAATAACTACGTCATTTGCAATTTATATTTCAGTAACTGTATTAGAAATCCCACACATTCCATAAATTTAATTTGCTTATAGTCGTGCATAGTTGTAGTTGTTATAGTAAATAATTCGTATTCTTGTTATTTTTCTGTATGCATTAATGCAATTGATAACGTTTACGAAAACATAACTTATTGTGCCACAAGTTAGAAATGTCCATGGGCTAAAATGATAAACTGCCTAGATGGTCGCTTCTCTTTAATGAATCACTGTCTGAAGACGTGTCATGTTAATGAATAGTGTTTTCAATAATAGGTCTGCTATTAATATAAAGTTTTCGAGATGTTAACACAATAGGGATTAAATTTTATTAAAGTAGTTGGGTCATATGTGGATCTCTGATTACTCAAATATACTCTAAGAAATTTTGGGAGAATGTCGTTGTTGGCATGTCATTTCTCTTTATAATTATTGAAACGATTTTTGGTAAATCACTATTTTATATGTAATTTTTATTTAGTTAATTGCATTAGAATTCCCACATATTTCATAAATTTAATTAGCTTATAGTCGTCCAAATAATTCTCATTCCAGTTTTTTTTCTATATACATTAATGTGATTGATAACGTTTACGAAGACCTAACTTATTGTTCCACAAGTTAGAAATGTCCAGGGGCTAAAATGATAAACTGCATAGATGGACGCTTCTCTTTAATGAATCACTGTCCGAAGAAGTGTCATGTTAATGAATAGTGTTTTCAATAATAGTTCGGCTTTTAATATAACACTTTGAGATGTTCACATAATAGGGAATAAATTTTAGTAATGTAATTGCATCATTGGATGATATCTTATTGTTTAAATATACTTCAAGACCTTTGGAGAGAATGTCGTTATTTGCATGCCATTTCTCTTTATAATTTTAGAAATAACGATTTTTGGTAAGTCACTGCTATATTTGCAATTTCTATTTCAGCTATCTGTATTAGAATTCTCAGACATTCCATAAATTTAATTTGTTTATAGTCGTTGAAATAATTCGAATTCTAGTTATTTTTCTATACTATACATTAATGTAATTGATAATGTTTACGAAAACATAACTTATTTTGCCACAAGTTAGAAATGTCCAGGGGATAAAATGATAAACTGCCTAGATTTACTCGTCTCTTCAATGAATCACTGTCCGACGACGTATCACGTTAATGAATATTGTTTTCAATAATGGGCCTACTATTAATATAAAGCTTTCGAGATTTGTTGAAACAATAAAGATTAAAATTTAATAAGTAATGTAATTGGTTCACTGGATGATTTCTGATTATTTAAATATGTACTCCAAACAATTTCGAGAGAATTTCGTTGTCGGCATGTCATTGCTCTTTGGCACTTACACAATTTGTCTTTATAATTTTAGAAATAACGATTTTTGGTAAATCACTATCTTATATGCAATTTGTATTTCAGTTAATTCCAAGAAAATTCCCACACATTCCATAAATTGAATTCGTTTATAGTCGTTCAAATAATTCGTTATTTTTCCATATACTTTAAATAAATGATGTTGGTTAATTTTAATGGCTGCATGCGTTCTTTACTAGTAATATTTACTGATGAGTACTAGTAGAATAAAAGGCCTGTGATGTGATACATTTCAGTATAATATGTGAAAAAATATATATACACATTCTGATACTAAAAAATAATTATTAGAATTAATATATTATATTGCATATTATCTTTTTACACCGTTAAATACATCGTTAAAAGACTTAAGCTCTGTCAAAATTAATTGAAGAACATATATAATGAAAAACGTGTATGCAGTTCATGAAGAATCGCAGAGATTTTTCGAAAGATTTTTCGACAACTTTATTTCATTAAAATATTACATTTTTCCTATATACCGTAAAACTCCGATTATCCGAAAAGCATGGATAAAAGACCAAAGGGTTTTCGGTTAACCGGGGTTCCATAGGAATTTTCGGATAACCGGAAGGTCTCCTAATTTTATTCTATCAGATGACACTACTCACCCTTCTCACTTCCCCACAGTCAGGTAAAGCGTTAGTGCTTGCAGGTGCTGCAGGAGTCGGTATTCTGTTCGATTTCACCTTCATGTTTACATGTGTTTTAAATTCCTCCAAACTTTATTTACGATGAGTAATATTTTAAAATACAAACGGGTTTTTATAAACATGAAGAGATCATCGAGTTGAAAAAGATGATGTTGGCACCTCAATATGTTGAAGTGCAGATACAACAGCGTCAGATCTGTTGTTGTTTAAAAGGTGGCGTGATAAGGCCGCATTGAAGCAATGCAAAGTGGAAAAAAAAATCACAACATATTTTGTAAAGAAATGAAGTGTTGTATATCTGTCTATGCAATAAAATGCCTGCATTTACGCAATATTCCAAATAAGTGAGTTGACGCTGTTTTCTCTATCTCTATAAAAGAGTAAGTGGCTGTCTGCCTGCCTGCCCGCGGATTTCTCCGTAATTATAACACCTAGGACTCTAAAATTTTTGTCATGTGTAGATGTTGTCACCGGACAGTATACCTCGGGGCCGGATTTTTAAATTTTAATTTAGATTTTTTTAAATTAAAACGTGTATATGGAATTTTGGGTTCGAGGCTATTTCAAGCTCCTCCCATGAAATAGCCTCGGCAACGCCATCCGTGGCAACGAAGCAGCCAGCCAATGAGAGCAGTGTAACGACCGAAGAAATCTATGGCCTAGCCTGACTCGTGAGTTGCTGGCCTAGAGTTGTCCAGTTTTTGTCCATGGTTTTGTCGCCTAGCTTCGGAGGTTGACTGCCGTGTAAGCCGTGTAATCGAATCGAAAGGACAGTTTTCGATATGCAAAGAGACTGCAAGAGATGTTAGTTGGCAGGTCAAAAAGAAGTGAACCGAGCTACGCTAAGAGAGATGCAGAGAGAGTTGAACAGACGATGGTGAGCGGAAAATGATGTGTGCGCGTGAACAGTATATGATGGTTGTGTACGCTGGGGTTTTGATGGCAGAGTGTAATGTTTTTTAATTGTTCATCTTATTTTAACTTGTGTATCAACGATGCCTAATAAAAAGTGCTGGATGCTAATCATCACCTTGGATCACTGGAGTTCGTTAAGTCATTACAGTATGGCTCTTTCCACCCGACATCAATAGAGCTTACTGATTTTAGTTCAGATTTTCACCATAGGGGGCGCTTTCGTATCTTTGGTTCTATGGGCTGGATCATGACGGGGTATGCCTCATTCGACTCGACATCGATAACCTTAATGAATTCAGTTATGTTCGTATAGAACATATTGTGCCCCCTGGCGGTGGAAGGTGTAACTAAAGGATTTTGCAGGTAACTCGGGTTCTATGGGTCACATCACGACACGGTTTGGCTCATTCGAAACAACATCAATAGAGCTTACCTATTTTAGTTCTGAATTTCACCACCAAGGGGTGCTTTCCTATCTCTGTTTCTATGGGCTGGATCACAATGGGGTATGGCTCTTTCCACTTGACATCGATAGAGCTGACTGATTTTAGTTCGGATTTTCACCACAAGGGGTGCTTTCCTATATCTGGTTCTATAGGCTGGATCACGACGGGGTATGGCTCATTCGACTCTACATAGATAGAGCTTTTCGATTTTCACCACCAGGGGTGCTTTTCTATCTCTGGTTCTATGGGCTGGATCATGAAGGGGTATGGCTCTTTCGACTCGACTTACGGTAATATATGGGAGTGTGTATGGCACGCCCAGTGTTTGCTGTCTAAGGTAGTGGGGCCCCCAACATTAGATTTGTTTAAAAATAAAAAAATGTTCAACACTGATTTCAGGTACATTTAAGGTTGTTGGCACGGGCAACGCCGGGCGGGTAAGCTAGTTTATTTCATAAACAGCATGATTGTTGAAAAATAAATATTTTCATATGAAGGGTGTAGATGCAAAATTCACAATCTCCACTTTTAGAAACTGCAAAAAACTGATTATTATGAATAAACATGATATATTGGCACAATTTTTGTGTGATATATTTGTTGCCATAAGTTATTGCAACAAATATATCACAAAAAATGTGTGCCAATATATCATGTTTACTCATAACAATAAGTTTTTTGCAGTTTATAAAAGTGCAGATTGTGAATTTTGCATCTACACCCTTAATATTAAAAAAAAAAAAGAGTTTTAAGGTATTTCGGTTAAGCCGATTTTCGGATAACCGGGATTCGGATAATCGCAGTTCCACTGCATAATTATTAATTAACGAAAATCCAGTGTCTTCTCTACTATCATGTTTAAAAAATTCAACAAATCACCTTAAATTTTTTAAACACTTTCCAACATTGTGGAAATTGTTTATGAATTCGGTTTGTCTGTCTGTCCGTCTGTAACTCGCGTAAATATATTCGTGTTGCCACGCAATTGATATATGTTATTAAGTTTTACTATGGTATATTTGGTATTGAAAGTGAAGTGTGTAGCACTTACAGTTTTTTTACAGGAGCACTCAAAATAATTCGGTTACATTACGGTCTATAAGGGAAAAATCATTTGCGGCTTATTTTGATGATGTTACACAATTTCAAACACTAAAAGTGATATATATCAGCGAGGTGCACTACAAGAATCTTATTATAGAATATGGTGTGCATAGCACTTATAGTTCCTTTACAGGGACACTCAAAATAATTCTCATACATTACGGTGTATGGAGAAAAATCGTTTGTGGTTTATTTTAATAATGTTTCATTACTTCAATCCTATTGAAATCGATATAGAATATTGTGTGTATAGCATTCATAGTTCATTTACAGGGACACACAAAAAGATTCGGTATTGTCTGTTAAAAATAATTGCTGAATGTGCGTTTTCAGTTGATGAACGCGTTTTTTTAAATTTAACTCATTTTTTGTCTATTACTTTCTGTGTATAAATTCTATAGGTATTGTACAGGGCAGCACAAAAGTTCTCCTGACAGACATTCCAGAACGTGGGTTTTAAACTGAGCTACGCGTTTCCTAACTGAAATAAAATTTAGCATTATATGTATTATATATACAAATCTGTAGAGAATATACAACGCTGCAAAAAAGAATTCGGTTAATTTTACGAATATTGTTGGTAATTACAGAAATTCAGTTTTTAAATATCCTATGCTTTTTCCAAATTGCTTACTTAATTATCATCTTTCACCTTATTAAACGGTAAAGATTTGTAAAATTATTTTGAAAATGTTGGAAAGTGTTACATAATCTACGCATGACGCATGATTTTTCGTTCTTGTTATAAATACGGCGCTTTCTTACAACATAAATACAATCAGTTTCCGAAATAATATTGTGAATACATAATTAAGCATCATAAATTAAGTCTTCATAAAATTTAATTTGGTCTTCCAAATATTCGTATGCTAGTTCTGTTTCTATTTACATTGCTATAATTGATAACGTTCACGCAAACATAACTTATTTTGCCACAAGTTAGAATTGTCCAGGGGCTAAAATGATAAACCGCGCATATGGACACTTCTCTTGAAAGACGTGTCATGTTAATGAATAGTGTTTTAAACAATAGGTTGACTATTAATATAAAACTTCGAGATGTTGACACAATAAAGATTAAATTTTAGTAATGTAATTTGTTCATTTGATGATATCTGATTGTTTAAATGTACTCCAAGAAATTTTGACAGAATGTCGTTGTTTGCATGTCATTTTTATTTAGTACCTTCTTCATTTCTCTTTAAGATATAAAAATGTTCTAAATTAATGTTTAGTTTCTACATAATATTAATAACTTAAAAAAAAAATAATACGACTAACATGCTGAAATTTAATTAAACATACTACTTACCCCACCATCTTTCAAACTAAAACAACTAAACTGAGCATCAATTTTGATGCATCATCCCACGCTTCTTCTGAACCTACCATTAATTATACACTCTTTTCAGGTACAAATTTGAACTATGATTTTTCAACTTAATTTTACAGCTTCGAAGTAACAAGACTGCTGTTTTGGCAGACACTGAAAAGGCATTTTTGCAGATTCGCCTTGTTTAAACTGATATAGATATGACATGGTTCTTGCGGATCGAAGAACTCCCCCAAGATGAAAATCCTTCAAAGAATTTTATAATTATGAAAATCTGCGTGTATTATTTGGCGTAATTTCGAGTTCATTCCTGTTAGGAACAGTAATTAAACATCAGGTGAAAGGGTGTGCGATTTCGTACCCGAAAACTTGCTGCAAAATTAACACTTCCATGTATATACATTATTTACTGTTTGGAGCAGATACTGTTAATGAAGATTTAAATTTTTCAAAATAATCTTTAGGCATTTTTCAATAAACAAATATGTCCTTACGGAAGTGTCGAAGTAATTCTACTATTTTAGAAGAATATTTAAAGCAATTAAATATGAATGTTTGTATGGTTCGACAGATGCCGGTATCGACAAATGTATCTTCATTAAAGATCTTAGGATTAATATGGAACATGGAAAGATATATTTTCAGATTAGATAATCAGCGTCTTTTAGAATTTGCTCATTGCCACGAAAAGTCCGAAAGAACTGTAATTCAAGCGGCCGGGAGAATTTTTTTAACTATTGGATTTTTATAGCCATTCAAAATTATAATTAAAATGATTTTTCAGTCATCATGGATCACGACATCGACTGGAACAAAAAATGCCGGAATATTTAGAGAAAAAGTGGGATAACTGGTGCTCACAGATTACATGCCTTAGAAAGATAAAAGTTCCGAAGTATTATTTTAAGGATATGGAAAACTATGATGATGTAGAAGTTCACTGGTTACGAAAGCATTAAAGCCTTTGGAAGTGTAATTTATCTTAGATAGATATCACGACAATAGCAGCGTAAGAACACGTTTTCTTACACCAAAAAAGAAGATTAGTTCCCATAAAAGATCTAACTTTTTCACGTTTACAGCTGATGGATGCTATGATAAGAGCTATATTTCGTAAGCTGGTGATGTCCATTCTCAAGATAAGTGATAGCAAGGTACATTGTTGGACTGACTCACACATTGTACTTCACTTGATTAAGAGCTTATCCAGCACTTAGAAGCCATTTGTAATCAATAGGGTATCGGAAATCCAAACTTTAACAAATCCGATCAAATGGAGACATTGTCCTGGCAGTTCTAATCCTACTATTAACAAAAGGACTCTAACTTCTCGGCATCGAGCGCGATGATTTGTGGTGGTCAAGGCCTGGATGGTTAAATGAAGATTTCGAATTATGGCCTAAGAATGACAGAGAAGTAGATGAAGATAGGAAACAACTAGAAGCTAAAGTGAAGGTAATTTCCCAAAATGTTTGTTCATCAGAAAACCAGAAACCACATATAGAAATTGAGCATTGTAATATCTCCATTAAAAGTCATGAGATCAGTGGTAAGAATTAAAAAATATGTTTTCAATCTAAGAAGTCGTAAAAGTCTAAGAAGTCGTAAATTAAACGTAAAAAGTACATTATCTTCTGAAGTATTATTGATGAAGGAAGTACAAATGAAAAAATATAAGGAAGAAAGTGAGGCATTAGAATGGTAGAATCCCGTTAAGAAACCTTCAAGAATTTAGTGCTTATGTCCATATTTAGATGAAAATACATTGTTACGAAAAAGCGGCAAGAAGATTAATCAAGGTTATTTTTTTCAAATGAGACCAACCCATATTACCAAAGAATGAGAATTTTGCCGTGTTACTAATTATACAAGAACACAGAGTATCTATGCATAGTGGTGTTTCTATGACACCTGCACCAATAAAAATATGGATTCCACAATGAAAACAATTAATCAGAAAAAACTATTAGAAAATGCCTAATTTGTAAAAAAATATAATGCAAAGCCAGCTGACCAAATAATTGGTCAACTTCCAAACGAAAAAAAACCTAGAATCTGCTGCTTTTACCGTAATAGGATTGTATTTTGCAGGAACACACATATCATCACAAAAACTGAGAATAAAAACATTTGGAAGTCATATATTGTATTGTTCACTTGTGCCACAAGAATAGCCTTACATTTGTAAGCAGCTAGGGGTATGTGTACAAAATCTTTTATTTTGTCTTTTGGTCGATTTATTTCAAGATATGGAAATTATAAAATTCTTTTTTCCAATAATGCACTTAATTTTAAAACCGCTAACAATGAACTACAACAATTTGAAAAAAATATCATTAAAATCTAGAACTTCAGTATTTTATTTCAAATAAAGGTGTAGCATGAAGATTTACTTATCATTGGACGTTCCCTATGATGGAGAGGATTCTTAGAAAGACTAGAAAAAAGTGTAAGAGAACCACTAAGGAAAATTTTGGACTCTCATCCCAATTTATGAATTAGCAACAATTTTTGCAGAAATAGAAGCCATATTAAATTTGAGACCATTAACATGTGCAACAAGTAATTTTGGTGAGCCAGAGCCACTTACACCGACTCACCTCCTTGAGCTCAGAAGAGAAAACATTAGTAAATTTTAATTAATTTTTCCGGAGTGAAATTCGCCCGAAACTAATGAGTAACAAACAAGTGGATTTGTTCATTGCTAAACTGAGCGTAAAGCCAAAAAAGTGAAAGATTTCCAAGCTGGGAATCGAACCCGGGCCTACGGGACAGCGCTCTGAGCGTCTACCACTGAGCTATAAGGAACGATATCCCAACTTGACATCACTCACTCTTATATTATGTCGGACAGGCCTCAACTGCAGCACAAATCGTCCGCAGCATGTCGTCTAAAACTTGCACAGATATTGTGTGCTCTGGATGGATGACGGTTTCCATTTTGTGCTGCGGTTGCAGCCTCTCCGACATATATAAGAGTGAGAGATGCGGATTTGGGATATCGTTGGGATATCCCAAGAGTGCTATTCTGAGGCCCCTGGTTCGATACCTAGTTTGGAAAAATCTACTATATCGGCTTTACGCTCAGTTTAGCAATGAAAAAATCCACTTGATATAAAACATTAGTTCTCTTCTACATATTGACGAATTAGAAAATAAAAATTTTAATAATCATGTGACTCAATCATGTAACACATATTTAATTTTTTCTGTTCATATTTATGAAGGTTTTTTTTCTCCTGATGATGGTTATAAAGATTAACCGAAACGTCGAGGTTTGTTTTCTATATATGTAGTTTTAAAGTAACTCATATTTATTAAATCAAATTTACGTTGGAAGTAAGTGTTTGATGAGTACAAACAAACTTTGTTAAGAAGAAAGCTCTATCAAACAAATTGTTGAAACAGTAGTGGATTAAATAGAAGTAATAATACTTATTGAATTTATGTTTCATTAATCAATTTAAAACTCCTGAGCGACATAGAGATGCTGTCCTAGTAGGTGGCAATACTAAATCTAAACTTTTCTGGGATTTAGTATTAGTTAAAGAAATAATTCTTGGCAGAGATAAACTTATTCGTGCCTGTATGATAAAAACTGCTAAAGGACTGCTGAGCTGCTGAGAAAAACAATACATCTTTTTTTTTAATTCTTTGAAAAGTAAATGATTTCAATAGTTGAAATTGAATTTTTTTTACATTTTTTAATGTTTTAATATCTAAATATGATTCATTTACATATTTAATCGCTGAAATATATATTTTTTATTTTTCCAATTTGTTTGTTTACCAAATAAGTAAAAATATTTATTTTATCGATAATTTTATACTTATTTAATTTGAAAAGGTGATTGAAGGGGTTCTTATGTTTATATTACATATCTATACTCAACAATTCTTATTCATGCACAAAATCTGACTAGATATATTTTTGTAGCAATATATTATAAGAGTGTGACATTTTTCATTTATATTGATAATAACTTCATTATTTTATGTTTAATCCTTTATACTGTTGATAATGTGGTGACTAATTGTATAGTACAGTTCAGTACGTAGAAATTCAAATTTTATATTTTATCAGATTTGAGTTGTGATTTAAAATAATGTTTATTATGAGAACGTGTTTATGTTGATTTATTGTTATGTACTATCATATCCTGGGAGAGAGTGCGTGGATAATTATAATGTTTTAATAACAATTAGAGCGATAAATGGACGGCGATGACTTTGTTGTTTACGATGGGTTAGTCTCCTCCTGGTCACTTCATATTTTGTAGGGAATGTGTGATATAGATGGCTGTAAGAATATGTTTAATTTTTATCTCTAAATAATGTAACAAACTCGTAAATATATATTACAATTAAAATTAGAGAAAATGATACCTGTTTTATTATTTGAGTAAGTTGCAACCAATGAAGCTAAGATAGCGTTGTCAAAAGAAGTTTAATTAAAATCCACTGAACCTCGAGAATTCAGCGTTACAGTATTCCGTTTTAGAAGAAGAACCGAGGGGAATCTGAGCCGTTTGGCCTTGCGATAAATGAGTCGTAGCCATTTTTGTAGATTATTGTTTATATATATATACAGGGTGTTCCACGATTATTGGGACAAACTTTAAGGGGAGATTGGGGCGTCACAAGGATTCAGATTTGCTTAGCAACTCCTGATCGGAAACGGCTTCGTTCGCCGTTAGGTGGTGTTGTTCACAAGAGCATTGGAGAAAACCAGCGTTCTCACATTAGAGAATTTTTTAATTCAGAATTCATACCAGAAACTGTACATAGCACGTTTGATTAATAAAAATTAAAAATATTTCCAGATTTTAACTCGAAATGCTGGAGGAAACAGGCCTGTATTGCCGCAGTCATTTAAGCTGTCATTGCCCGCAGAGGAGTATGCAACGATTTACGAACACCGAGCTGGCAGACATGCACCTGATTTACGAATTGGCACACGGAAATGCACGAGCAACAGAAATATTGTATCGCGAAAGGTACTCATAGAGATATGCACCGGAGCGCCGGATGTTTATCAATTTACATCACAATTTGTGTGAATAGGGATCATTATCAGGTAATAGGCATAGTGAAGGCGGGCCACAAGTGACCTGAACTCCCAGCATGGAGCAAAATGTGTTGGATACTGTTCGAAGGAATCCGAGTACCAGCGTACGAGCCGTCGCTGCTGCCGTCCAGAATATCGAGGTAGTGTTCATCTTGTTTTGAAATGTGAAGGCTTACACCCATACCATCTGCAAAGTGTTCAGTCATTGCTCCCCACAAATCATATACTGCACGTGTGCGTTTTGCACGGTGGTATCTCGACCCATGTTGCCCAGACGCGCATTTCCCATCCTATGTTTTATTCACGCATGAAGCGTACTGCACGCGAGATGGTGTGTCCAACCACCACAATGTGTATTTATGGGCTGGCGAAAATCCCCATGGCGTGTGACCAGATGCTTCTCAATATCGCTTTCAGTGAATGTTTAGGCTGGTGTGGTCGGCAACCTCTTAGTCGGGCCTTTCTTGTTGCCAGAACCTCTAACACCTGCAGATTATCTCATCTTTCGCTACCAAGCTTACGTGACACTATGCCACAACATGTCAGACGCCATATGTGTTTTCAACATGATGGGGCACCTCCCCATTATGGCAGATGTGTTCGTGAACATTTGAATCAGGTGTCTGGTCATCGATGGATTGGCCGTGGTGGACCGGTTTCCTGGCCACCACGCTCTCCTGATTAAAGCAGCATAGATTTATTTCTTCGGGATGCACTGAAAAGTGCTACCGATATGGATATGGTTGCAAGACTCGTAATCTGCAGTGGATATGCAACAAAATCCAAGTGTAATTGAGTAAGTCCGCCAACCCATGGTCCGACGGTGTAATGCATGCATCGCTAGCAATGATGGAAACTTTTAACATATTTTGTGACATTTTCACATATCATCTACCACAGCACATGTAATATCTTTGACCAATAAATTATTTCAGATGATATCAGTTTTGTGTCTCTTCGTTTCTTGAACCTATCATACTACTTTCCCATGACTTTTCCGACGAAGGGTTGCTATGCAAATCTGAATCTTTGTGATGTCCCTTACCTCCCCTTAAAGTTTGTCCCAATAATCCTGGGAAAGCCTGTATATATATATATATATATATATATATATATATATATATATATAACTAATTAGATTTATTTTTCGGTCATCAAATTTGTATTCTTTCTAATTCCCTTCTATGAGTTCAGAGAGCTTTTTCTGGACGGTATCTTCCCTTCCCACACCTCTTCTTCAAGGCTTATCATAAAATTCGATTTCAATGGAAAAAATATAAAGTCTATTATATCTGTAGCCTACTAATAAAGACAATTATGATTCTCATCGTAACATATTTAAAAAAATTTAATTATTTAATTAGTAAATATTAAACACGCTGATTTTTCAAATAACATAAGAAAAATAATAAAAAAGAAACATTTCGGGATAAGATCAGTACTTTTCAAAATTTCTATTTTCTAAGGTATTTTAAAAAAAATAACAATAAAATTTCATAATTTTAGAAATATTTTAATAAGTAGTGTATCTCTGGGTCTGGAAGAGATTTCAGCCCGTTCCACGCCCCGTCCGTGGGTGCGGCAATGTATATTTATCTTTAATGAATGACCTTCTTTATACATTTGTGAAAATGTGATGAAGAAATTTATTAATGTATTTAATCATGTATTATGAAGAAACACAAATAATATAACTCAAGACAGCATATATATACTTATAATTTTTTTATGAATGTATTATCTGTTATTAATGTATATCAGTTAATGTATTATTTTTTATTATGAAGGATATGGATTTTTATTTATTTTGTTGTTTAAGATATACACGAGTGTTTTATTTATTTATTTTTATTTTATTTTTTACATATGAGGACGTGAATTTCAAAACTCGACTCATCCAAAAAATCAAATTCGAGGAAATCGCGAAAAACTTCTGACTGCTTCCATTGGTTTTCATTGTAAACCAGGATTTTAGAACGATAGAAAAACATGCTAAAATTAGTTTTTCTTCAGATTGTAGTCATTTTTCAGTGCAGATATACCAACAGAATCGATAGAAAAGACACGAATTTTTAAATTTTTGATAAGGCGAGTTGTAAAACTCACGTCCTCATATTATCTTAATATTTTAAGTTACTTATGAAACCACTTCATGAGAAGATTTTAAAAATATTAATCTACATTACTCCCGTAACAATATATATTCATGTAAATATATTAAAAAAAATCCCCAAAATTTATCTCTTATAGCATTTATGTCTTGTTTAGTTAATTGTTTTTGGTTAAATAATAAATATATAAGTTAAAAATACCAAATGATATTGTTTTATTTCACATTTCTTTTTCAGACAATACATGTCCTTCTATCTTTATAGCAACGAAACTAATAAATGCCAAATAGATATATCGTTCTCATGGTCATTAGTCAGTAAGAGTAATACAGATGTTGAAGACAGATTTAGGGCTTTCCAGATTTGTTACTCTTCCGCTATTTAAAGCTTCTTTGAGTCCAAAATCATTTTAGACGTCAGTATTACGAATGCTTCATATTTATGGTTTAAAACATAATATTTAAAAATGTAAGTGCATAGTATTATTATAATAGAGTAACTTGTAATAGAGTGTTGTACTGCAAATGTGTTTACTTATTTTACTGTTCCTCTTTTGTAACATTTACTGCATGAATCGTTTCAAAATATGTTTTAACAAATTTCAACAATAGTATTCTTATATTACTCTTTAAATGTGACTCGGTGAAAAAAAAATCATCAATATATTTTTCCTTAAATCTTTAGTTTCATTTTTTGCGGATTTTTTTCTGTTATATATTTTTAATCTGTTCTACCAGGAATACTTACCAAGCACTTCGAGATTGTAGTGAATAGATTTTTGTGAATTGTTAACTACCATAGATATCTGCAATATGTCGTACTACCATTTCTAATAGTAGTCTTTGTCGTATTTGATTACAAAAATCTGCAATTAAATAAAATAAAGATTACTAATAGAAAGACATGGTACGAGATTTGGCGGATATGCAACTAATTCATGAAAACATCCCCCCGTGTGTGGCATGGTTTTTCAGCACAAGTGGTGAATAAAATTTTAATACTTTTCAACAACATAAGGCGGCGTTTCTGGGCAGACTAGAATTTTATAATAAAGCTTCAAGAATATTTAAAAAAAATTGTGCATTTTAACTTAGTATAAATCCAGTTTTTCGCGATTATCTCGTTTATAATTAATTAATGTTCAGAAATATATATGTTAGAAGAATGTTATTTAAAACGTTATCTTTCGACTTTCTTTTGTATTCGATTTGTATATTATACAATCAGATTCTATGCAGCAATTTTTTTTCGAAATATATTTTATTCAGAGAAGTAGTTTAAACACAAATTAAACATGTGAAAAATACTGTGCATGTGCTAAACACATGTCAATGTATAAACAACGTATAAACAAGTCAATACATGTAAATGTATAAACAATGTACAAACAAGTCAATACTTGTAAATATGTGAACAATGTATAAACAAGTCAATACATGTAAATGTTTAAACAATCTATAATCAAGTCAATAGATGTAAATGTATAAACATTGTATAAACAAGTCAATACATGGAAATGTATAAACAAGTCAATACATGGGAATGTAAAAATAATGTATAAACAAGTCAATACATGGAAATGTTTAAACAATGTATAAACAAGTCAATACATGGAAATGTATAAATAATGTATAAACAAGTCAATACATGTAAATGTATAAACAAGTCAATACATGAAAGTGGATAAACAATGTATAAACAAGTCAATACATGTAAATGTATAAACAATGTATAAATAAGTCAATACATGTAAATGTATAAACAAGTCAATACATGAAAATGGATAAACAATATATAAACAAGTCAATACATGTAAATGTATAAACAATGTATACACATGTCAATACATGTAAATGTATAAACAATGTATATACAAGTCAATACATGTAAATGTATAAGCAATGTATAAAAAAGTCAATACATGTAAATGCGTAAACAATGGCTAAACAAGTCATTACGTGCAAATGTATAAACAATGTATAAAGAAATCAATACATGTAAATGTATAATGTATAAAAAAGTCAATACATGTAAATTTATAAACAGTGTATAAACAAGTTAATACATGTAAATGTATAAACAGTGTATAATGTAGTCAATGCATGTAAATTTATAAACAAGTCAATACATGTAAATGTATAAACAATGACTATATGACTAAGTATTTGAAACATCAAACTTAGTTTTAATAATAGCTTCCTTCCATTCATATTGAAAATATTAGTTTTTATATTTTTTTAAGCGTTCATAATATGATATTGCTTCGTTAGAACTCCGTTTATGATTTCCAAATGATATTAAATTTCTAAGGAGTTGTATTTTGATAATTTTATATCTAGATCGCGACCAGATGTATACAAAAGTATATTTCAGAACATAAAATGTGACAACCTACGTGCTGTGCAAAATACAGCATACATATTTTGGTATTAAAATTGTCTCTTAATTTTGCAGTTATTTATTGTTTCATTTAATCTCCTTATTGCAAAAATACATTAGATACCCACATTCCTTCTTTATGTCTCTTGTTTCTGTGAAAATAAAATGAAATCGTTTTTAACATTCTAAATTTGTAACAAAATACATAAATGTTACGTTATTGATTAAATAAAAATTAGAAAATCACTAACTCGTAAGAAGAATTAATCCCTTTTAATAATATATTTAAAAAAATTCTTACTTCGCTCGTGGGTTATTAACGCCTTTATAATAATCGATATCTTGTGTAAAAATTATTTTAATTGTATCGTTAGGCGTAAAACATCTTAATTTCGCATAGAAATGAACATTGACGAGGAAAATAAAAATATAGGATTTGCAAAGAAATATTACTTTCATATTATTACATCGCGATAAATCTTCTAACTCAAATGAATATATTGTATATTTCCATAAACATACGTTATTTTCAGTTCAGTTCACAAATCTTGTCGTCTGCGAGCCAAAATATCTACAACTGAGTTCTAAACTAAAACAATGGGGAAAAAATTACACATTTTATTTTAAACCAGTCGCATGTGCCAATCCCAAAACTTTCTTCTATCTCACACAGATTTCGCATACACTAAAAAGAAACAGCACCAATTTATATCCAGATCTAACTGAATCTAAACTTTTATTAAATTCCGTGCATTAGTTCTTAAGATATGACTATTGTTAAAATCGTGTGAATCCTGCAAAATGCAGCATAGCAGCGCCACCAAATTGTAGATTTAGACCAAAACCTAATCCACAACAACTTATGACTACTTCTAACTGAATCTCAAGTTTGATGAAAATTCGTGCATTAGTTCTTAAGATATAGTTATCGTGATAATAACGAAAAAAGTAGCATAGAAGCGCCACAATTTTGGGGGCAATTTACGCCAAAACGTTAGCAGTATCTATTTATGTCAAGGTCTAACAGAAACTGAAGTTTGATGAAATTCCGCGCATTAGATCTTGAGATATAGCTATCGTAAAAATCGAGAAAAAGTGGTATAGCAGCGCCACCTGTTGGGATATCTGCCCCAAAACATAATCAGCGTCTGTTTATGTCAAGGTCTAACTGAACCTGAAGTTTGATAAAAATAAGTGAATTAGTTCTTGAGATAGAGCTATTGCGGAAATCGCAAAAATGCAGCATAACAACGCCACCTGTCGGACGATTTTCACCCAAAACTAATCAGAACCAAAATATATTAGGGACTAACTGAATAGAAAGTTTTATTAAATTTCGTGCATTAGTTCTTGAGGTAAAGAGCCCATAAAATTTTTGTCACATACAGACAGACAGACAGAGTCACGGACAGACATTTTCTAAAAATGATCAAATCGTGTTCAGGACCTTCTAAAACGTATAAATCCGTCGAAAACCGAATGTCAAAAATTTTCATGAATCCAATACTTTCTTTTTGTAAAGATAGAAGAAAGTAAAAATTACTTCGTGAATCATAAGTAACCTGACCTATAATTTTTTTTTTTAATGACATGTTTATTTTAGAAAATAACAAACTATAAAAATATTATCGAAGTAATATATTAATATTGGACATTTATTTAATATTACTTGACATGATTAAAATGAACTGGTAGTTTCAACAAGTATATTCATGCCTGAGGTTGTTTAATAAATAAATAATAATAAAAAAAAAGTTATGCCATCGCAACATAAGCAAATGCTTGCAAAATACATTTAGTGATTTTCTTATAATGTAAAAATGGGAGTAATTCCTAATACAAATCCACTTTTAAATGCTATTGACTTTAATAAATTAATAGTTTCTAATTAATAGAAGAAAAATTACATCTGGTTTTACATTATAAACAACGAATTTAAGACATTTTGACAATTGATATTAATAGATAACTAACACTGTGATGATGAAAAATAATACTTCATAAAAAAATTAATAAATATAAAATACTATATTCAACTGCGAATAATTGAATATTAATAATTCAAGTTTTTAAACATTATTTTGTTTACTGGTAACGATGAATTTTATTAATTATTTTTATGCTTATATTACCTATATATTTATTATTAAAAAATTAGTACCAAATTATTTTTAACCCATTTTCGGCCAAAGGTGCGTAAACGCACCATTTCAATAAATATATTTTTATTAGCACTGTGACGTATATTTTTCACTAATTTTATTTTTCTGTTACTTTTAAGGATTCTGGAGATATCTATAAAATATTAGTAATTCAGTTGAAGTAATCACTTTCTGTTGAGAAAATTTCAAAATATGCTTGTTTTTTACTTGAAACGGTTATTGACAAATTCGACATTTTGAAAATGCATAATTATTCAACTTGAGATTAATCATATGTTTTTATAATGGAGTAAAGTTGCAAGTTTTGTAAATAAAATAAAAATAAAACAAATGCCATAAGAAAACTTATTTTTTTTATTTAAATTTAATGGTAAATTAATAATGGTAAATTAATAATGGTAAATTAATAATGGTAACGTCAAATTAAATAAAATATTATTTTTCACGCAAGAAACTTTTTTGGTGTTTTAATGAATGTAATATAAGCAAATTTCAATGCAAATAATACCACATTTTATAAAATTTCTATGCTTGGCCTAAAATGGGTTAAAAATAATTTTTCATTAATTTCCTCACCATGCTTATCCAAGATTTATTTTCCGAGGTTTAAATTTTATGAACATAGTAGCCGTAGTAACCGTCGCTTAGCTCTAACAAAGCCAGCCAGATCCTATCAAATGCGAATTTTAATAAAATGAACCTTTAAATACAGAAATTATAAAGCTAAACTAAATCATTATATTCTCAATACAGTTGTATTTAATTTAGTAAAAGAAAAATTTTATGTTTATTTAAGGTTTTGGTATCACTTTCTTTCAAACTTAATTAACTTATTCTATTACAATACTTGCTTATAAACTACATTTGTCAACTTCACTCATTACAATTCTACTTAGTCTATTTCGAAATCTTGTTTCTTCAGTAGTTTCTTTATGTATGCTTGCTGACTGTCTCACTAGTCCTTCTTCTCTAATTTCTTCTCGTTGTTCATCTGTTACGTTTCTCTCAATGTATCCATTTTCTTCCGTTGTGAAGGTAAGTGTGCTTCTCGCTTCTTATCTGTTTCATTTCTTTGCTGTTCTTTCTGTTTCATTCTTTTCGTTTCAGCATTGGCAAAATCTCTTCCAGTTTTATGTTTCGGCATCCTGTTAAATGTTAAATTTACTTTACACACTAAAATTCTACTTAATACATTGTTCACTACCTCAAGCAATTCACTTTCACTTGTTACGTTTAAAAATTTTCACTGAAATTTATTTCACATTGTATCACTTTCACTTGATCCGCTCTAATCGATTTCCAGAAGTACACTAACGTATACGTCTCGCTGTCGCCGATATATTCCCTACAGAGAAGGAACGTATCCCCATCACAGCAAGATAATAGAAGATTTTGGACATACCGTTACCGGTTTCTAGAACATTCTAGAACGTTCTCGAACGTTCGGGAAGAGGAAGTCCCTTCGATGTTCCAGATCCGTCTGGAACATTCTAGAAAATTCATGAACATTCCGGTATCGAAAATACCTTTGAAATTTCGGAACCTTCTGAGACATTCTAGAATATTATGGAACATTCTAGTTATTATAGAGCATTCGCAAACTTTCAGGAACATTCTTGAACATTTTACAATGTTCCCGAACCTTTTGGAAGATTCTAGAACGCTCTCGTACATTCTACAAGATTCTATAATATTCTATAATATTCTCCAAAATTCTTGAATACTCTAGAACATTTTGGATCAATCTGGCCACTTTAGGCCACTTCGGCACTCGCTCCCAAGCTGCTTCAACGACTCCCGATGAGAAGTCCATTGGTGCGATGTCCTCTTTTGACACCCACATCTCCGAACCCAATACCTGCTGATGTTAAGGAAACAACGATGATAATTTAAGGACACCCTGTAATGCAAATAATTTAGCCCAAATAAAACATAAATTTTCAATTATAATATCAAGCAGGGCGGTCGCTCTGCCAAGCCAAGCTTTAAAAAAAAAAAAAGCCACACAAACAACGCCAAGAACTGAACTAGACCGCTACTGCTTATTTACAGGAATCAACTTCGCAATGTTAAATCGACAAAACATGCCAGATTAAAATATCAGATATCAAATAAACCAAGCGTCACAGAAAAAAAAAACGAAAACTAGAAGAATCTAATGAAGAATTTCTTCAATTTAAGATCAAACTCATCTTCATAAGTGATTTATAAACAGAGATATAGATTTTTTTTTTAAAACGTCGAGATACTTAAAATGATCACTTTTTTCTTCGTCAAACTTTTTTTTTCAAACAACCTACAGACCTTAATATTCGGCAGAATAAAAAAAGGATTGCATTTTTGGACAAGTAATTACGTAATCTATGTGCTTTTATAAAATTCAGTGTAAAAAAATATTATTTTCTATCCTTAATTAGCAAAAAACTGTTAATTAACTTGCCGATTAAAAAATTATGCCAAAACAGAGATAAAACATGCCAACGACCATGTACCAATGTGACTGTCCTCAACAGTTCCGGGATGCCGCATCGCTTTTTCATATGCCAAGCGGCCATTTTTATTCAAAATTATTTTTTCGAATAAACTGCATAAAAGTTACATTTTAAGAAAGATCGTTCAAAATAAATTAATATTTGAGAGATGACTTGCGTTCAATTATGTATATATTCTGCAATAACTTCAGTCGAAAGATTCGCAGTTCAAATTCTCTATTCATAAAAGTAAACAAAAAAAAGATTGATTCGTCGTGAACATTTAAAATATTAAATCATGGAGGTAATCATTCGCAAAGCAAGTTCTCCGCGAATGAATTTTTGGACCGCTGCCTCGCGTCAAAAAAATAATTCGCACCAGTGAGACAATCAAAGTTTACCATAATTATGTGCTATACAACTCAACTTTCGGACCTTTTCTTGACGTAAATTGAACTCATGTAATAATATTTAATGAATCAGATTTTTAGCATTTTTAAAATCGCTCATACAGCTTTTATTTATCGCGTGTACAAATTAGAAATGATACTTTGATTTTGAAATCAAATGTTTTGATTTATGATATTATTTCTTATTTATTTATTTATTTTCTCTTTTAAATGAAAAGTGTGAAGTATTTTTAATTTATGTAATATAAGCATTTTAGATTAAAGTTAAGTATTTTAAATGAAATGAGTGACAGGTTTATAATTTAAAATTAAATTAATTGTAGTATGAATGACGGTGATGGGAACGATATTTGGCGAATTATCATCTGCTCCCGGCTAACAAAAATACTCATAATTAAAAAAAAAGAATAAAAATAAATAAATGATAGTTTGTTGTAAATAAAATCATATATCAAAAATAATTTATAGAATTAAAATAAAAAATAAAAGTAAATAAACAACAATTTCCATAACAAAGTTTTCGCCAAATTGGCGGGGGAGGGGGGGGAATCGCGCCAACGTGCGTATGTGACATTTGTGCCCAAAAAATATGCGAAATGCTACCATGATCGCAAAAGTTCATGATTTGTCTATTAGAATCTTCCGATTTGGCGAAGGATTAAGGGAAAATTAAATTATGAATAAATGTAACGTGTTGCAATGTTTAACATACATTTAAGGGAGACCAAACTGGTCGCCAGTGGCGGCTAGTCTCTATAATAAAACCGTAAGTCATGTGACTGTCATCAACAGTTCCGGAAAGCCCGCATCGCTTTTTCGTATGCCAGGCGGCCATTTTTATTCATAATTATTTTTCTAATAAAACTGCATAAAAGGTACATTTTTAGAAAGATCGTTCAAAATAAATTAATATTTGAGAGATGACTTACGTTCAATTAGGTGTATATTCTGCAATAACTTCAGTTGAAATTAGCTTCGCAGTTCAAATTCTCTATCCATGAAAGTAAACAAAAAAAAAAAAAGATTCATTCGTCGTGAAGTTTTAAAATATTAAACCATTAAACCATGGTGATAATCGTTCATAAAATAAGTTTTCCATGAATGATTTTTTGGAGCGCTGCCTGGTGTCAAAAAAGTAATTCGCACCAGGACCTGTAAGACCATCAAAGTTTACCATAATTTTGCTTGATAAAGTGCTGTACAACTCAACTTCCTTCGGAATCTTTTCTTGACAAAGTTGAATGTAAACAAATACAAGTCATGTAATAATATTTAATGAATCAAATTTCGAAACGAATTGTCAGTTAATTTGATATTTATGTATTATACGTGGCAGGAAGAGAGATCACCTAAAATGATTGTTAATTGCCAATCATATTTACCATTGTTAATGACCAATCGCGTTCCAAATAGTAATTTAATATACATTTATAAAATACATAACATCATTAAGTACTTTTATGTTATTTGGGTGCAAATCTCGCCAATATCATTTTTAAAATCGCCAATACCAGCTTTTATTCTTCACGTGTGCAAATTAGAAACGATACTTTGATTCTGAAATCAAATGTTTTGATTTATGATATTATTGTTTTGGTACTTTTCCGTTATACGGACACCATTGTCGCCAAGCATGCATTTACATACATTTAATACATACATTTACATACATTATGCATTAGCATACATTTTGGCATCGTGTCCGTATAACGGAAAAGTACCTATTTTTTATTTTTCTATTTTCTATTTTAAATGAAAAATGCGAACGGCATGCATTTTAAATTGAAAAAGCTGTCGCAGACGCTCCGGGGTCGGCGCGATTTTTGTTTTGCGCCATATTGACGAGAAAATCCCATTTTCAGACACCTGTTAGAGATTGCTAAAACAACATGTTACTTTTATTTTATTATGAAATAAGTCATTTTATATTTTAAAAAAACACACAATTTTATTTAAAAACGCACACAATCATTAATTTGTTATAAAACACACAATATTTAATTTATTATAAAGCATGCGGAATCTGCTCTACCAGGTTGCCATACGAAGCAAAATCTAGCCGAAAACGCCGGGTTGGCCAGGCATAAAATCGCCATTTTGGCGCCAAAATGATACCCCGGTGCGTCTGCGACAACTGTACCCAAAAGGACCCATCATTAAAAATGGTTAATAATATAGAATTAAAGTAAAATAATACAGAATTTTTTTTTTTGTATACACTTACTAAACACATAAAATCATATTGATGGTTTTTAGATTAGACATTTAAGGTAGAAGTTTTATTTGGGGTATGTTATATCCACCGGAATGAATATGAGATATATATTCTAATCACATATTATATACCCATGAATATACTATACATATCTATACCTACTACATCAATAGAACCGTCTTCAATAGTCTTTTATATTTCTACTACGTAATATTAACTATAGAGTTACAATATAGAGAGAAAAAACGGGTTGCTGTAATTAGAATTATAGGTACCAATGTTGGCGCGGCGTATTTTACCTGTTACGAATCTTAATAGTCAGTAGACATTAAGCAGACATGCCGAAATAAGAGAATTACGCTATTATAAAAACTCTTGAACTATATCAAGAAAGGGGAGTAGAGAAAAACAAAGTCGTACAAGGCATCTAAAAGGAAGTTCGTGAATTTTAATCAGATAGTACGTCATGGGTCAAAAGTCCTGACAGAAAATATGGTTTAAAGCGAATGCGATTATCAAAACTGGCCTTCAAAAGTTCAATTTTCCACCAAACCATACTCGAAAATTACGTGTAATAATATGTAGCCCGATTATGGCACATTACTCAAGACGTTTTAGATGAGAATAATGATAGAATTTATAATCTTTCGCAATCGAGTCTACAGCCAAAGTTAACGAAAAACAAAAATAAATATTAGCAACAATATGGTTCAGTGTAAATGTGGATATCATTAAAGACTTTCACAAAATAGACTTCATTGGAACAAATCGTATTAACTAAAATACGCCAATTGGCAATGGACCCAATTACGAAAAATTACTTAATATGTTTAAGAATCTCCGCCTTAGAGAACATATTGCAACTGATAAGCAAACGGACATGAAGGACAAATGCTTAAGTGGGTTAAGCGGTTTTTATCATGGAAGATGAAATACATAACAACAAAAAATATGCAAAATGCTACCATGATCGCAAAAGTTCTTGATTTGTCTATTAGAATCTTTCGGTTTGGCGAAGGATTACGGAAAAAAAATTAAATTATGAATAAAAGTAACGTGTTTCAATGCTTAACATACATTTAAGGGAGACCAAACTGGTCGCCAGTGGCGGCTAGTCTGTATTATAATAGCACAAATCAGTTACAGGTTATAACCACATCAAATTTCATCTGCAAGTCAGCCATTTTCTTCTGAAGATATTTTTTTTTAAATAAAACTTCACAATTATAAGAACACACATTTTATCAAACAATTAAATATGACTGCAAACTGTGGCAGATGATTGTTTCTAACATGAATAAGTATGAGAAATTGCCGGTCATGGACATAGATCTGGGTAGCTCAGTCGCACAGCGTCGGCATGGTACGCATAAGGTCCCAGGTTCGAGTCCAGGTCAATTTTTCACTCACGTTTGTTTAGTGTATTTCATTGTCTGATAAAATGCGTGTTCTTATAGATATTGTAAAATAAAGTAATCAGACGTAGTGTTTATGTTTTAAATATATAATTAACGTTTTTAGAAAAATCTTTAAAAATAAATTAGTTTTTGAGGGAAGATGTACCTTCTAAAATGTATACATTAAGAGTTATCGCCATTTAAAATTTCTTTCCAAACGTAAACAAAATTTTTGAAATGAATTAAATGTGATTCATTTATTTCTAAAAATAAAAAAAACACGGTAAAGGTCAGGCATTTCGTTCGCAGGAATACCTTTCACGTCATTTTCCTATAAATTAATGAAATCCAGTTGTTAAATTATTTTTGTTTTAGAAGTGAAGTTTCCAATTAAATTTATTTAACAGTATAATGTTTAATTGAATAAAATATTGTAAATCTAAGAAATTGCTAAGAAATTCCAAACATGCACAGGGCAACGCAAAAAATAAATAAATAAATAAACAAAAAATAAATAAATAGATAAATAAATAAATAAATAAATAAAAATCAGCTTTTTGAAATTCTAAAAATTGTTCATATATCTTAATTAAAAGCTAAAGGAGGGTTTATTTCTATATTATTATATATATAATAGTAATTTCAGCAAATATATTAAATTCCAATGCGATCTGTTTTAAACTTAAAGATAGTTTATAACACATGATAAAAAATTTATAAAAAAGAATGGCGCGTCACATTTCCGGGAGGGGATGGGGAGGGGTGTGAACAAAATTAGGAAGGATAATAAGGCTATCTGCTTGAAACTTTACGATATTTTATAACACATAACATAAATTTAAAAAATAAAGCCGCGTCAAAAATTATAGGGAGGGGCGGAGCGCGTTTTGCCTACACAACGGGGGGGGGGGGGGGGGCACTTTTCTAAATTTAACAATATCCGTCATGTCACATATCGTTACAAAGGGCTGTGACCACTTATTCGTGTTATGCACCACAGGTGTCACCCCACATTTTGCGCCTCCTCCGACACTACTCATGTGATATATTGTTCGAAAGGCCTGTGACCGCTTATTCATATTATGTATCTTCGGGGTCCATCCTCCCACTTTCAGCTTTTCTAAATTTTGCCGACACCTCTCATGTGATATATCGTTGGAAAGGTCTGTGAACGCTTAATCATAATATGCAGGGGGGGGGGGGGGTGTTCTAAATTTTGCACATACCCCTCATGTGATACATCGTTGGAAAGGTCTGTGACCGCTTAATCCTATTATGCATCTCCGGTGTTCAAAAAGGCAGATTATAGATTATGTGTTCTTTCCTCACTAAACTCGTGTGGTTCTTCATGCAAAAATAGAAGAGAAAAAATTAGCCTCCTCAAGATAAAAAATTTGGATTGACAAATCCCTGGACCTTCAAAAAGTACACTGACAGTAAAGGATCCCCCCTTTTGCCACCCAAACGCGATTAGCTTTCACCGCCAGGGGACGATTTTCTATCTCTGTTTCTATGGGTCGGATCACGACGGGATATGGCTCATTCGACTCGACATCGATAGAGCTTTCCGATTTTAGTTCGTTTTTTCACCACCAGGGGGCACTTTTCTATCTCTGGTTCTATGGGCTAGATCACGACGGGGTATAGCACATTCGACTCGACATCTATAATAGCCTTAACGATTTCAGTGCCCGAGGTTCATACAGAACAGAATGCGCTACCTGGTGGTGGAAGATGGAACTTGAGCGTGCGCAGCACGACTGCTCTGCGGTGCCGAAGGCAGCGGGGACCCGTGTCGGAAGTTAGTTTGGTTAGAGGTTTATACTACTCGATGTGCAAATTAAGGGATTATCCGGTGCCGAAGGCAGCGGGGAACCAGGTCGGAGGTTCGTTCGGTTCGAGGTTTATCTTATTCGAAGTTTTACAAGATTCGAGGCCCCGATGTAAATTAGGGGCCCGCTAGCAGGCGCAGCCAGCCTTTGCTAATAATAAAAGAGCGTGATATCACGTTTGATTTCAAATGCAGCGCTGACACGCTATGTACGTATACCATTTTTATTCATTTCATCGATAAGTCAGTGATATTTTTGAACGGGGGATAACAAGTATTATAACAAGCCACATTTAGTATGTTGTTATTTGTTTAATTGAAAAATCTACTGGTATTTCTAGTTAACCTTTTAAACAATGACTGAAAGTAAAATGTAATTTTAAATTATTTCTCATGTTTAGATTACTTAAATTATGTTTATTCTGTTTAAAAAAAAAAGAAATGATATCTACAAAAACAACTTTTCAAAAGTAAAAAAAGGCCAAGCGTAAAAAAAAAAAAAAAAAAAAAAAAAAAAAAAAAAAAAAAAAAAAAAGTTGTGGCTAAAAAATGGTGTGATATCAAATTTCCAAGCTATTATATTACTTTTTTAACTTTTTTCCATTAAATAAGTTATCATACATATAAGTCGAGTGCCTACGTATATGTTAATAGAAATCGTTTTCTCCTGTATTAAATACATCCTAACGAGTTTCTGAAAATTCAATTTTTTTCAAATTATGCATGATGAGCTTGGCGGCCATCTTTCCATATTTCTAAGCACCCAAATTTCTAAAGTAAAAGCGTAATATGTTTGCAATGTAATATGTTTATAACAATTTCGAACTTCAGATTTTAACTACGGATAGATAGATAAGACTGATATTTTGAGAAATTAATTTTTACTAGTTTGAAATTATTAATTACTCTAAAAATAAATCATAAGATGAATCTTTAAGATAAGTCATCATTATCTTAAGACACAATTTTCAGAGCATACAAATCTATAAATGAAACAATATATTAAAATATTTGCTTAAATAACAATTTTGAACTTCGGATTTTAACTACGGATTTGGATGCTTAGAATTTTGTGAATAATATGCAAAGATGGCCGCCAAGCCCATCATTCATAATTTGAAAAAAAATTGAATTTTCAGAAACTCGTTAGGATGTATTTAGTACAGGAGAAAACGATTTCTATTAACATATACGTAGGCAATCGACTTATATATATGATAACTTATTTAATGGAAAAAAGTTAAAAAAGTAATATAATAGCTTGGAAATTTGATATCACACCATTTTTTAGCCACAACTTTTTTTTTTTTTTTTTTTTTTTTTTTTTTTTTTTTTTTTTTTACGCTTGGCCTTTTTTTACTTTTGAAAAGTTGTTTTTGTAGATAAGATATACATTAATCAGCATTTTCAATGGCATTCATTAATAATTTTTGGTAAATTCAAAGTATAATTCCTTAATAACTTTATGACAGATTTGATAAAATTTTAATATTAATTATTATTTTATTTCAATTGTTATTTGATTAATAACGTTCTGAGTTGAAACTTTACGCATGTTAACTTTTTTGCGTTATTAAAAAAATGTGTTGTGATTTACAAATATGCAATAATATTTTTTGTCATGTTCTTAAATAAAATGTTTTAATTAAGAAACTCCAAAATATAATAATTTGTGGACATTCTAAAACGCAAATTATTTAGCGCAAATATAACATACATTTTCAATTATAATATAAAATATACATTAATCAGCGTTTTCAATGACTTCATGAGCAATCTTTTGATAAATTTTATAAGTAATTTGTTAATAATTTATTGATAAATTTGATAAGTAATGCATGAATAAATTATTGATAAATTAGATAAAGTTTTAGTATTAATGATTATTTGATTATAATTATGAATATGTAACTTTGTTTGCTTAAAAAAAACTTTTTGAGTTGTGATTTACAAATATGCAATAAAATGTTTCGTCATATTATTAAATAAAATATTTTAAGATAAGAAACTCCAAATAATAATTGATTGACACCCTGAAATGCAAATCATTTAGCACAAATATAACATACATTTCCAACTATAATATAAAGTACACATTAATCAGCATTTTCAATGTAAACCCTTCGGTATTATACCATTTACTGTTAAGCCTTTTATTGTTATTTTTAATATCATAAGACAGTAATATGTTACATTTTATAACAATATCAAATGTCCATTGAATAATACACCGTAAAATATTGCAGGAAGATTTCAATATCCTGAATACTTTGCGGAACACATATTCCTTGGAGTATGTTGAAATGTTCAGAGAACAAATATTTGTTTCTCTAAAGAACAAAAAAGAAATCTCATGAATACTGTTTGGCAGTATTTTATTATCTTGAAAAATCTTACATCAGTTATTACATCATCTTTTAAATTGTACGAATTCCATATAATTTTTACAGTGACAGAGACAAATGAGAACGAAATTTAAATTGCTAAATCAAAAATAATAAAGTTTTTCACGTAATTTTTACAATTTCCGCGATATGAATTAAACTAAAAAAAATCTGTCAAAAATTTGTGCAGTTTTATATTTATAACACTTTAATTGTTTTTGTACAGGAATAAAATTTAATCAAATGTTAAAGACAATATAGAATTCAACCTAAATAAAACGACAGATATAATTTAAATTATTTGAAATTGCCAAATCTGTTGTACTTCGCTATTTGATGCAGTTTTTATAGTTTTGGCATAAGAAAGTGTACTACAAAATCTTTTCTCTGTGAAAAATTTGGCAAATCAATCCACAGTTTTTAATTTAATTTTTTTTATATTACACTTGTACGAGTAGTAAAAAAAATAAATTCAACCGTAATACAGATAATAACTTAAAAATTGTTATTACTTTCAATAACATTTACCATTATGAATGCCATACTACAGGAGACGTTTTTATGACTTTCTTTCCAGAATATTTTGTTACAGGTTTTAATTCTTTTTTTACTGTTATGATACTCGTTTTTCACACAAATATTCTGACTATTATTTTGCATAGGCTTTCTATTTGATATAAGTCAAGCATCTGTGATAAAGAGTCCATTAACGACAAAACAAGAATTAGAAAGAAGACATTCTTTTGGCAATTTAACTGATATACGTGGTACGATCTAAAAATTCGGGGAATGCGGCCATTCCTGACGACAAAAGCAAGTACCTAAAGTTAAACCGCTGGAAATGGACTCTCCTAAACCCTCCCCTACCTGCCCAGGTTTGTTTAGCCCATGTCATGTGAACTCACCGCAAACGGAGCTGTTATCTTCCGACATTTACCCCGCGACGTAAGAAAGATGGCTTTTGTTGAACAGCGCTGCAACATTAAATTCTGTCAACGCTTAGGTAAAACACCAATGGAGACTTTGGGTGACTTTGGATTCACCGCGAACGAAAAAATTCCGGCAGGATCGAAGCAAAGGGAAAGTAATGATGGAGGTATTTTTTGATTCTCAAGGACTTTTGCATTCAGAATTTATTCCCGAAGGCCGAAAAGTTAACAAGGAACATTATTTATGCAATTTACGTCGTTTGAGGGAATCCATTCGTAGTAAACAGCCTCAGTTCTGGCAGAGTGGCGAATGGCACCTTCTGAATGACCACGCACCAGCACATCGATCACAATTGGTAAAACAGTTCCTCGCCAAACCTCGCACTAATGTGCTTCCATATCCCCCCCTGTTTACCGAACTTAGCTCCGTGTGACTTTTACCTCTACCCATCAATGAGCAGCATCGTAAGAGGCCTTTCGGGAGATTGCGAAAAATGGCTTTCAGAAGTGCTTCCCGAAGTTATACGAACGCTGGCAGAAGTACATCGTCGCCTAAGGTGTCTAATTTGAAGGTGGATGTGCTTCGGTTCTGTAATATTTTCAGGGTACGTTTTTTTTTACCTTGTGCTCAAACTTTTGGATCATACCACGTAATAACTTCATAATCTGCATATTTGTGTTTTTTAAAAGAGAAAGGAACACTGTCAAGGCGACTAAAAAAGTCTTTTTTACCTCGATTAAATATTATCTGAATATTTATTGTTCTATTTAAACTTTATCCAATATATTAACAAACAATTCTCATAGGAATATGCAAAAATTGGTAATACTGTCTGCAATGATAAAAACACATATAATGAATCTAGTAACAATTGCTAAAATGTTTGTTCTAATTGAATAAATAATTAGATAATGGAGATATTTTATAGATAGGTAGATAGGTAATTAAACAATAATAAACAACAGAGTGGTAATTTTCTGAGGTTTAAATAGTGAAATTCAAACGAATTCTGTGTATTTTGTTTTAACTGACATTTTAATGTAAAAGTACGATATTCTCTAAACGACAATATGAAAAAAGTAATGCTTTGCTAAGGACTTTTTACCTATAACAGGAAAATTAAAACATTTTAAGCCATAGTACAATTCACAAAATGCATCAAGATATACTATATGGGAAATTATTGCATTTAATTTAGTAAAGATTTTGTTTTCGCCAATAGTAAACTGTAACATTCTTTATATAGTAATCGAATAATGTATCAATGTTGCATCCATCGCTTTACGTCCAAGGAATTGCGAATATTTTCCAAATATTGATTTGCATTGAAAATATTAGCAATGAATTGGCACTATTAGGGATATATTAGCTTTATTTTAAAATATTTGGAAGTAAACGTCAATATTTCAGAAATATAGACTTTACATTGGAAATTGTAGCAAAAAGGGGAAAAATATTATTTATCAAAATTTTGAAAATGTTGACCCAGTGTAAACACTCCAATTAAAACGGTTTCATGCCAATATTGCTAATATTGACCGAGTTGAGACAAAAACAATATAGGCTTAATATTATTTGCTTATTATAGACTTCATGAAAACAGATTGTTTGTTATGCAAAAAAAAAAACGAATTTTTCAACACATAAAATTTTTATTTTATTCTGATTCCTTATAATATAGCTTAGATCATTTTTGTAAAAATATTCGATATTTACAACATAACATAATGAATGAAAAACATGAAATAATTAATGTACTAAAATTATATTTTGTTGCTTATGATTTTTGAAATGAAAATATTTTGCTCTTTTTATACTTAAATTTCCCAATTGTTTCTCAATTAGATAATGCGACAGTTACATCAGAATTGTTATCCTGTTTTCATAGGTAATTTTCTTTTTTGACTACTTTATCAAAATAATTTTTATAAATAATGAAATTTTAGTTAGAAATGATTCAGAATTTTTTTTTATTTTGTTGCTAAGACGAAACAAATATATTTATTTAAATTAGAAAACAATAGAAGGTCATTACATGTGATTTGTTGTGCAACATTAATTCAGATTTGTTTTGGAAATAACTTATTTAACTTACTTTTAAAATATGATATATTTGTTGTTATGAAACAGTCATATTTTACTTTTTTTGTACAATGTTTACATTTTTTAAATTTTTTGCGTGTTAATGGGAAACGAAAATATTTATAAAATTCACAAATCAATGGAAATCTCCAACTATAATAAAGAAGCAAGTAAGTTTGTTTGTGTGTGTGTCTGTTTCTCGGTTGTGTTCTGAAGAGACCGCTGCACGCAGAGCTACAAAATTTGGTGGGAAGGTACCTACCTCTATGTATGTAGGTTTGCACCTCGAAGCCAGCTTTTTGAATTTTTGAATAGATTTTTTTATTTAATTTTAAATGCGATGTTTAGTGTTTTTACACGTTTTGCTGTGATTTTTCCACATTAGTAACAGAAATCCGGTTCCAATCTTTTAACCCAATATAGTAAATTTTATCCTCTTTTTAATAAAGTTTATGTGAAATTCGTACCGCAATTTTTTAATTTTTGACGATTTTTTTCATTCGACACTAAGCAATTTTGCCAGAATGCTTGATTGGTTCGGTCGTTGCGCCTCCATTTCAGCCTCAGATACGCTCAGAATCGTCAATTTTTTTCTCTTTTTACCTTGGAGAAAGTTGACCATTCTTTACAGATTAAAAATCATGATTTTAAATATGCGAATTTTAGTGTTTTTTAACGTTTCTCTGCGATTTACCCACATTAGTAACCGGAAACCGGTTGCAATCTTTTAGCCCAATATAGTAAATTTTATCCTCTTTTCAATAAAGTTTATGCAAAATTCGTACAGTGATTTTTGATTGTTTCGCGATTTTTTTCCTTCGACAACAAGTAATTTTGCCCAGAACGCTTGATTGGTTCGGTGGTTGCTTTCATTTCAGCCTCAGATACACTCACAATCGCCATTTTTTTTTACTCTTTTTAGCTTGGAGAAAGTTGATAATTTTTTACAGATAAAAAATCTTAATTTTAAAAGGGAAAGGCGGATTATTTATTAACTAGATTTTTTTTATCAGATTTTTTCTTTTAGTTTCATTTTTAACATTTTTTTCATGTTTTGCAGCGTTTTTTGTTTCCAATGACGTCACAAATCGCCCACTACAAGTCAAACATCATTGGAGGACAGATGTGATTGGTAGCTGATAGAATTGTAGGCACAGCTGGAAGTCAACCGGGCAATTATGATTGGCAGATGAATAGGTCGTCAGCTGCTTGAAATTCGAACAGCGAGTTGGGAATTTTTGCCATTTGTTTTATGCGATTTTTTGAGTTTTTTCATGTATACGTTATTTATGTATTTGGTTTTAGAAATTAACAACGATACCTTACTGTTTTTGTATGTTAAGGAAAAAAAAAAGTCATTTTGTTTCTGTTTCAACAGTTAATAATTCCTAATTTTTTAACGCCGTAGATTTAATTATCTGTGTGTGTAGAAGGGGGGGGGGAGTTGAATGTTCGATTGTAGTTTGAATATCGCGTTAATACTCTGGTCGAAACTCCCTCCTTCCCCCCACACTGCCTCCAAAATCAGAACTATTTAATTATTAGTCCGATTCAAATGAAACCTTTTCTCAGTTCCCCAGGCACTAGATAAACTTCGGTATCATTTTTTCAGCCCTTGGTTGCCACTATTTCTGAATATTAATGACCAGCGAGTGGTATTTTCTCGGGTTCTATGGGCCCAATTTCAATTGGAATTAGTTCATTCAACTTAACACGAACTAATTAAGATATAGAATGGAACTAAAAGATTTTGAAGCGCCTGCTATACGGTGTTTTGTAGGCAGAAGGGACATGTGCCAACGTTTCGATCGGAAAGAGTTTTATTTAGAACTGAGTAGCCCTCTTAGCGGTGGGAAGTGAAACTAAACAATTTTGCATTTAAAATTCGTCCGATTCAAACAAAAGGCCCGATTTCAACGACAATTGATTCATTTAACATAACATAAAATAATTAAGATATAGATAACTAATTAAGACATACATTTCGCGTCCCCTGGTGGTAGAAAGTGAAACTAAAATATTTTCTGAGCGTGCACAGGACGCCTTTTATACGTTGTCATAAGCAGTGGGGACACGTGCTGGAGTTTCGTTCGGAAAGAGGTTTGTTTAGAACAAAGTGCACCCACTGGCGGTGGAAAATGTAACTAAAAGATTTTGCATTTAATCTTGGTCCGATTCAAACGAAATCTTTTCTGACATTCTTCCGAGGTCTCCCAGGTACTAAATAAACTTCGGTATCACTTTTTCTGCCCTTGGTTACCACCATTTATGAATATTAATATCCAGGGGTGTTGATTTATTTTCTCGGGTTCTATGGGTCCAATTTCAACAGGAATCGGTTCATTCAATTTAACATGAACTAATTAAGATATAGCTAATTATTTCAGACTCACATTTGGTACTCCCTGGTGGTGGAAAGTGTAACTAACAGATTTTTCGCGCGTGCAAGGCACACCTTTTACACGGTGCCGTAAGCAGCATGAGCGAGTGCCGGAGTTTCGTTCATAAATAGGTTTATTTAAAACAGAATGCTCCACCTGGTGGTGGAAACTGGAACTAAAGGATTTTGCAGCGCGTGCTTAGCACACCTGCTATACACGGTATCGTAGGCAGCGGGGACACGTGCCGGATAATTTGTTTAGCCCAAAATGCATCTCCTGGCGGTGTAACTAAAAGATTGCTCTGCTCGTACATCAAAAATGGTTATTCTTATTGAAGCCGCAAAAGAAAGTTACCGATTGGATAGTCCCAGACAGCGAAAAAGTTTCATTTTCACTCATCCTCGAGTATTAAGAAAAGTATTGAAATATTTGAATCGGAACTCATAGTTTATTTTTCTGATTCCGAAAATGCGAATTTTGTAAAAATCAAACGGTAACTATTTTTTAAAAATCTTGACCAAAAACTGACCCGTTTTGAATCAAATGATCTAGACATTTGAGGAGGCGGTATTAAATTTATTTCCGCTTTAGGTCCATCGCTCTATTTAATTTCCGAAAGACAAAGAGTTACCAGTGGAAGGGTTTCGTGCAGAGATTTTTAAGAGTGATTTCGCATTTCGTATTATGTTTTGGCGGGACCGGGAAATGCCGGGCGGATCTGCTAGTATTTAATATTTTCTGACTTCCTTGAGTGAACGTTTTTTGTTTATTACACCACACATGTTTTTGCATAATGTAGTTGTAATGCCAAGTACGCAATTTATACAAATTTGAATTAATCTAACAAAGTTTATTGAGCATTCAACTGCAAATTTTAATATTAAGAAATTATAACATAATTTTGTAAAATTGTATTTTGTATGCAGCGCCTGCTTAAATAACTTCATTTATGTTCAACAATAATCCAATAAAACATATTTGAAAAGGTTGATTTTAACTGTAGATTAATTTTATAGTTTTAGGATAAAATTATTGGAAAAAAATTCTTTAGTAAGGTTTACATAAGATTTGTTGTGCAATATTAATTCAGATTTGTTTTGGAAATATTTTATTGAACTTTCTTTTAAAATACAATTTTTTTTATTAAACCTTTATATGTATTTTTTTATGCAATGTTGGAAATTTAATACTACATGTTTATAAAATGTCATAAAAATATATATGTGGAAAGATAAGTTAATCTGCAACGTCTAGCAATAAAGCTTGTTCCTTTATTAATTCTTTATTGAAACTTATAGGAGTCAGAAAAAGTAAATAAACTCGGTTAACTTAATATGATGTTATTTTATTTTTCTTCAATGTATCTAATGGTTCTGGATGTTTAGAGTAACTCACAAATGTCATTTTCTTTGAAAAGGAGTCAATCAAGTCTAGGGTAAGAGTTCAATTATTGAAGCCATGTATTGAACTTATAGAAGGATTTTTATTATTACTTTCATTCTATCAAGTAGATAAGGTTTTGTGTGTCCTCTCAATTAGTAAGCTACTAAATCATAATTAATATATATATATATATATATATATATATATATATATATTAATTTTTGCAAAGAGTTGACTGGTTCTTTAGAAATTACTCTATAGTACTTGTAAGTGAAGAAGTGACAGATGTTGAAAATTTTGAAGAGATTTAACCATGGAATCTAAAATATGTTTGGCCGATAATTTCAATTTTTTTTCATCGCTATACCGCGGAAGATTTGCGAATTGAAGAAATAGAAGGAAATATATAAAATCCAAGAAATGTATTTATATTGTCTAATCGCGTAAAGAACTTAAAATATATTAAAATGGACAAAAGTTTCTTATTTTGCATTAATTTCATGATCATTAAACTTTAATCAGATCTGACAGCAAAAGCTCTAATTCTAACGTGCTGATATCATTGAGAACAATAGAAAATAAATCTAAGAATTAAACAACTATTTCCGATCGCGCACCAGCAGTGAATAAATTCGGTTTACGGGAACGGACGCAACTTTTTCCATAAAAGCTTCTTTCTTTTATCTCTATTTAAAAATCTTTTCCTCAAAATGATGTTTTGGTATCTTAATTATTTTTTCCCATATTCTTCCCGTAGGTATTTCCCTTTCTGTTGCGTTTTTACTAAGTCACCATATATTCGAGATATTGAAGTATAAAGTTCGCGCACGTGTGTACTTTGTACCGTATTCCCTTTTTCCCCTATCCGTTGTTTCGTTCTGTTCACAGTCGGCTAAATATTTAATGCGGTTTTCTGACTTTTCGGGTTATATTAGGACCGCGCAAAAGAAAAGAATCAGAAAACATGCTTTTCAAGCTATAAATTTGATATTTGATATGACTTTAAACAGAATAAGCATACCACGCGTCAAGACGTGATTCAGTGCTGTTTCAAGAAATGATATAATATGTCACGCAATGTAGTCAGTTTAAAAAAAAAATACAGAATAAGTGATACGGAATATATAAGTTCTGTCTGAGAAAGCATCGATTACAAAATTATTAAATTACTAAATCGTTTAATAGTTTCGTGACAGATCTGACAAACTACGAACGTCATACAACATAATTTAAAATAAAGACAAAAACAAAACTAAGAAAAAATTGGAAAATTGTATCAATTACTTAGATCTACTTTGGTTTTTTGACGTAGCATCTTCCAAATGCTCCACTGTTTCTAGTTGTACAAAAGATCATTATTTGGGTGGAGCATACGAAATATGTTGTTTTTATTATTGTTTTCAATTATTTCAGAACTTCAGCGTAAAGATCTTGTAAAGTTTAATAATCATAAAATATGACATAAATAATGGATTGTTGACAATTTTAATAAAGTGTAATGCCTACGCACCATCGAAAGGTATTAATATATTTTTTTTAGATTTTGTAAACTTTTTTGGCTCTCCTATTTGCAACTTTACCGTGGTATAGTGATGAAGCAAATATAATTTTGAATTTTTTTAGCCAACGCTAATCTATAAATCGCAAAAAAAAAAAAAAAAAAGGAAAAGGAAAAGAAAGAAAAAGTTCTACAACTGTTAATAAAAATGTAAAGGGACTGCATGTAATTGGTAAGAAAAACTGGGTAAACAAAGATAAATGGTATAGGAGTATGAAATTGAACCCATGGACAACCAGGCTGCACTAGTTTTGTCTAAGGGATATAATGGAGAGGTAGCAGAATAAAATATCACTCAAACTATGGTTGAAACGGTTAAATTGTCTGAAAAGTTGTTATTTGGACAGAGAAATAACTAAGGCGTGTTGTATGTAGTTGAGAAATAAAATGTGCCTTGTTTCATCACAATAAGTCGCTTAAAAATGAAAATAATTGAAAATTGCGAGAATTTCCATTGGGATCTACCGGAAAACAAATAGTTACTGTTATAATCTGGTGTTGAATACGATCGAAATGTGGGGGTAGAATTGAAGTCGTTGGCCCTCAACACCATCCTCCAATGAAAATGCTGAAAAGTTAAAGGGAATTTTAAAAGATAACCCACGTATCATACATTAACCTATTTAGCAGGCTCTGAATATTAGATTGGTACGAATATTTAAGTTGTTAAATAAATATTTTAAAAGTTATGAAGCTTTGTAGCAGATCGGGGCCTCATGAGCTGACAAGGGAGCAAAAGCAGACAAGAGTGTCATAGTGTCATAAAATGAAACTTTGATTCTATCCCTTCCAAATATCTTTATGAAGTTGGTAAAAGACATGAAACATGGATTTGCCAATTTTATTAACAAACTAAAACACAATGTTCAGTTTGGGTGTTTGAAAATGAAAACTCAGGAAGCCGAGGGTAATCGGCAAAAACATAGTGGCCACACTTTTTTTCAAAAGTGGCTATATTGTATCAGTACCTTTATAAGGGCAAAAAACAGTTACTGACAACTTTTATACAGAGATCTGTCTACCACGGGTCATTAAATGTTTTAAAATATCGACCAACGATAGGAACAAAATGCCTCCGCACATTCTGCTTCAAAAACAACGGAAATAAGATCCAGTTCATTGGGCATCCACAATACAGACCTGACCTAGCTCCATGTGGCTTTTATTTGTTTCTCAAAGTCAAAGAAAACCTTAGTGGTCTAAAATTTACATGTGTGAGTTTTGCGCTGTAGCACTATCGGACCCTCTTTGGAGAAATCAGCCTGGATGAGTGAAAAAAAAAAAAGAAATTAGGTTTCAAAGAAGGGATTTATTGGGAATAAATGTGATTTAATTTGAGAGAAAAAAAATGTATATACTGTAGATTTTTGGTATCGCAAGACATACAGTTAGTTCAGTTTGATTTGTGATCGTAGAACTGTTGCAGAACACAGACGGTGTTCTTGTGTTTATATTACATTTAACTTTATCTCGCTCAGTGTTGGCAGTTTATTTATTTTATATTTTAATTTAAGGCTTTTATGTAAAATGAAAGTAATTTAAAGGAAATTTATTACTTATTATACTTTTGAATTAGTTATTAGATGGGAAACAGAACTGTTTTTGTTTGTGACAGTCAACTGTGAAGCTTATGTTTATATTTTTCAAGATTATGGTTGTGAATGTACTGATAAAAAAAGAAAAAATCAAGAAGGATTTTCTTTTCTTTAAAATTTCTCTATAGACTGTATTTATGTTAACTCCAAATACTTGAATTTCAATTTAAAAGAAGTAAGAAATGACCATTAATATTTTGTTATTTTTTTAAATAGTTTTAAAACTGGCTACGTAATGTCAGAATAATTGAAACACTTCATTAAACAGTATTTCTCATTTAGCTTAAATTTAATAGAAATATACCTTAGTTAAAAATTTAAATAAGCTGGAAGGAAAATTTTAGCAAAAATGTATGTGTTACTTGTACATTTAGGATCTAAATAATTCAATATATTAGAAAAAATCTCATGGGATTCCGTTTATATTTTCTCTGTAGTGATAATTAAAATTAAATTTTTATAAAAAAGATTTTAACATACTCATGAATTTATTCATAAATTCAATCGGTCGTTATATAAGAAAAAGGATGTTAAATTTATTCTTCTTATTAGAAAAATACTAGAAGCTAAACTATTTTATGAGTTCCGCTAACTATAAATTAATTCTTTCTTTTGTTAATTAACTTCTATAGAATTGTCGTTTAAATGATATATGAATGATTAATAATCCAGCTTCGATAAAAATTAAAACATATTTTTTAAATAAGACTACAAGAAAATATTAAATATTTATTAAGTTTATTATATATTGCGAAATATATTTTAATGTTTATTTAAATAGTTCACGTATTTTCTTTTTAAGATTGCAGTTACATCCTCTTTATATTAAAATGTTACCGGAAAAATAATTATGTTGCTAAAATATTGAAATAATTGGCTGCCACCAGAATTTACGGACAAATTGATTATCAATTAAATAAATGTTTTTCTTCAGATTCATTATAGACGTTTTTAAAGTCTTGTAAAATTTAAGCCGTTTCATATAAAATAAACAATCGCTTTTCTTCACATGCATTATAAACGGTATTTTTTTTTAAAGCAATTTGGTATTAAAATTAACTGGGATCTGACTTCTCACTTCTTCTGAAGATATTAACATTCACATCGGGAAACGAAAATTTTCGTTTTAATTCCAAAAGCATCAGTGACTAAGCGCGTGGCCTTACTGAAAATGCATTTATGTCATGTCGTCAATATTTTTCTTTAGATTGTAAACAATTTATTACTCACACGTTGACGGACAGTAGGAAATAGTGAAATTCGAAAATTGACACTATATGTTTTTGTAATTTTTAGAATATTAGAAGTATAGTTTTACTCTTTCTGCTTAAATAAACTTAATTTTGATTAATTCAGCACCTTTAATTAGGTTGCACTACTCCCTTCACAACCACGTCAGGGTTGCTAGTGATCAGGGAAAAATACAGTCAAAAAAAGTGATAAACACCAGTATATTCTTATAGAAAATTTATTTTGATTATTCGATCAAATAATCAATTTGAATTTTTCTATAAGAATATACTGGTAATTGTTATTTTTTTTTACTGTATTTTTCCCTGACCACTAGCCACCCTGTACGTGCATACTGAAGCTGCAACTCGTATAACAGGTGGAAAACGAACTTCAACCGAAACAATTGTTTCCAAAACATGACACTGGGCTTCTAATTGTACGCCGGTAAATGCACATTTGTGCTGCTATAGCCGTAGTGTCTAAAAACGACCGTTTCGTTTTGGGCGGCTATTGCCGTCATGCCACATTATGAACTACGCTTTGGCGGCTATAGCCGCAAGTGTCCGTCAACGTGTTAACATAATGAAAATGAACATCATCGCCATCACCATTTCTTTACTTGCCTTTCAAATTTCATGATAAACGTAATTTATTATTTATATTTTACAGAAAATCATGCTTCAAATGTGTGATTTTTTATTATGGTTTTTACATTTATTATTTTGAATAAGTGGGCATGAAACATATATATTATTTATAGACAATTATATATGTACAATTCTAACGAGTAGATTTAAATTTACGTAAATTGCGTCATTTCAAATTATAGAAAATTTCACAATATATCTGTTACACTCTGACCGCCGAGCAAAAGGGCAAAATTGTAACGTTGTTTTCTCTTTATTTTTAAGAGCTAAAAATAGATGATTTTTACTTTCTTCTATCTTTCCAAGAAGAAAGTATTGATTTATGAAAGTTTTCGACTTCCGGTTTTCGACGGATTTATACGTTTTAGAAGGTAGTGAACACGATTTGACTATTTTTAGAAAATGTCTGTCTGTGACTCTGTGACTCTGTCTGTCTGTCTGTATGTGACAAAAATTTTGTGGGCGCTCTATCTCAAGAACTAATGCTCGGAATTTAATAAAACTTTATATTCGTGTTAGTCCCTGATACAAATTGATGCTGATTAGTTTTGGGTAAAAATCGCCCTGCACGTTGAGCTGCTATGCAGCATTTTGCGGGATTTACACGATTTTAGCGATAGTCATATCTCAAGAAATAATGAACGGAATTTAATAAAACTTGAGTTTCAGTTAGACAGTTTTAGTTAGTAGTTTTGTGTGAGATAGAGAAAGTTTTGGGATTTACACATCCGACTAGTTTCGAGATATAAAAAACTTATTTACGTCTATAAAAAAAATCCATAAGAGTGTTAATGATTACTCAATGATTTGAAACTGAATTAAATTTGTAGAATTACATTATTTAAAAAAATTTTTCTACTGCAGTGACACCTACAGCTTAGTGAACGGATATATCAGTTCAAGGAGCTGATAAGTTTAATTCCAATATGCTAGGAAAAATAATTTTGAAAGAAAAATAAACTATTTGAATAATGTTTATTAAAAAAAAATTACCGTAATAAGAAATGTAAACAATGCCCTAGGTCATGTTACAATTTTAAAACATTGTTGAGGAAGAAGAACATGTTTATACATACATGCTTTGTATCTTGCTAAATATTGTGCATGAATCAAAGGGCCAAATATATAGGCAATAACATGTTACCTGACATTTTAACTTTTTCAAGAGCCAGTTTTCAATTGGGAGTTCAAGCGTTTCTCAACTGTAAGTTCGAAATAAAATAAAGAAAATTAAAAAACAAAACAAAATTACACATTTTTTCTATACATTTTGATGTAATCCATTTTTAACACTTTTCAACATAGTTGAAAAGTGTTTAAGCATTCAGTTTGTCTATCCATCTGTCTGTCTGCATGTCAGGCCGTCTGTCTGTCTGTTCTCAGTAGTTTTAGGCGTGTTTTGCCGGAATTAAACTTTAGCTAAATATGTGGCGTGTACAAAAATCTGTAGATAACGTACAGGGCTGAATAAAAAAATCAAGTACGTTTACATCTATTGATAGAAATTCCTGACGGTGGAATATATTTATGTTATGCTAAGGTGAATTTTATCATACTATGTAGAATATATACAAGCCTATAGATCATATACAGGGTTACCAAAAAGATTTGGAGTACCTATACGGCTATGCGGGTAATTTCTGAACTCAGATCTTCAAATTTCTTATGTATTTTTTAAAATGTCTAAATAGGCATCTTCTTTAACATATTAAACAACGATATTTTGTAAACTATTCTGGACATGTTAGAAAGTGTTTCATAATTTATGCTTAACGCATGATTTTTATTTCTTTTTATATGTGGCTCTGTGAGTAAAACCTCTATTTTCTGACTATTAAAAGAAAATATACTGCTGTCGTCAAAAATGCATAAAAAAATATATATTAAATAATACCTTGAGTACTTACAAATGGATACGTCTAGGATAATGACACATACCGATAACAAGTTTAAAGACTAATTTTTTTTTTAATATCCTATACATGTTCCACTTTGGTTGAAAAAACATTTCTTGATAACACAGGAACACTTACAAATTAAACTTGAAAAAAATTATAAATATGACACATTTAAAGTTTATTGTATGCTTCTCTCTTATATTTTCCATTATGTTTTTTTATTTATTGTAAACATGACTAATACAAACATATCGACATTTCCAATGTAAAATTATTTTGAAAAATGTCGAATAATTTTACAAATATTAAATGGCCAAACAAATTTTATGAAAAGAGCCATAGAAAGTTATGTCGGAAGCAATTTTTATATATTTTGAAAATTCGATAAAATCATAATCATATAATTAAAATCATAAGACTAATATTTAAGAAATGTAATCCAATCGTATAATGTACGTGTTACCGATAAGTTATATAAAAAATTCACTTTCAAATAGAAACACATAATATATTTCTTTCGATTTCAGTCACAGTTAAAACATTTATGCCAATAAGTTCAACTAAGAATACTTAATTATAATTTAGAAGGTATTCTTTAACATTAATATAGCTTAAGTATATTTTGATGCTCATAAAATATTCTTTTGAAGAAACCGCTCCAAAAGATTTATTTACTTGAATTTTAAAAAAATATGTTTAACATCAAATAGTTTTGATCCGATTTAAATAATGTTCGGATTTATTAGAGAATTTCGAATAAATCTTTAGAAAATATCCTTTACTAAATCACATTTTAAACGAAATGAAAGATTTAAAACGGTAGCGAATTCATTTTCTCAAATTTATGAAGGGATCTTCAAATATCTCTTTCACATTAATGATATTTTAAATTTATATAAGATTATATATATATTTTTTTAATCCGTAAGCATGTAAATTAATTTTATGTTTATTGAAAATTATTTATCCTTTCAGTTAAAAGTCAGTTCTATAAAAATTTAGAAAATTCTGCCTGTTTTATAATTTAATTTCTTTATACAAAAAAAAATTGCACATTAATTAATTTAGTTCTTTAATTACCTTATATATGTCATAAAAGTTTACTGTCGTGTTCGCTTAAGATTTCTTTAAAAAAAGATAAATCTGAATTAGTTATCTATAAATAATAACTTATAATGTTTTATTTCTATTTTCAAACATAAACATATATTTAAAATCGTTTAAATACTCCTCTTATTTTATCACACTTATATTATTTAAGACAATCTAAGTTAGACTAAAGATACATATTTTATTTATAATTTAAAATGTATACTTAAAAATTTGATTCAATTTATGTATATTTGCATACTTATAAAATAATCATTTGATGAAGCGACGTTAAAATATTCATTTACTGGAATTAACGAATTTATGCTTTATCTTAAATCAATTTCGAATTTATTTAAATAATGCTCGTATTTGTTAGAGGTTTTGGAATAAATCTTTAGATAATTGTCTTTGAAAACAAAATATAAAAAAAATCAAAGATTTAAAACGGGTTAAAATATAGCATTAAATTCATTTACTAAATTTTATACAGACATCTTAAAATAGATGCGTCACATTAATGATATTATTCATGCAAACAGAATTATAGAAGAACCTGTGGATGATCCATCATACGGAAGGTTTAATCCACTGCCGTTATTTTATTTTTTGCTTAAAAGCGCACTTTAGAATCATGCTATGTCTTTTTTTACTAGTTAACGCTATTTTTTAGCCATTCGTGTACAAAAAACTATTGGATGTGCCAATCCCAAAACTTTCTTCTATCTCAGACAGGTTTCGTATACACTAAAAGCGAATCTCAGGCACAATTTATATCAAGGTTTAACTGAATCTAAAGTTGTATTAAAATACAAGCATCAAATCTTGAGATATGACTATCGCTAAAATCGTGTAAATCCTGAAAAAATCAGCATATCATCTCCACCTGTTGGGAGATTTACACCAAACCGCAATCAATAACAACTCATGTAAACGTCAAACGGAACCTGAAGTTTGATGAAAATACGTACATTAGTTCTTGAGTTTAGTTATCGTGAAAATCATGAAAAAAATAGCATAGCAGGGAGCATAGCTGTTGCAATATCTATACCAAAACGTAATCAGCGTCTATTTATGTCAAGTTCCAACTGAATGTGAAGTTTGAGGAAACATACAGAAAGATCGCGATTTTTAAGATAACGAAAAATGCAGCATAGCAGTGCCACCTCTTGCGCGATTTACACCAAAAACCAAACAGCACCAATTTATATCAGGTACTAACTGAATATCAAGTTTTACTAAATTCCGCGCATTAGCTCTTGAGAGAGAGAGCGCCCATAAAAGTTTTGTCACATACACATAATTATTTTTTTAAATATCATGTCTTTCATCGAGCTACTATCAATATATATATTTCTGTAATATTAATGTTTATTTATTTTATCACTTTTGAATAACCCGGCATATATCTGTACAATAAGTTAAGAAAAAAATCACTTGATGATGGTCTTATTTCGTTCTTATAAATTTTGGTGAACTTTAAAATTATGGTTTTATTTCGTCTTTTCATTTATTTTTTAAATGATATTTTGAAATGAAATAATCCTGTGCTTTCTTCTTACTTCTTAAACCATATTTATGAATTAGTTAAAAGTATGTATCATAAATATTTATAAATACTTTAAACACGCTATTCCCGCAGTTTGCCCAGAAATACCTAATTGCTTTTCAACAATTAAGACAATTTTACTAAAAACTGGATGATCATATACGCATACATACAGAAAAATGAAGACGAATAGATTCATAAATTATTTTTTGGAACACGACATATTTAAAAAAGGCAATAAATTGCAATTATGTATGTAGTTTATCAATGACATATGAAAATATTTATTTCTAATTCAATCATCTAACTACGCAAAATGTTTTTAAATATCCCCTTTTTCAATCACTGTTATCCCATTTAAGCCAATTCAACTTAACTTAGAGATATGCATTTTATTTATAATTTAAAATACATATTTAAATATTAAACTGCTTAATTATATTTTGATGCTCATAAAATATTCCTTTGATGAAGCCAAGTTCAAATTCATTAAAGATCTTATGTTTTATCTTCAAAGAGATTTCACTTGATTTGAACTATGTTCGTATTTATTGGAGCATTTTCAATAAAGCTTTAGATAATTTCCTTTGACAAATTATAATTTAAAAGAAATAAAATATTTAAAACGGCCATAAATTCATTTTCTAAATTTTCGGAAGATAGCTTAAAATATTTCCTTCGCTTAATGATATTATAAAAGTAATCAAGATTAGCTTAGTTTCTTTTATATTTTCCTCTATACAGTGTAAAAAAAATACAAATGTTTCTTAAAATAGGGAAATATTACATAACAACAAACTAAAATATACAATAACCACTTATGAGTTGTCCACAATTCAAAAAAGAGTTTTGTATCTTTAGATTTCGTACATATATATTATCAGAGTTTAAAGAATTTTTTTAAGAAACCACCTTAACCATGGCAAACTTTTGTTGCTATTCGTTTTCGGAAACGTTTCCGAGTAGTTTTTATAATATGTAAATCAGTTTTTGAAACTTCGAATATAGGTTTTTCGGATGCGATCACTTCTCAAATAAACATTTTGATGTTCAATAAACATGTTTTGCAGACATACAGGATAAATTAACAGTATTAAGCATTAACATTAAAAGTATTTTGTTACAATTAGATCTATAAATTCAGTTATGCAGCTAAAAATGTTTAACTGAGAATTGATAGCATCTTAACAACGAATATTCCTGTTTGAGTAAAATGATTAATACACTGTAAAAACTACACGAAGACGTTTCCTAAAAGCAATGACAGCAAAAGAACCTTTTTTTTTTTATATAAATGATTATTTAAATCTCGATAATATATTGGTTTCTGTGGTTTCTATTAATAAACAAGTTGGAAATTGTACTCAAACGTGACAAATGAGGTGCGTTCGTACTATAGAGAGTTATATAAATATTCAGATCTTGAAGACATTTAATTCTGTGAAATGAATTAAATAGTTTGCAGATTAATTTCTGTAATAAAATAAGTATTTCGGTCGCTGAAGATTAAATCTCGGAAGCTCCTATAACAAGAAAGCACCGATTTTTTTTTTTAAATTCAAATTTATTAATAAATATATTTTTGAATAACTTGTAAAGTTTTGATTCGATTATCTTAAAATTTGAAATGTCTCGACAAAATTCTGCAAAGAAAATATATCTTAAATTTCAAACCATTCGGTTGGGTAGTTTTTGCGTTGTTATATGCGGACAGATGGACGGATGGACACACAGACGGACGGACCAGACGACGACAATAGGTGCTACGTATTTATATAATTAAGAACGCACCTGAAAACGATTTTTGGAATCATAGGTAAGTCGAAAGAGGTTCTTGTATAATTTTATCCGTGGTAATATTATATATTTGTAGATAAAAAAACAATTGTCATTTTTTTACAGTGTATAGACATGCTAATTTTTTGTAAAATCAAGATTTTTTTTTGTGTGTGTGTGTGTGTGCTTTAATTATAAGCCATGACTTTAAAAACTTTTCATATTGTATCTTCTCTCTAACTTAATTTCTGTATAATAAAGGTTGAGTACGATTACTGATATTTATGTTAATTTCATCAATTAATATTTTTTGTTGCAAAACGTGTGAAGCTAAGGGAAGAGAATTGTGTAAATTTTGAGTTATGTATTTAAAATATTTAAACTTGCTATCTGAAGTCTAGTTTTTAATTTCCTTGAAAGAAAGGGCATTTTTGCCGTTTTCCGAAAATTGTCAACTTTTTAACGCATATTTTAATATTTTTACATTTTACACAATGAAATATAGAAACCATATTTAAAAAATATTTTTTTTATTATTATTCATCCTTCCTTCATCGTTAAATAAAATATTTATCAGTGATAAAATATCTGAACATTTTAAAAGTTTTTTTGATATTGAAATTATTACTGGTGAAAATGAAAATATATTTCGCTTAATCTATATTCTAAAGCAGTGGAGTCACGCGGATGTCATATTAACAGTGGCAACACCTGATCAACAAATTTGTCTTTTATTTCATTTAAAAAAAAAATCGAAACACCGGTAAATTTCAATTTTTACACTGTCAAATGTGCAACGGTGCTCCTACTGTTCTGGTATCGAGTATTGCAACCAGAGAGAAAACAATGCGCGTATCACGTTTTTTAGCCGTGCTTTCATAATTTTTAAAAAGCTTATAAAAATCACAATAAATCAGAGGAGAAAAGTATATAATTTAAGTATTTAAAATACTTACCACCAGCCGAAACATTCTAATACAATGTTTACGTTGATAAGAGATAGCAGATTGCGCTGCAATCCCATCGTTATTTTTTCAGTAACGTTGTACATTTATTGGATTCAATATTTTAGTACTATTTTGTAGCAGATTTCCACACTATGTATTCTAGGCGCTGTAGCATTAGTAATTTTAAGTTTAAATCAATCATTCAAATATTCGATTTTCATTTCAGTTAAAAATGAAATTTGAAAATCGTCTGCATTTCCATAGGAAAGCATTATGACCTAAAAATAAATGTTGTATATATTTCGAACGAATGAACCAAATGTAACTATAAACAATACAGCTAATTCCGGGTACCTCACCAACATATACACCAAAAATCAAGCTAATAGGACGATTTTTAAGACAGTTATCGCGGAACAGACAAACAGAAAGAAACCAAGAACTTTCCGAGTCTTCACAGAGACCCTCAACTGACGTATCGGCAATTATTTTTTTACCGTATCCTGTTTAAAAGTAATATTATGTACGAAAAACCATGTAAAAATGCTACGGTCAAACTGATATGATCAAAATCAGGACTGGGAATTCTGAATTTTTCACATGAACTATTTATGAAAGAAATATTATACAATTTCGTATACAATGTGACAAAGCATAGAAATGGTGTGTAGAAATGGTTAATATACCCAAATGCTTTATAGCAGTTATATTTATATTTAATATTCATTAGAGTCTCAATCGCAATTAGTCATAATTAGTCGTTCGATTAATTGTTTGATGTTAGTTAATTACATTAAGTATTTGATGAAATTTATTCATAATCGTTTTATATTCATTTACACAAATTTACATATATATACACATATGCAATAAAAATTGCCGTGCCCCATTGAACAGTCCTGTAACATTAAATCAAGAGAAATGAGTTATTTAAGATGGATGACAATGAATGCGTATAAAATTCTATTGTGGAAAAAAATTATCTTTTTGAATTCTACTATTTATTTGTATTATTTATTTGTATTTTAAAAATTTTAACAATCTGAAAATAATTTTTAATTTAGTCAATGTATATTTTGTAAATCAATTTTTTTTTAATTATAAAAAAAAAAAAAAAAAAAAAAAAAAAAAAAAAAAAAAAAAATTGTCCCAAGTCCGCAAGAAAAAAAAATTCTATTAATGTTTTAGATCATTTGAAGTTTTTTTTTTTTATATATATAAGTAATATCCAATTTAATAAGAGTGTGAATTTCGAATTACTTTTTTCCAAGCATATTTTTCAAGATCTCTCATCAATTTCGATTTATCGTAAGTAAATTATTATTTCGTAGGTGTGTATGTGTTTGTATATATGTATTAAATGTGTATTATATGTGTGTATATATTATATATGCATTATGTATGTGTGTATATGTATATGTTTGTGTGCATTTATATTGTAATCTATTCATGTATGAATCTTATAATTCTGCTATATCTACGCATAAAATAATATTTTATTTTTAATTCTACACCAATCCTTAAATACAATAATTTACGATAGATAAAAGTAAACTATATTCTTAATTAAGTCAATTAATGATAAAATTGAGGAAAGTTTCATAATTAATTTATTTAATTCGTCTTTACATTACATAGCTATATTTAATTGGATCTTTTTTTAGTTTGTGTTCTTTATTAATTTCTACATAAAGAAGTTTTACAAAATTTCAAAATGTGTTACGTTAAATTTATTTAGATTATAGCCTCCTCCTATTTAATATTAGATAACAACTTTGGAGTACATATATACCTATAATAATCTCACATTGAAAGTTTCAAAGTAACGTTCCTTTCACCTTAAGACGTGAAGGAACATCATCAAAATATTTGCAGACATTTTGATTAGAATATTATTTTGTATTTATTAATAGAAGAAATTATCAGATATTTTCTATACTTTAAGAGTGTACAATTATATATTTAAAACTCGAAAACAAAGAAAACAATTGATGCATTTTTAATCACTAACAGTTTTAATTTGTAAAATTATTATATTATATGAAACATTCCTGTGTATTTATATCTTGCGTGAAACCAATTGTAAAATCAATATGTATATAAGTTGTCCTTTTTCTTTCGTTCACCAAGAGCAAATATCTAAACGGTAACTATTAGATGTAAAAAGTATTTCAAAAAGTGTGCACATTTTTTGCATAAAATAACTGCATAATCTGTTTTCGCAAAAAGTCTGCATTTTTTATACAAAAAAGTCTTTTTTTTATGGATGTAAAATTTTGTAAATTCCAAGTATTGATTATTTCTATGCATAATGGTACCAATTTAAAATCTGTAATTTTTTACAAATGTGCATGTATTTCCTATGACAATACAATATTCCCTAAAAAAGTGCATTTCAACGTCATAGTTTGTGCCCCATTCCCCCCGCCTCACCCCTCGAGGGATGTGAAGGAGAGGGGGTGGGTGTAAAAAATATTTCACTCTCCCTTATGTTCTATGACCTGAAATTTGACTGTAATAATATAAGATTACATTTTTTTCAACATTTTTTAATAATAACTAATGACAAAATGTACAATGTACAGGTTCTTAAAATTTGCAAATAAATGTTTAAAATGCAAAACAAAATGCAAGATAAATGTTTAATATTCATAGTTCACATCACACATCATCGGCGTAACCAGGGATGGTGTAACCCTCCATTGAATTGGACGTATATGTGTATCAGTACAAAAACCCTTAACGGGTTAAAAGTTGTGACGCAACACTTTGTTTTAACTCTATAAATTTTAAATATGGGTCTTAAAAGTAATGATATCAAATTTAAGCGACGCTATGTTAATAATTTTTTTTTAAATCATAATTTTCTTTTTAGTTTTATTTATATTAACAGGTGCAATTATTATCTTAATATGAAAAAAATATATAGAACTTATTCGCTGATGCTTTTTCATTCACATCTCTCATGAATTCAAAATATGGGTTTTAAAAGAAATGATATCAAAATTTGAGTGACATCTTGACGTGAATTTAATAGGACTCTTTTAAAGTTCAATTTAAATTATTTTTGGTTTGTCTTCTAAAGTATATTTACACATACAAACAATACTTTTAATTTTTCAATACACTTTTAAATATATTACTTTCACTGAGCCTATATTATGTATTGAAATGTATTTATTTCAATAAATTGATTTATCTTCTGTGCCACGCTATCCAAAATCATAAGTAAAATTTATGTAAATGATTATTTTGCGTCATAGTATCCAAACAAAGGGAAATGTATTCAAGTGGATAATATGACGCAAAATAATCATTTACATAAATTTTACTTATGATTTTGGATAGCGTGGCACAGAAGATAAATCAATTTATTGAAATAAATACATTTCAATACATAATATAGGCTCAGTGAAAGTAATATATTTAAAAGTGTATTGAAAAATTAAAAGTATTGTTTGTATGTGTAAATATACTTTAGAAGACAAACCAAAAATAATTTAAATTGAATTTTAAAAGAGTCCTATTAAATTCACGTCAAGGTGTCACTCAAATTTTGATATCATTTCTTTTAAAACCCATATTTTGAATTCATGAGAGATGTGAATGAAAAAGCATCAGCGAATAAGTTCTATATATTTTTTTCATATTAAGATAATAATTGCACCTGTTAATATAAATAAAACTAAAAAGAAAATTATGATTTAAAAAAAATTATTAACATAGCGTCACTTAAATTTGATATCATTACTTTTAAGACCCATATTTAAAATTTATAGAGCCAAAACAAAGTGTTGCGTCACAACTTTTAACCCGTTAAGGGTTTTTGTACTGATATCATTACTTTTTTAAGGTTATTGATGAAAATGTCAATTAGTCAAAATTAAGCATAGGGTATAAATTAATCATTAGAATAAAATTTTAAAGAAATGCTAAAAAAGACCCCTTGGACCCCAATAAAAATATGAGGGTGGTGGCCCAGGGAGAGGAATCCAAGACTCAACTTTTAAATTATACAGCGATAGTAACACAATTAGAAGTATGAAAATGCATGGCAAAACCCGATTGTTCCATCTTCCTCTGCCAAAGGGCGTAATCTTTTCAATACAAACATAGCTGAAAATTTTCAGGCTGTCGATTCAGAGTCAAATGAGTCATACCTCGTCGTGATAGGTCCCATAGAAACCGATAGGAAAGTGCCCCCTGGTGGTGAAACATGGAACTAAAATCGATATATCCTGTCGATGTCGAGTCGATGAATCAAACTACATTGTGATGGGACCTATAGAAATAGAGTTAGCTACAAAATCTGTTAGTTCCATCTTCCACCACTAGAGGGCGCACTCTGTTCTATACAAACATAGCTGAAATGTTTGAGGCTGTCGATTTCGAGTCGAATGAGCCATACTTCGTCGTGATCGGGCCCATAGAATCCGAGATAGGAAAGCGCCCCCTGCTGGTGAAATTTGGAATTAAAATCGATATATCCTGTCGATGCCGAGTTGAATAAATTAAACTGCATTGTGATGGGACCCATAGCTACAAAAATCGTTAGTTCCATCTTCCACCACCAGGGGACGCACTCTGTTCTATACAAACATAGCTGAAATCTTTGAGGCTGTCGATTTGGAGTCGAATGAGCCATACCTCGTCGTGATTGGGCCCATAGAACCCAAGAAAGGAAAGCGCCCCCTGGTGGTGAATTTTGGAACTAAAATCGATAAATCCTGTCGATGAATCAAACTACATTGTGATGGGACCCATAGAACTCGAGTTAGCTGCAAAATCCGTTAGTTCCATCTTCCACCATTAGAGGGCGCACTCTGTTCTATACAAACATAGCTGAAATCTTTGTGGCTGTCCATTTGGAGTCGAATGAGCCATACCTCGTCGTGATCGGGTCCATAGAACCCGAGATAGGAAAGCGCCCCCTGGTAGTGAAACTTGGAATTAAAATCTATATATCCTGTCGATGCTGAGTCGAACCAAACTGCATTGTGATCGGACCCATAGAGCTCGAGTTAGTGCAAAATCCGTTAGTTCCATCTTCCACCATCAAGGGGCGCACTCTGTACTATGCAGACATAGCTGAAATCTTTGAGGCTGTGGATTTCAAGTCGAATAAACCATACTGTGTGGTGATTGGGCACATAGAACCCGAGAGAGGAAAGCGGCCCCTGGTGGTGAATTTTGAAACTAAAATCAATATATCCTGTCGATGTCGAGTCGAATAAATTAAACTGCATTAGATACCAATTAATCTCGGAAAAAATTGCAAATTTTGTCATTTGGCAGCGTAAAAATCATGAATTTCATCGATCGGCACAGAAAAAACATGTATTTTGTCGATAGGGGGAGAAAAGATCATAAATTTCGTCAAACAGTCGGATAAAAATCATGAATTTCATTTATTAGCGCATGAAAAACATAAATTTCATCAAACACTCGCATAAAAATTAAAAAATTCGTTGATCGGGCATGAAAAAACATTAATTTCGTCAAGTTTGCACGTAAAAATCACAAATTTCATCAAACGGTAGCATAAAAATCAAGAATTTTGGCAATCGGGTGATAAAAATTTTTTTTGACAATCCGGCCCGTAAAAAGTATGAATTTTGTCAATGAGGTGCGTAAAAATTGTCGAGTCGAATGAATTAAACTGCATTAGATACCAATTAGTCTCTGAAAAATTTTCAAATTTCATTATTTTGCAGCATAAAAATCAGGAATTTCGTTGATCAATGTGCAAAAATCATGAATTTCATCGATCGGCACAGAAAAAACATGAATTTTCTCTATAGGGGGAGAATAGATTATAAATTTCGTCGAACAGGCGGGTAAAAATCATGAATTTCATTTATCAGCACATGAAAATCGCAAATTTCATCAAACGGTCGTTATGAAAATCAAAAAATTCTATGATCGGGTATGAAAAGGACATTAATTTCGTGAAGTTTGCACATAAAAATCACAAATTTCATCAAACGGGTGTATAAAAATCAAGAAGTTTGGCAATCGAGTGATAAACAATTTTTTTGTCAATCCGGCCCGTAAAAAGTATGAATTTTGTCGATGAGGTGCGTAAAAATTGTCAAGTCGAATGAATTAAACTGCATTAGATACCAATTAGTCTCTGAAAAAATTGCAAATTTCATTATTTTGCAGCATAAAAATCAGGAATTTTGTTGATCAATGTGCAAAAATCATAAATTTCATCGATAGGCACAGAAAAAACATGAATTTTCTCGATAGGGGGAGAAAAGATTATAAATTTCGTCAAACAGGCGGGTAAAAATCATTAATTTCATTTATTAGCGCATGAAAAACGCAATTTTCATCAAACGCTCCCATAAAAATTAAAAAAATTGTTGATCGGGCATGAAAAAACATTAATTTCGTCAAGTTTGCACGTAAAAATCACTTTCATCACATGGGTGCATAAAAATCAAGAATTTTGGCAATCGGGTGATAAAAAATTTTTTTGTCAATCCGGCACGTAAAAAGTATGAATTTTGTCGATGAAGTGTGTAAAAATTGTCGAGTCGAATGAATTAAACTGCATTAGACACCAATTAGTCTCTGAAAAAATTGCAATCTTCATTATTTTGCAGCATAAAAATCAGGAATTTTGTTGACCAATGTGCAAAAATCATGAATTCCATTGATCAGCACAGAAAAAACATGAATTTTCTCGATAGGGGGAGAAAATATCATAAATTTCGTCGAACAAGCAGGTAAAAATCATGAATTTCATTTATAAGCACATGAAAATCGCAAATTTTATCAAACGGTCGCATGAAAATCAAAAAATTCTTTGATCGGGTATGAAAAAATCATTAATTCCGTAAAGTTTGCACGTAAATATCACAAATTTTTTCAAACGGATGCATAAAAATTAAGAATTTTGGCAATCGGGTGATAAATTTTTTTTTGTCAATCCGGCCCGTAAAAAGTATGAATTTTGTCGATAAGGTGCATAAAAATTGTCGAGTCGAATGAATTAAACTGCATTAGATACCAATTAGTCTCTGAAAAAATTGCAAATTTCATTATTTTGCAGCATAAAAATCAGGAATTTTGTTGATCAATGTGCAAAAATCATGAATTTCATCGATCGGCACAGAAAAAACATGAATTTTCTCGATAGGGGGAGAAAAGATTATAAATTTCATCAAACAGGGAGGGAAAAATCATTAATTTCATTTATTAGCGCATAAAAAACGCAATTTTCATCAAACGCTCCCATAAAAATAAAAAAATTTGTTGATCGGGCATGAAAAAACATTAATTTCGTCAAGTTTGCCCGTAAAAATCACTTTCATCAAATGGGTGCATAAAAATCAAGAATTTTGGCAATCGGGTGATAAAAATTTTTTTTGTCAATCCGGCCCGTAAAAAGTATGAATTTTGTCGATGAGGTGCATAAAAATTGTCGAGTCGAATGAATTAAACTGCATTAGATACCAATTAGTCTCTGAAAAAATTGCAAATTTCGTCATTTTGCAGCATAAAAATCAGGAATTTCGTAGATCAATGTGCAAAAATCATGAATTTCATCGATCGGCACAGAAAAAACATGAATTTTCTCGATAGGGGGAGAAAATATTATAAATTTCATCAATCAGGCCGGTAAAAATCATTAATTTCATTTATTAGGGCATGAAAAACGCAAATTTCATCAAACGCTTGCATAAAAAAAAATTCGTTGATCGGGCATGAAAAAACATTAATTTCGTTAAGTTTGCACGTAAAAAACCCAAATTTCATCAAACGGGTGCATAAAAATCAAGAATTTTGTCTATCGGGCGATAAAAAAATGTATTGTCAATCTGGTACATAAAAAGTATTAATTTTGTCGATGAGGTTAAAAATAAAGGTAATATGAGTCGAGGGGTCTAACCTTATGAGTCTCCTTATTTTCTTTCTTGTTCGGATGCAAACAATTCATATTTTTAATCTGCATTTGGTCGAAAAATGAATTATCTTTAATTTTAAAAACGAGAAATTCGTAATTACATGTATAAAATTCGATTGATATTTATTATTGGTATTTATGATTTCAAAATTTTTAATAAGAAATTGTTATTTGCTAGTAAACAGTGGACAAATTCTCGAGCCATGCCAACCAACCAATCGGTTGCTTATGGATCTGCTTATGCTTATATCACTTATTCATATAGTTTAGCTTTGGCTTGGCTGTTATTATTTTGTCTTTGGCTTGCCTCTTATTAGTTTGTCTTGACTGCTAAATTTTTATATTTCACATTTCATAATTTTTATTGTAATACTTCAGGTAAGAATGCTTTTTAACTTGATTATTTCCTGTATTTATAATAATTTTTTGTTACTAACATTCTTATGTTTTAATGGGTGCAAAATTTAAGATTGGCGAAAAAGCTACTAAAAGGTTCTTTATTTCAATAAATTGTTTTATCTTTTGTGCCATGCTGTCGAAAATTGAAAGAAAAATTTATGTAAAGGATTATTTTGCATCATAGTATCCAAACTAAGTGAAATGTATGCAAATGGATAGTATGATGCAAAAAAAACCATTTACATAAATTTTTCTTTGAATTTTCGACAGCATGGCATAAAAGATAAATCAATTTATTGAAATAAATACATTTCAATGCATAATACAGGCTTATTGCAAGTGATATATTTAATGATGATTGTACTGAATTTTGTACTGAAGATGGAACATTTTATTACATATTAATGGTTTAGCATAAAAAATAATTTATGTAGGTCATTCTAAAATTCTTATATAACAAAATCTGTAAAAAAGAAGCTCTGTTTTGTCAGAATTCTGCAATTGTTAATTTTTTTTAAACTAAATAAGCACTCCTTAGGTATTTTTAACTGTTTTTATTATTCGAAATGGTGCGGAAAAACAGAACAAAACAAACTTTAGTAAAATATTTTGGGTAGTAACAGGGTGGGTTTTTTTAGGAAACATTTATTTAACTGTGTTTATTTTTATTTTTTTAAGAGGACAGCCAAGGGTCGATGCATGCTTTACACTCACGCTAAAAAAAAAAAAAAAAAAAAAAAAAAAAAAAAAAATTAATCGGTTAAAAAAAAGAAAAAAGTCTCCAAACTTTGGGGACTGTTTTTTCTTTTATGGCAACCTGGCTATTAAGCTTGTATTTAGTAGCTTAGCGCTGTCTTGGAAATCGTGCCATCCAAACAGTCGCCAATCTTTTGTTTACATTTTAGCGTGAGTGTAACACATCTGTTCAGTTATTTTTCTTGGGGCCCATTTTGTGAAAACTAAAGGTTACTTTTGTGAAATTTATTATATTTTAGTGAAAAATAACATTTTGTAACAAAAGTTGAAATTCAGTTACTTAAATTAGAACAAAGTACTTATTAACAAAAACTTTTTACATTTACAATCAGTTTGCTGAAATTTTCCTCTCAAGTGAACTTGTTTGTTTACAAATTACACATTTTAAAACATCACAAAATTATAAATATTTAATAAATAGTAAGTTTTTATGGAATAGAATTTTGTGAAAGGAACTATTTTATTAAAAAGAATTTTGTGGAGAGGCGCATTTTATCAAATTGATTTTTGTGAAGAGGTCCGTTTTATTAAATTGATTTTTCCCCAAATTTTACCTGGATCGACCCTTGACAGAGCAAAATATAATTATGTAAACTTTATTCTTAATAAAACAAACAAATAAACTGATATTTTTTTTATGTATATCAATATTTATTTACATCAAACTATCAATTATTTATTTTATTTCTTTTTTTAATAATAGAAACTATTTCATTAGTTACGCTATTTTATTTTTATATTGAAATAAAAAAAATCCACGTGCTATTATTGCATGCTATTTGTAACTAATATTAAAAAAAAAAGTTTTCGCCGGCGGAGGAAAAAAATCGCACCAACGTGGTGCGTATATGACATCTGTGCGGTATTATTGATCAATAATACTATATTAATAAAATAGATTAGCAGTTTCACACAGCTTTTTCGCCAATGTTAAATTTTGCACGCATTAAAACATAAGAATGTTAGTAACAAAAAATTATTATAAATATAGGAAATAATCAAGTTAAAAAGCATTCTTACCTGAAGTATTGATATAAAAATTATAAAATGTGAAATTTTAGCTGTCGAGACAAACTAATAAATAAGAGCCAAGCCAAAGACAAACCAATAAGTAATAACAGCTAAGCCAAAGCTAAACTACTGTGGCTAAACCAAAGAAATAGAACATGAAGAATGACAGCTTCCATAGGGCTAATGTAAAACTGGGACCCGTACGCTTATGACGGGTAAAGTGTTGCTGCAAAACAAACTTTACAGGGATGAAGCGCAGCGATGCATGCGCGCGCACTTGACTCGAAACCAGAATAAAATGTCTGCGCTTTTTTCCATCATTCATACTGTGACATATCCGCTATAAGCTTCAGCTGTTTTCTGTTGTAAACACACGACTTAAGGAGATAATGCTCTTGTCCCGCCCCCCACTTCGATTTTATATATAATGAAAGCCATATTTTCTTTTAAATATCAATATTACTTTATTTCTATTTCCATTAAAAATAAATATCTATATGAAAAAGTTTGACTTGCATTATAGCTTAAAAGAAAAAACAATAAACAAAATTGTTAAGCAATAAATTGAACAAATATACATTTTTTCTTTTAAGATTTTTTTTTTTTTTGGTCTCTTTTGCAGATGGTATGAAATAAATTCTTTTTGTTTTATTCTGCTAAAAACAGAAACAAAAAACAAGATATTTCAACTTCATGTGTTTTCTTTTTAATGGGCAATCGAAACTGCATTTTCAATTAATTGACAGCTGTATCTCTGTGAATCATTACTTTTAAGAAAAAAAAAAAAGTTAAAAATTGATGTTTTATCGTATTTTTTTTTTTTTTTTTAGATTCAAATAAAATACTATGCCTTTCAATGGATTAGTTGCTCATTCACTCAGAATAATATTTTATGAGATTTTTTTCTGTTTTAAATATTAAAGAAAATTTATACCACAAGAGCCAGTGTTATTGTTTCATCAAACTGCTTATCAATGCAATTTTTGAAAGTCAATAAATATACCATAACAAAGAAAAAGAAATTCCTCTTTTTCTTTTTTTTTTTTTTTCTTTTTTTCAAATAAATGAATGAGAAAATAAAGTATAATTTTAGAATATTTTTTTATTTTATTTACAAGTTGTAAAAAATGGAATGGATTGTTTGAAAGATTATTTTCTTGTAAATGTTAAGCAATAAACTGAAAAAAATATTTTTTTCTTTTAAGACATATACAGTTATTGTTTAATCAAATTGTTTTTCATTGCAATTTTTGAAAGTCAATAAAAGTATCCTAATTAAAAAAGAAATTCCTTTTATTTTTTCAATAAATGAATAAGAAAAACAAAGTATAATTTTAGAATATTTTCTTTTTATTTATAAATTGTAAAAAATGTAATGGGCTGTTTGAAAAATTATCTTCTTATAAACCTTGGAAATAAAAGAGGAGAGTATTACTATAAAATTGATTAGTAAATCTTAAAATGCAATAAAACACAAATGTTATCAACTGTATATTTTTGTTTCATTATAGAACAAATTTATGATTTTTAAAATTATCAAGCTTTAATGTGCTTTTGTAATGGATATTTATATAATTTGTTTACTATTGCTATATTTTTCAGTGCTATTTACCTTTCTTGTGCTCTCTTTATAACAGTCAGCTGCACATATCCACTGTTAATGTAATTTTTTATTCTTTGTTCACATACAGTTAATGTCATAAACAAAATTATAGAAAATAGTGATTAAGTATTTTCATTAACATCTTAGAATCTCATGAAATAGTAAATTTACTTATGTGAAGTCAGCATATCAATACCGAAGTGGCAAAAGGCTTTTAGAAAACTTTTCACCTTTAATTTAAATATTTTATGTTAATAATAAATGTTTTTTCTTATAGAGCAAATTTAAAAATGAAATGTAACATAACATTAAACATCAATTTTTCTCGAGTACAATATTACAAGGAAAATAAACTTTCATTTTCCTATTTTAAAAACAAGTATTTTCCTTTTTGAACTAACTCAATCTCCCTTTTAATTTTCTTTATAGTTTTGTATTCTAGTGCTATTAATATTATATAATATTTATATGAAGTATGTTTGAGTTTTATTAAATTGTTAAACTGTTCAATATATCATTTTAAATAGAGCGTAAGATTATTTTATATCAAATAATTAAAATATTCTAAAGACCTTTTCAATAAAGTATTTTTTTTGCACAATGCATTATAAAGTAATTGTTTATTCTTAGGAATACTGTATAAAAAGCATATTCAGTTAAAATAATTGGTTACTGATACATAATTGTCAGTTGTTTTATTTCCAAAAATGATTAATTAAACAATACGAAGGTTGACAATCCATATTCACTTGATTGTTTTCCATTTAAACTGTGATTAAGAAAAGAAAAAGATTATTAAATATCTTTGGCTTGGCTTTTAAATACGTTGAAGCTGGCTGTCGCAAAACAGATAAGAATAGGGTGGGAAAAAGCACTGGAGAAACAACAGAAAGGCGCGGCCTTTTCTTATTGTTTTCGTCTAGAATGCGCACGCATGTCAAGGTCGTCAGAGGTTTAGCAAAGTTCCCGCCTTGCCGCGTCATCCTGTATGGTTGTTTTCTCCACATATCCCAACCCGTAATGTTATGATAAAGCTAGCGATAGATGGCGACAGTTACGCTTTTTCTAAGCTGTAGTTCTTATTCTTTGGCTAAACTATCAGATAATCAACCGATTGGTTGGTTGGCATGGCTAGAGACTTTGCCCACTGTATACTAGCAAAAAAACAATTTCTTATTAAGAATTTTGAAATCATAAATACCAATAATAAATACAATCTAATTTTATACATGTAATTACGAATTTCTGGATTTTAAAATTAAAGATAATTCATTTTTCTACCAAATGCAGATTAAAAATATGAATTATTTGCATCCGAACAAGAAAGAAAAAAAATTTAACCATAATTTAATTTAATACATATTTTGGAATGTATAATAAACTGTTTTCATATTAAAAAAAAAAAAAAAAAAGAATCTAAATAGTTCTTCAGCCACATGTGATTGCGAAATCGCCTTTAACTGTAACCGTGATACCCATGAACATCCTGACTGCGCAGGAATAAAAAAGGGTGAAAAGGCCGAAAATCTTTAATGTTAGTCTTCCAGAAAAAGCATAAGAAAAGAGTCCGATTTTGAAGCTGGATTATATAAAAAAAACAAGAGTTTTCCTACGTTAGCTCAAAATCTTACTCTCTTCATCTAAAAGCGATTAATATAATATATTAATTTTAAAAAAATCGTTCGATCCATTTTCGAGATAACACCTCTGTGCCCATTACACCATTACATCTCCCATTTTCGCTTAAAAATTGGTTTCCAGATCTCAAAATCTACTGCATGTAGAAATCTATAAATTTCAGGATAGAGTTAGGCCATAGATATAAGACTAATGTGAAAAAAATCGAAACGGTATGCCTCATATTTACTGAGATATTAAATGTCGGCGTTTCGATTTTCCTTTGATGTCCTGCTATCTGTATATATGAGAGTGACGGAATCTTCGGTTTTGGGCTTACGGTTTTCGGTTTTTCGCTGCGTCACTCAAGAGACTACCGTCTCTTATGATGTATATATTATATAGATATCATGAAGTAAAATATAGCTTTAAGACTGATATTTTACAGTACATTATTTAAAAAATATTTTTTTTTTCTAGAAAAAATAAATAAATTATTGATAAAATTTCAATTATTTTTTCGAAAATTATAAATTTTATGATGGAATACCTCAAAATTTTCATCTCGGTAAATTTTCAAAAAAAAAAAAATCTTTTTAAATTTTTATTCGTTAAAACAATTGTTTTAACGAATAAACATAACTTTTTCGGCTAAAATAATTATATAATTTTAATGAAATTATGAATGGGAATTACAGGCCTGAACTGGCGATTATTTTTATAGAAATCCATATCACAATTAAAAAGAAATGTTTGTTGTCGATTTTAATTACAAAAATCACAGAATAATAATAATATTTATATATTTTTTTCCAGGACAGTACAGCAATATCAGCTGTTTCAATCTTAGAATCTCTGTCTTAAATAAGGCAATTATTTTTCTTAAATACAGGTATCCAAAAGAAAATACCCATGGGGCCATGTATACAAATAAATATATTTAAAATGCAGAAAGAAGACAAATAATTACCTTACAAAAATAACTTAACATAAATAACCTAATCATCAAAATAATGTTTTTCTTTTCCCCAATATGAACAAATTTAGACTTTAAAAATGTACAAAAAAATTCAATCATATTTTATATATAAAAAATAATAATAACCCGACTTAACCGCCTTATGCAACACTGAGTTTTAAAAGATCCAGTTGATTTGTAAATTACATATTTTTTTTAAACTTTGTATTTTTTAATTTTGTAAATAAACTCTGTTATAAATTATAAAAATATAAATAATAAATTCACAGTGACATTAGAAAAATAAATGCTTCCAGTAAGAAGTTTCCCATATCCAGCATAATTTGTTGAATAGTATACAATTGATTGTTATATTCTTTTTGGAAACAAATATATACTACTCCAATACACAATGTTTTTAACAGAGTTTTATTCTCAGAACACATGGCTTATGACTTAGGGGATAAAAATGTCATTTTTGCAGACAACATTATCTCTTTAAGAATTATTTGAAAGTATGTAATGATCTCTGACAAATTCTATATATTTTTATTAAATATGACAACTAAGAGGGATTTACGATAACATTAAAGTTCAATCTATATATTATATAAGTTTGTTTTATCAAAACAATTATAATGAAATATTCTTTCCGGAAGAACCAATTTAGGGACAAAATTTTTAAAGTGTAGTTCGAAGATTTCTTTTATGAAAAATGTTTTTATAGTGGAACACTCTAAGGCATATAGAATATAGCGATTATATGTAGCTAAAATGACACAAAATGAAAGCCTACTTTCCTTTTGTGAAACAAATCCAAACTTTCTTTTTGGAAACAAATATATGCTAGTCCAACACTAAAAATATGTGAAAAAGTATTGTATTTTACAGAATTTTATTCTTGGTGCACATAGTTTATAACTTAGTCGATAAAAATATTTTTTTTTTCTGACAACATTATCCCTTTAAGACTTTTTTGAAAGTATGTAATAATCTCTGATGAATTGTTTATATATTTTTTAAATATTACAATTTATTGTAGAGATTTACACTAACATTAAAGTTCAACCTGTAGACTATAAGTATGTTTTTATTATACAAAATTATAAAATTTCATTTTTGGAAGCACCAATATAGGAACAAAATGTTGAAACTCTGTTCTTTTACAAACAAATTCTTTATAGTGGATCAATCTATGACAGACATAGATTATAGGGATTATATTTTAGATAAATTGACCAAAAATGAAAGCCTACTTTACTGTTGGGAAAATATCCAAATTTTCTTTTTGGAAACAAATATATGCTACTCCAACATATAAAGGTACAGTCCCTGGCCAAATTATTAGACGCAGTTGTTTTTATTATAATTTGTTAAATATCTGAAAAGATACATCAGCAATTATCCTGAAACTTCAGGAGTGTAAACAACATGATAGATGTCATATATTTCCGTGAAGATTTTTTCCCCAAATCCCATAAGGGGCCGTCAACAAATTGAAGAAAAACGAATATATTTTGGATAACCCTGTAAACACTAATATTGCAAAAGCATTCAAACTGTAGATTATGATTAAGTGGATTATTGTAATAATTTGGGTTCATTTTTATGAAGATAGCATGTATACTCGAAGATAAATTCAGGTTTTTATAAAAACAGTCCCAAATTTTATCAAGTTTTTTGCTTATCATTTGCAGAGTTTTTAATATAAAAACAAGTTATTTTCAGAAAATATGACAAACAAAATTGTACACAACATTCTGCAATCAAAATTAAAATATAATAAAAATTGTATGAAAAATGAGCAGGTTCACTAAATATTGTTTCACTGCGCACGCGCGAATTCAATCAAAATATACTGTGCATAATATATTCGCTAAATATATAGACCAACTTTTATGAAAGTCTCAAAAACATAGCTTGAAAATTCTGATAGTAATCGTCGATAGAATGAGCTCGAAGTTCGCTGTTCCCAAAAGGAAGCAAAAGGATGAGGGGTTGTATCAAGTATAGAATGAGAGACACTTCATTCTTATTATGTCAACTTTCATAAGCTAGTATATTTGGATACAACCCCTAATCTTTTTGCTTCCTTTTGGGAACAGCGAAATTCGAGCTTATTCTATCGACGATTACTATCAGAATTTTCAAGCTATGTTTTTGAGACTTTCATAAAAGTTGGTCTATATATTTAGCTAATATATTATGCACAGTACATTTTGATTGAATTCGCGCATGAGCAGTGAAACAATATTTAGAGAACCTGCTCATTTTTCATACAATTTTTATTATTTTTTAATTCTGATTACAGGATGTTGTGTACAATTTTGTTTGCCATATTTGCTAAGAATAACTTGTTTTTATATTAAAAACGCTGCAAATTATAAGAAAAAAAACTTGATAAAATTTGGGACTGTTTTTATAAAAACCTGAATTTCTCTTCGAGTATACATGCTATCTTCATAAAAATGAACCCAAATTATTACAATAATCCACTTAATCAAAATCTACAGTTTGAATGCTTTCGCAATATTAATTTTTACAGGGTTATCCAAAATATATTCGTTTTTCTTCAATTTGTTGACGGCCCCTTATGGGGTTTCGGGAAAAAATCTTCACGGAAATATATGACGCCTATCATGTTGTTTATACTCCTGAAGTTTCAGGATAATTCCTGATGTATCTTTCTAGATATTTAACAAATTATAATAAAAACAACTGCGTCTAATAATTTGGCCAGGGACTGTATGTGAAAAAGTAATATTTTTAACATTTTATTCTCGGTACATATAGTTTATAACTTAGTGGATAAGAATGTCATTTTTGCAGACAACATCTTCCCTTTAAGACTTAATTGAAAGTATGTAATAATCTCTAACGAATTCTGTATATTTTTATTAAATATTAGCTGAAGTACCCTGCGTTGTCCGGGATTTTAAAAATGTCTGTTTCGAAAAATCAATTTCAAATTAAACATATGGTATAAAAAACATAATACAAAGAAGCAGGCGAAATGTTATACACATGAATCTAAAACCCAATCTAAAAATATATAAATTTATATAATTCATTCATCAGAATTCAGTTATATAAGATCTTGCTTCCATTCATCATTGAAACAATAAATCTCAAAAGAAAAACTGTCTCTCAACTCAAACTGACTTTGAATTGCACATGATGAAACAAACTGCGAAAAACAATAATTTCACCTTGTATGATTGTCAGGTATTTGAAAAAGTCCGTTAAACTTCCAATATGTCATCAAATATTTTTTTTTAATTATCTAATGACGTCATATTAATTTTCTTAATTATCTAATGACGTAACATTATTTTTTTGAATATCTAATGACGTCATATTATTTTTTGTAATTATCTAATGACGTCACATTATTATTTTTAATTATCTAATGATGTCATATTAACCTGCTTCTGTACTTACTCATACTCATGCTGTTTGTATTATTGACAAATGTTTGAAAATATCCGTTATACGTACAGTATGAAGTCATATTCATGTGTTTTTTTAACTTCTTGAAACTTCGAATTACATTTATTTGTCACATGGAAATCTTTCAATTGAATATGAATTGCTGTGGAAATAATTTTATTGTGAGTTTTAAATTTTTGATAACAAACTGTAGTGAAAAATGGTTAAATTTGATAGAAAATGCTATTAGATTATTGTTTTTTTATTACATTAAAAACTAACAATAAATTATTTAAATTAAGGATTACTATAATTGCCTCGACCGTGTTCTAATACACCTGCACCATAAAATTTCACAACTCTTACATCTAAACTGAGGATTTGTATAGAAATACAGATAGACAAATTTTAATTTTTATATATCAGATAGATCGCAACTAAGATATATTTGTACTAAAATTAAAGTTTAATCTATAGATTATAACTGTGATTTTATTATAACGATTTTTTTTAAATGTCCTTTGTGGTAGCACCAATTTATGGACAAAATATTGAAGCTATCCTCGAAGATTTCTTTTATGAAATATTTCTTTATAGCGGAACATTCTAAGTCAGTCATAGAATATAGCGATTATATGTTAGCTAAAATGACCAAAAACGAAATCCTATTTATTTGAAATTCTAACAAAATACCATAAAAGATGAGTGATATGGAAGTATAAAGAAGTGTTGTACTTTGGCACATTATCAATTTTTAAGAACCTGTTTGTGAGAGACAAGCATATTCTCATTTTTAGGTGTAATACTCAGAAATAGATTCAGTAAAGTTAGACACATCGTAAAAAAATTTGAAGTGTTGATACGGTAAAACGAAATTTGTTTTTTCGCTTAAAGGTACATATTTTGTGTTTATCTTTTTCTTTCTTCTTTCTATGCTTTTGTGATTGGAAAACTGTTTAACTCTGTTGTATCTACTATAGAACAAAACGTTTCAAAATGCATAGGTCATATTTAATAAATGATAGTGTACCTATATTAACCACCCTTTGGGCCAGTAAAATACCCCGTTTCATTTGGACAATTTTTAATGAAAATTCTCCCAAGGTACAGTATAGTCCCTTACATATTCTATAGGTGCTTTATCACTTACGGGGACACAATGTAATTTTATTACATAGCATTGACCTGTTACGATCTCTTGTCAAATCTTTTGAAGAAATTACGGTATTTTCTAATAAATATTATTTTTAACAGATATTGCTTACACTAATAATGCTTAAAATAATCATTGTATTTTTAGTTATTTATTTAATTGCATTTCTGTCTTCATCACCAGTTTGAAATAAAAAATGTTCTACATTTTCCGTTATGTAAAGGTTCATTACAACTAAAGTTTTCCATGACATTAGTAATATTTGCGATCATCTGTTATTTTAAACATCAAAATATGGCAACAAAATATGAAAACCTTCTTTACTTTAAAAATTTAACAAAATTTTCTTTTAAAATGATTGATATGGTAAATGGCAGGAAAATGAATCTTTTCGTGTTTGAGTCCTGAAGTTTGATATCACGCATTAGTAAACGTGGGCATATGGTTACAGATGCATAAAATCAAACATATTTTATTGAGTATAAAGATTTTTTTTAATAAAACATATTTTTATACATATGATTTCAAATGCATTTTTCAATTGTGTATTTACGTAGAGAGATATATGTATGTATATATATAATTTTTTTTTCAGACATTTAATTTTTTTTATTTGAAATTTAGAAATTGTTAGAAACAGTTCTACGCGAGTACTTACATCTTAAAAGTAAGAATCATACCAAATTCCAATCGTCTATTTAAACAAATTTTTGTACTAACTATATCACAGAAATTGCAATTTTAGAACTATTTATTTTTAGAACTTTTTCAGTTCATTTAACAATTTTAAATTCCGATTTGTTTTACAAAACTATTCTTAGCAAGCACTGAAATCTTTAAAATAGCCACCTTGCCAAATTTCAACTTTCTAGACCATCAGCATCACTAAAATCGCAATTTTAGAAAGTTGTTTGCTTCTGCACCTTTTTTAAATTGGAATTTTGTAAAACCTTTTCTGTGCTAGCATATACGTCTGAAAAATAACAGGTATGTCAAATTTTAAGTTTCTATCCCTAAGAATTTAGAATTAACCATAATTTATAACTCTTTTCGTTCATTTACACCTTTAAATTTCGAATTTTTAATAAACTGTTTATACCGAGCGTTTGCAACTTAAAAGTTAGTACTATACTAAATTTCAAGTTTCTAACTCAAATAAATCTAATTAGATCATAATGTAGAAAGTTTTTAGAACATTTTCTGCTCATTTCAGCCTTTTAAACTTTGATATATTTTAAAAACAGTTCTTAGCGAGCATTTGCATGTTAAGAGTAACCACCATGCCAACTACGAAGCTTCTATACCAGCTATACCAAATAAATTGCAATTTTAGAAATTTTATTTTTATTCCTGCCCATTTTAATTTCACATTTTTAGTAAAATGTTCTGCGTGATCATTTACGTGAGTAACAGACAGGCGAAATGTGTAGTTTGTAGCCTTAACAGTTCAAATAATTCTTAATATAAGAACGTTTTTAGAAGGATTTTTGCGGTTTCACACTTTCAAATTTTATTTTTATAAAAACTCCTCTGGGCGACCAGTTACGTCTTAAAGGCAACAGCCATGTCAAACTGCAAGTTTCTATCCTGAACAACTCTATAGAAATTTCAATTTAGAATGACATTTCAGTCTTTCAATTTTCATTTTTTTTTTCAAATTGTTCTGTGCGACCATTTATGTCTTAAAAGCAACTGCCATGTCAAATTTCAAATTTCTGTCCCTAACAATTCCATAGAATTCGTAATTTAGAACACTTTTTAAACGCTTTCCGCTCATTTCACCCTTTGAAATTTTGAATGTCTTTACAAACCATTGTTAGGGAGCATTTGTATCTTAAAAGTAACCACCATGCCAAGTTTAAAGATTCTAATCCTGTCAGTACATAAAAAAAAATTGTAATTTAGAGCGTTTTTTCCTCTTTTACCCTATTAAATTTCAATAGTTAAAAAATTCTGTGTTTGCACTTGCATCTTAAGAAGTATCAGCCATGTTATATTTCAAGTTTCTGTCCTTAACAATTCCATGGAAGTCTTAATTTAGAACGTTTTGAAAACACTTTTCCCTCGTATTACCCTATTATATTTCGATTTTTTTAGAAACTGTTCTTAGACAGCATATACATTTTATAAGTTACTACCTTGCCCAATTTCAAATCCCTTCAGTATCTCAAAAATTGCAATTTTAAAACGTTTTTCGCTCCTGTAACCCCCTGAGGGTAGTGGAACTGACATAAAATATAGCCTATGTTAAGAGCAGAGAGTGCCACCATAAATTAGCGAACGTTACGTTTAAAATCGATTCGGTAGTTTCAGAGAATCCATGGAAATTGTAATTTAGAATGTTTTTAGAACGCGTTTAGCTCATTTCACCCTTTTAAATTTCAAATTTCTTAGAAACTGTTCTTAGAGAGCATTTACATCTTAGAAGTAACTATCATACCAAATTTAAAATTTCTAGCTGTTTCAGTATTACAAAAATTTCAATTTAAGAACGGTTTTCGCTACCACAACCCTTCTGGACAGTGAGGTATTCTGTATGTATATATATATATATATATATATATATATATAGCTTTTATCAAATATTTCCTCGTTGTATAATTTTGATTTTTCCATTAATGTGGTTGAAAGAATATTGTTGATCAAAATAAATTTAGATTTTATGTGGGAAATTTACTGAAATATATATGAAATTATATTTTTCATAAACATTCATATTTTCTTTGTTCCTGAAATAATATAGTAATAAAAAATTAAAGGAAAAGTTTTAATTACAGCAAGAAATCAAAAAGTACTCCAAAATGTATTTTGAATAGTTTAATAATTTGAAAATCCAGAAAATTCGGTCTATTTGCAAATTTATAATTATTATATTCAGAATTTAAAACAGGTGATTTTTTTCTAATAAAAATTCTAAATGTAAGGCTTATGTTTTTTTGCTTTATTTACTGAAATATATATGAAATTATATTTTTCATAAACATTCATATTTTCTTTGTTCCTGAAATAATATAGTAATAAAAAATAAAGGAAAAGTTTTAATTACAGCAAGAAATGAAAAAGTACTCCAAAATGTATTTTGAGTAGTTTAATAATTTGAAAATCCAGAAAATTCGGTCTACTTGCAAATTTATAATTATTATATTCAGAATTTAAAACAGGTGATTTTTTTCTAATAAAAATTCTAAATGAAAGGCTTATGTTTTTTTTTTTTTTTTGCTTTATTTTATTTAATAAAAAACTACCTTAAAGGATGCACTTTCCTTTTTTATTATTTCATGTTAAATCAAAAGAAAAAAAATCTAGAATCATTTAACCATATGTGGCCAGAGAATAAAAATAATAAATAATTTTCATACTGCTGTAATATTTCCATATTTTCTTTTTTATCTGTTTATTTTCAATTTTAACACTTCCCAACCATAGTTTAAAAGTGTTTATGAATTCGGTTTATCAGTTTACCTGTCTGTCTGTCTGTCGTCTGTCTATCCGTGCTCTAATTCGCGTAAATATACTCGAATTAACTTGTCATTTCCTTCGTTTAAGAAGACAAGCTAACATACTTCACGATACAGTGAAGGGTTTTTCCATTTACACTGAACTGGCGGCGGTTCATTCAAGTATTCACGGCTCCAGTGATGCCCAAACTGCATTTTTATTCTTTGAACCAGTGTCCACCTAGAAGAAAAGAGTAAAGAATCTTAACAGCATAATTTTAATGAATACTTAAAAGAGAACCTCCAATAAGGAAGTGACCACGTGTTAGTGTTTGTAAATTATTGAAAAAACGTCAGTTGAGGATAACTGGGGAGACGCGAAAAGTTTTTGGTTTATGCCTGTCTGTTTGTCTGTCTGTTCCGCGATAACTGCGGTCAAAATGGTCCGACTAGGTTGATTTTTGGTAGGTATGTTGGCAAGGTATTCGGAATTAGCTGTATAGTTTTTGGTTAAATTTGGTTCATTCGTTCGGAAATAATATAACATTTTATTTTAGGTCATAATGCTTTCCTATGGGATGCAGACGATTTTTCAAATTTCATTTTTATCTGAATTGAAAATGGAATAGTTGCGTAGAGTTTAGACGTAAAATTATGAATGCTAAATTTTCGATATGGATTTCTAATAGTTTTAAAAATTTGCCGATAAATTTAATAGAATTTAGAAATTAATTGCTTAAAATATTTGAAAATGTTTTTGCATCTGTTCGGGAAATATAAACATCTTATTTTCGTATTTTTTACAATTTTTGAAAGCGTTTATTTTTACTTTCCACTTTAAAATATTCGTTGCTTAGCAACCGGATTTCAAAGAGTTTAAAATAACAAAATTCAAGGAACTCACAATATTTTTATGAAACATCTTTTTTTTTTTTTTTTAATCAAAACGAATGTAAATTTAATGAGACTACGGGGGATGAATGCCTATTTATTTAAAAAAATTAAAAGAATAAGCAGTTCATCAGAATTTCAGAATATCATTGTATGCCGTGTTTAATTTAATGATTCTAATTTCTGGAACATTCGAAGAATTTTAAATGCTTATAAATGTGCATGCAATTGAAAAAATAATAATTGCGGATTATACGATGTTAAATGATATTAAAAATGAGATTTAAAAAACAAATGACTTGCAGAGCTTATGTTGAGGCTCCTGATCTGCAGATTTACTAGTTAATATCTGCAGACAAGGGCGTAAATGCTTTATTTTTGTCACCGAATATTGTTGTCCGAATATTTAGTTATCTTCAAGAAAAATCGCTTCATTGTTTTGATGTTCGATTCCCACAGTCCGCCGAAATGTGGAGATGCAGGGGTTTAAAATTCCATTGTATTCCTTCTTTTGCACTAAATCACTGAATTTCATCTAAAGCACAAATTTGATAAAATGATTTCAAAAGAGCACAAGTACCTAAAATTTGTGGCATCATCACTCCCTATAACTCAAGGTTTAGATCACCGAGCAACAAATTTTCTGAAACAGGCTAAAAATGCTTCTGTGGTCAAGTCTGAAGCAATTTCCAAATGAACGGCTTTGGTAGAAAAGCAGATATATATATTAACTTATGCATTAATGTTATTTTTGATTATCTTTAGTTAGGCTATGTTATAACATGTCCAGCTTAACAGCAAACGTGGTTTGGTGCTATAAAGTATTTTTGTGATAGGTTTTATGTTCTCAATTGCAAGTAATTGTAATAATTCAGAATCGTTTTACTACTCTTATTTATTTAGATTAACACCCTCATTGTAGGGGTGATTTTATCCTATTTTTAAAATTATATTAACTTTTCAACGACGAAACAGTCACATCTGATCCAAAAAATGAATAATATCTCATCTAAGAAATTCATATATATACAAATGTAAACAAGTACTACAAAACTTTAATCGATATTACACGTTCAATGTTTTTGAAATTTTCGTTTGGAAAAAAATATTTCGGCAAATTGTATCAAAATAAATTCTCTTTTATGTCAATATAATACGAAAATCACCTGAAAATAATGTATTTTGATAATAAAGTATTGCAGCAAAATAGAGCCAAAATAGTTCGAGTTATTTGATTTTTATTATTTTGATACTTTTTGAAATATGGTTTCTAAGCAACTAATAAATTAAAGAGCAAAGTAAAAAGAAATGCGTTTTAAAATTTGTAACAGATATGAAAATAATAGGTGTATATTTCCCGAACAGATGCAAAAGATTTTCCAATAATTTAAACAATTAATTTCTAAATTCTAATAAATGTATCGGCAAAATTGAAAGCTATTGGACATATTTAAAACCTCCATATAGAAATTTAGCATCCATAATTTTACGTTGTAATCCATTATTCAAATAGGCGATTTTCATTTCAGTTAAAAATGAAATTTGAAAATCGTCTGCCCATAGGAAAGCATTATGACCTAAAAAAAAATGTTCTTTATTTTTCGAACGAATGAACCAAATGTAACTAAAAACTAAACAGCTAATTCCGGGTATTTCGTCAACATACCTACCAAAAATCAACCTAATCGACATTTTTACGGCAGTTATCGCGGAACAGACAAACAAACAGAAAAACAAACAAACCATCAAACAGACGGAAAACAAAAACCTTTCGTGTCTCCAAAGTGAGCCTCAACTGGGGTTTCGGCAATTACTTGGTATTACGCAATTAGTCGCCATTTGGCGATGCACCAAAAAAAAAAAAAAGTTCGGTCATCGTTCTATTCCTTCCAAATTTGAATAAACCTTATCTAAATAGTTTGAGAAACCCATGCTAATATCTTAAGTTGGTGGTTCAGTGAACTAATCTAAAAAAATAAATCACTTTTCATCACAATTAACATTAACTAACATAGAAAAACACATAAAAAAGTCTTAGCGCCATTTATCGACGCAACAAATCTAGGAATCTACATGTCAACAAAAAAATATTTCTATTCAGTTCAGATCAAAGGAGGAGTTCGAATTGCGCATCAGCTGGCTAAATATATGGTTTGGAAATTAGACGGAACATGCTTAACGCATGATTTGTTGTTCTTGTTGAAAGCATGTACTTTATTTTTGATTATGATTGCCCGTTAAATAAAAAAAATAAATTTTCATATTAAATATTTATTTCCCAAAAAATCGTGGCTTATTTAAAAAATCAACATTTTGACATATCGAAATCCTTAATATCTCATCAAAAACAACTCGTTGTAAATGATCCCGCCAAGCCACAATCCTAAAACGTAAGTCATAAAAAGAAGTGATATCACATAAAAAGAAGCGATATAGAAGTGCATACTCCGAGTCCCGTGTAAAAATCTATCACCACTCATAATGTTTCCAAAGGACTCGGAGTGAGGTACAGTATGTGAAAACTGCTTGGCGACCTGCAGGCTTTTATAATGTTTGCGTTTCCTGCAATTACATATGACTATATTATTTTTATTTTATTTTATTTATTTATTTATTTATTTTTCTCCCATAAAATTGTAAAAAGTTGAAGCATCTGTGTTTGCATGCCCTTTCTTATTTATGAGCTTGAAAAACCAATTAGTTGATTTTATTTACCATTATTTAAACTAGAAACACCACGCTTACGAAGAGGATTTTTTAAGAAAACATGTAAAGATTTTGAGTTTGTAATATATATATATATAATGATCATACGCATATTAATAACACCTTATAATAAACATTAAGTAAATTGAGATATATTGCAGTACTTCTAGCGTAAGCGGAATCGCATAGATCTGGGTAAAATCCGTTCTGTCAGTTCTTTCGCATACAAAAATATTTATAAAAGTGATATAACAAAAATTAAAAATTTGTATTTTCGATTTTCAAAATTGATATACTGCATATATTATAAAAGTCTGCAGGTCGCCAAGCAGTTTTCACATACTGTACCTCAGTCCTTTGGAAACATTATGAGTGGTGATAGATTTCTACACGGGACTCGGAGTATGCACTTCTATATCGCTTCTTTTTATGTGATATCTCTTCTTTTTATGACTGACGTTTTAGGATTGTGGCTTGGCGGGATCATTTACAACGAGTTGTTTTTGATGAGATATCACTCCTTTAGTAAGGTATTTAACTTCAATTACACAGATTCCATTTTTATTCAGAAAATAAAAGATAAAAGAAAGATGAAAGGGGCAAAAAAAATAATAATAGCGATGCTATAAACAGAATTATACATCAGAATTATACAATTTATTGAGGGACTTATTCCAATGTACATGTCGCTACCATAGCAACGGGAAAACTTTATATTAAGTTCCTTACATTGTATTCATCAGATTATTTATGACATGTATATTTTCTTTTTCTGTTGTTTATATCACTCTTCTGTTTATATACATACAAAAAACAAAAAAATTAGAAAATTTTACAGTAGTTTACAAACTAATTAAAATACTGCAGTTTCAGAAAAATGTGGAAAAATAAGAAGCATTTTTTTTTTGGACAATTATAACAATAAGTTTATGGAGCATACTTTACCGAGAATAATAATTAAAAAAAAATTCTACGAGCCATTGTAATTTACACGTATTTTTATACTAATATATTAAATATTATTTTTGAAAATTACTGAGCACCTTAAAAGTTTTTTTTATTTGTTAAGTTTTTTAACTCAACGTTCCGAGAATCGGAAAAATATAAGATTCGCAACGCTTGCAAGAGTATAAAAAACTATTAAAGTGATTTCAAAATAGAAACTGTTCGTAGGATGACATGTATTCCAAAATTTTGTGTGATTTTGTAAATATACCGCAAAGACTAAAGCGTATACATATTGAACCGTTTAAAAATATGTAAAGTTTTATTAAAATTGTTGATCTGATAATTCAAAAGCTTTAAATTAGATTTTAAAAAGGAGCGTGATTAAACTAAAAAGGACTGACTATATTTACTAAATGCACAAAATACATAAAGACACAAAATACATTATTAATGTTTCTAGTCTGTCCATTCCAATTCGGGGATCCTAAAATATAGGTCCCCAATCCCCGGCAGTCTATGAATTAATTAGAACATATCTATGCAACTGTTAAAATGTTCTCTAAATCGACAATAGAGGCAATAAGTATAGCTCGGCATATATGAAACACGGCATTGCTTCATCATGGCTTAGTTTCGTGAGGTGTTCGTTCTCCGTACATAAAAATCTCTCGAAAGTGTTCGTTAACCGAACATGTGTTCGTTATCCAAACATAAAAATTTCACTCGAAAATGTTTGTTAACTGATTTGTTCGTAAACCGAACAGTTCATTACCGATCACCTATTGTATACGAAATTTAGCATTTTTAATTTTTATGGAGAATTTAAGAAGTTATTTCCTTTTCATTGTGCTCTAGGCCCGTTTTTAGAGTATTTTAAATTCGTCATAGCCGGAGATTCGATAAACGGCAAATATTTAAACGCAAAACTTCTAATCTTGGGCTAACAACATTTTTACATTCTATTAATCAGCGCATGAATGTAAAATTGGAATTTCGTAATCGCTATTTCAATCAATTCCTGATACGCTAGAATTATATATTTATAAATAAACAGTTTTTTTTAATCGATGTAAATACTATATTTTAATAGATTTAGAGCTTGAGATCAACGAGCTTTCAGACGGACAAAATGAACCCTTATTAAATTTTAAAGCAAGATAATAAAACCTTACAGAGATTGAAACAGTATAAAATCATTAAAATACATCTCACTAAATAAATATGCATCGGTTGTAATGTAATCAACATATTCTAAGAGACCTGTAAACGAAACGTATATGGTTCAATGACGCTTTACAATAGAGAGTTTAAATGAATCTGATGTAGTAACATATTTGAATATCTTGTGAATATAGCCACTTTGACAAAAGTTATGCTATTTACTGTTGTTTTTCCTGTGTGTTCAGTACAGGAATCAAGTACTTCAACGTAGCAATTCGCTAATTACACAACTATTTAGTCTTATTAAAAAATATTTTGTATTACACTGTAAACGAACAGTAAATTCTACAATTCTGTATTACAATAGGAAGATAACTTGTGTCATTCGTAGTAACATATTTTAACATCATGTGCATACGTTCTTTTTGAAAAGAGTTAGACCATTTAATATTTCTTTGCTTAATCTTAAGTATAGGAATAAATCACTTTAAAGTGATACACAAAAAATAATTAATATTTTTACACGAAATATTAAACATTTGAACTACTCATAAAAATAATTCAAATGCTGCAAACCGCGTAAAAATCGGATAATTACACAAATCTTTAGCCCTATATCAAAAGATCTTTAGTGAGACCCTGTAAAAGAACCTTAAATGTTACTATTTTTTTATAATAGGAAACTTACTTGGGTCAACTGTAATAACATATCTTAATATGATGTGTATACGACCATTCCTAAAAGAGTTGGGACATTTATTATTTTTTTGCTCTATGTTAAGTCTAGGAATCAATAACTTTAAACTGATATAATTCAAAAACTAATTAATATTTTTACATGAAACTTACAAAGGTTTGAACTACTCACAAAAACAATTCAAATGACGTAAACCGCGTAAAAATCCGATAATTACACATTGCTGTAGCCCTGTCAACAGTTTTTTGCTCTATGTTAAGTATAGGAATCAATAACTTTAAACTGATATAAATCAAAAACTAATTAATATTTTTACATGAAATTTCCAAAGGTTTGAACTACTCATAAAAACAATTCAAATGACGTAAACCGCGTAACAATCCGATAATTACACATTGCTGTAGCTTTGTCAACAGTTTATGGTCTGAACAAGATTTAAAAAGTGCAAAAAACAGCACTTTTAAAATAGCATTTACTGAAAACCTACTCGTCGGATTTTGCTTTAGTTTTGAATTCTTAGTCACTTGGCACGCCCCATTCCATAGAATCAAGAATTTTGTTTCTATCATAAATAGAACGCAAGATATAGATGTGTCAAAAACCCGTTTTGTCCCGTCCGCAAAATATAAACTAGACAGAGTGCTAAAAAAATTTTGTAAAATCGTTTGAAATCCATCGGCAGAAATTACTTTCATTTACGGTTCAATGCTTTGCTGTTTCTTATGCTTGGCGAGAAACTCTGTCGAGTTTCTATGATAAATACTTTTTTTTCATTTTAAACTCTTCTAAGGCAAAAATATTTAAAAATTCTAATGTATCGCGCTACGTAAAATGGAGCACACTTATTAACAATTAATCCATTAATATTTAATTTTTCTTAATAGTTTTGTTTTTGTGTTTCATAATAAAACCACTTACTTTTATTTAAAAGTATAATGAAAGATTTTCACTAATGATTACATACTTATTTATGCTATTGCTTAAAATTTGACATTGTAAATTATTTCTTTGTTTTGTTTTGTTTCTTTCTCATAAAATATATTTTACTGCTCATTCACTATTTATCACTTTTCATAATATTAAAATTATCATGAATATTTTGCAGCTGTTTAAAATAGCGAATGTATGTTCGTAAAGGATGGCGATGTAAAATATTTTACGAATTTAAATACATACTTTTTAATTATTAATAAGCTATATGAAAAAATATGAAAACTCATTTGGGGCATTTTCCATGATAAAGTGGACATGAGGTTGAAATTTCAAATGTCTTTTATTACTACAAATAATAATACACAGAACTAAGCTCTAAAAATATATTTTTTATAATTTATCTAGGCTCAAAGTTAGAAAAATTTGAAAAACATTCAGCCTGTAAAATAGGGTATTTTCATTCTGCCAGAAGCAATATTTAAAACAGCAGCATTTTCCATATATGTGCATATATTACTATTTGTGAACTTTGTGTATCTTTTGAAGCACTTATTTTTTTTTTTAAATTTTAAAAGACCCGATTTTTAATACAAATATATTTACACTGTCACTCTGTCACACCCGTCACAAAAAATATGCTTAAATTATTATACAAAATGCATTTTTCCATGAAAATACATGAAACTTTCGGAAAGTCTAACTATTGCAAATCTAAATAACTACAAAACGTTAAAAATTCATTAAATTTTTATTTTGTGCGAAATTTTACCGTTACGGGTGTGACAAATCCTTGTGACGGGTGTGACAAAATTCTTGTGACAGGTATGACAACATTTTAAATAGTTTTGAAATATATTTAAATATTTTTTAAATGAAGTCTAAGGTTGAATCCTTCTTGTTTCTGAACATATTAAGGCCAATTTGCCAAAAAAAGAAGATAAATCATGAAATATATATTTGAATTATTTTAGCAAATTGAGAGTTGGTAGCAACTTACTTACTTTTAAGTTAATTCTGCTTTGGATTTTTTTAAATGTGCTCAGGAGATTGGTGCAATAAAGGCATTATATGTCTCAGCAGTGAAAATATTAGAAACTAAACAAATACTGACAGAAAATGGGAAGGCATCAAGTTCATCGAGGGCATCAAGTCTTATCACCACTTTAAAGTAAGTAGTGATCCTTTTGATGGGAAAGACTGCCAAATCAACACTGAGGGAAGTGGCAGTCACTGCTAATTGTGAATTTCCCCCCAGAAAGATTTTGAAAATATCAGATTTAAATATTGGTAATTATCTTTTGGTTTTCCTGGCCAGTAGCAAAAAACGTAATAGCTTGCACTATGCTAATGTCTTGAATATCAACTTCCGTAAGGAAGAAATAAGCTTAAAATACATGCAAGCCAGTGGGTCACACTGGATTTGGCCAGAGGAAGATGACATCTCAATTAAAAAAAATTCTGCTATTGTAAAAAAAGTAGCTCCCCCATCACTTATAACGAGTAGGGGACACTACAAATTTTAAACTAATTGCATAAATAGGTTAGTTTTATTAAATTTCTTTTGTATATTTACTATTGTTGAGTTTACCGTCTATACTGATCACTGTATTTTTTTGGTAAACAACTTTCAAACTGTAGACTTTACACAATGTCCCACCCGTCACAACATGAAAAAAATTATTATACATTAAAATAATTAAAATTTACTATGAAAATTACGTATTAAGTTTAATTTGAATCTCTTTCATCAGAAAAAAAATTGTTTTAATAATGACACAGTTAAATATTCACAGGAATTTTAACAAATGTGTATGCAAGTAAAAACTCTTGTCCCGAGAGAGTCACGCCCGTCACAAGTTTAAAATCTTTTTTAAAAATACATTGAAAGCTATTGAAGTTATATATTTACTCAATTATCCAAGCATATGCATGAAAAAACATAATTACAATACTTTTCAGGGATTTCTTAGTTTATTTATTTCCCAAAATATAGATATTTTGTAGAATTTGAATCATTCTCTGTAATCTAATCTAACAATATATGATTATCACATTTTGGTCGTTTTTGTTATATTTGCAGTAGTTAAAAACAAAATGAGACGTCCAAAGTACTTAATTGGGGGAATGCTTTTCATGTACCGAATGACGGATGGATTTTAAAATTCAATAACTTTCAAACGGTGACAGGTTTTTCAAAAATTGTTGCAGGAGGCTTATGTATGATGTCAGGAATTTTTTTACTCTGATTCATTATTTTAGTTCGAATTTCAAACAATAGATGGGGCTAACAGCGTTTGGCGCTGCGCCGAAGCCGAAACTGACGCCTCTCAGCATTGACACACTGAAATCTGAATACTAGGCCTGCGCGCTGATAAAAATGGCGGCTGTCGCAGGCGGATTTTTTTTCTCCGTATGAAATGTCCTCGAACTTTAGCACCAATAATTTCTAAAAGTTTTCTTCTCCTAGTTTTTCTGAGATCAAATAATTCAAAGAAAACTTTTAGATATTATTGGTGTTGAAGTTCAAGGTTCCGTACAAACGCAGAAAAAAATATGCGTGCGACAGCCACCATTTTTGTCAGCACGCAAGCCAAGTATTCAGGGGGCGATGCATCAATGCTGAGAGGCGTCAGTTTCGGCTTCGACTGAACGCCAATCGCTATCAGCGCCATCTATTCTTTGAAATTCGAACTAAAATCAAGAATCATAGTAGGAAAACTCCTGACATAAAAAATAACCCTCCTGCAATTTTTTTATAATATCTGTCACCGTTTGCAAGTTATTGAATTTTAAAAATCATCAGTCATTTTTTGGACACCCGGTATGTCAGTTCATCTTAAAATACTCATTTCAATGCTATAAAGTATTGAAATGCTTAATAAAAACTTGGAATATACATAAAATCTAAAGTTGTATCACTTATTATTGAACTATGTAATACACTAATAACTAATCTTAATAATAATTTACATGATAAAAACTTTAGATACATACCATTTAATACATTATATTTAAACAGAGTGAATAATAATTCAACGTTCATTCTTTAAACACTTTTATTTTCAGCCATTAGAAAAACGAAAACAACTAATCAATGACACAACCAACATACATTTTACCAACGCAGTTTACCAAAAGTTGTATATTTTAACTAATTTTTTTGCTGTTCAATTTGTCTTAAATTCATTTTTGCTTTTCATCTTCCGTGAAGTCCTCAATATTTTGTTTTTGTTTCGAAAAGATATGCATGTAGATAATTTGGAGTTTTACGCTTTTTCATAACTCCTCTTTCTGCTATACCTTTGCTTCCAAATTGTTTTACCAACTGGTGTCGAGTTTTTGCTGAATTCTGTTTTTGCAACTGTGTTTAGTTTTTTAAGCTTTAATGGTTCGTTCTTTTCTAAGGTTTGTCTGTGCTTTTGCTCTTTTTCTTCATTGTCTTCTATTACTTTTCTCATGTATTCTTCCGTTTCTAAGTATTCTACGAAGTTTTATCCTACTGCTATTCGCTTTTGGTGTCCTTTGATTTGTTGATGAAAGTTTCAAACAGCTTTCTAAAGCATGAGAAGGATTAGCTTCATAAAGAGATAATTGTGAGTGTGATTCTATTGACACTCGATATGCATCTCATTTCCCTCTGTTTTTGGCCAAAATCACAATTAATAAAGTAGGAGAGATGGGGGATGAATGGGACGTTCTCAATATTTCAGGCAATAAACTTTTTTTTAAGTTGCTTCCTATCCTCATAGATTTCACTACCATAGTGTGCTTCCGAACCAAAAGCAAGAGCACATGACTGTTTTCAGTTTTCTTCAAATTTGCATTTCCTGAAAACTCTGCTTAAAAGTATTTTTTTTTACATTTGAACTTACTTAAATATCTTATGCAATATAAACAATTAAGATATGTTGTAGTTTTTTATTTCAAGGCTCAATATTGGTAATTAAAATGAATGTATATTAACCATCGTGACAAAATACTTTTTTGGACAAAATGGCTGACAATTGAATATATGCATCATGGGGATGATTGGGACATTTCAAATGGGATGAATGAAACTGTCTCATCCATCCCTAGAGAATGCTGAAAAATATATTTATTAACTAAATAATATTATATACGTTGATAAATTAATAATTTATGGTAATTATTCTTTTAACATCTTATCCTCATCGTAGCCATTGTCTTCAGCCATTGAATGTTTCCGTTTGTGGGCCTTTTAAGGCAAAGCTGAGATGAGTCCAAGATGATTGGCTAACAAATAATCCTGGAGATCATATTACAATTTATAATCTCTCAGCTATTGGCAAGGAGGCATTTTTGTCAGCTTTTAGTCCTTAACATTGAATACGGGGAGGAAAATATTTGTGTCCCATTCATCCCTGCTGTGGGGATGATTGGGACATAGAAGAACTTCTTTTTAAATTTCATTTATATTTCTGTATAATAATAATCTTGAATAAATATTGTGCATAAGATGTAGTCAAACACTTAATGTATGACATGTGATATATAATATTGATAATAATTTAAATAAAATATTTAAAATAACGATTTTTTTTTAAAATGTCCCATTCATCACCTATCTCCCCTATATATTTCACTGATTATAATGTGGAAAAAAATAGGATTATAAAATGTTTTTGAGTTCTTACTAAAATGTTTTTTAGCATCATTGTTTTAAAAAATCTTTACAATGTTTTCCTCGTAGCCTTTAAAAATGACAAGAAAAACCCAGATATCACAACCAGTTTTGTCCAAAAATCTGTTCATACAAAATAGTTAAATTTGAAAATTTTATTGTTATTTAGTTTTTCGTCTACATAATTTCCTCTAATAGAAATTAATATACTTAGATAATAAATGCATTCTCAATAATTTTTTAAACAAAATTTATTAAAATACATTTCAGAAAAAACAGCGCTTTTATTTATGCATGATATTCGAGAAAATTTTTATTTTAATTATTGCTTCACACCACATAGTAACTTTGATAAAACAATGTATATTTTATAAATGTAAACAATGTTTAACCTGCATTGATTTCGAATTTCAATGTGAAATCAAGCAACATATGATATAATATTAAAATTAAATAAATCAGTTACATTTATTCATAACAAACGTCCCCCTGTGAAAGCGTTTAAGAGTGTGAAAATACTCTGCTTCATTAGATGCAAAATACTGTCGAAAATTTAAAATTTTATTAAGAATTAAATAATTTATCATAATTTACAATTACACTTCGAATCAACAATTTAAAAAATAAATCATTTTTAACATAAATGTCATACAGAAAAAAAATATATACATTTATATATACTGAAGACATGTCTCGTAACGAGATTGATGAGATTTCTAGACATAGAATTCATAGTAATGATTGATTATGTGGGCTTATAGCATGTTGTTAATCATTGGACTTTTAATATAATGAAATGTTTCTATGTATCCAATTCAATTTATTAAAAATGTGTAAGTTAATTATAAATAGGTTCTTGGAAATACACTTTTACGAACACTAGTTTAATTGATTTCTTCATATATTTCGTTACAGAAAATATATTCTTAAACATTGCAAAAGTCCTATTTTTTTTTCTCATACTTACAAATTTTTTGTATACAATGCTTTTATCACATATTACTTCCATTTGTAAAGTGTGCAGGTTCCGTAATCGTGTTTACTTATTTTTATTAAGAAGATGTTCCTTGAATAAAACTTTTATTAAATGTTCTAATTATTTTGCGAAATATTTTCTATAAATGTAGAGTTTAATATTTGTAAGGCTTTTGCATTCTTTTAATTTTTTTCTAGAACGATTTTAACATTTATTCTATAAATTTGTAACTAAAACACATATTACGTTATGACAGCTTAGTCAATGTTGTAAATTTTGATTAATGTACAACGTGCCAGTTTGATCTGATACAGGTAAGTTTCGTTTCTTAATGTCTAGTTTAAATTACTGAAATGTTCATAGTTGAATAAAAATATTCAACATATTTTTATAGAAAAATGAACTGTTTATATATATAATTCACACAAATGCTTATTAAAAATTATTTTTCGAATAAAAAAAAAATGCTGCAGCATATTTTATATAAGGATAATTCCATACAAATTTTGCAAACATGGTTTGCCGAACAATGTTCGATTTATCGGATATTTTCTTCGTAGAAATCTATATCTATCTATCTATCTATATATATATATATATATATATATATATATACTAAACACCATATACAAGAATATCGTAAATATAAATCTTAACAAAATTCAAGATTATATAAAAAATGCATATTTTGTAATTAATAGAGATAAACAAAAAATTAAAAAAATCGGAAATTTTTGTGTGTTACATCATGTAAATTTTGCGCATCTAAATATAAGTATTTCAATGTAAGTCTTCTACACATTAATATTTTTTATTCCCATTCATACGAATACACTCATAACACATTGCTTACATAGTACTATATATACATTTTATACACATACAAGTGAATAAACACTCACGTAAAATTATTTAAACTATTTTTAATATAAAGCATAACTAGATAGTTCCCGTCAAGATTTGGCGGTATAAATAAATTAAAAGTTATTTTAGATATATGTTTTAATTTTTAATTAGTTGCTTTTAAATTAATTAGGTATTGAAAACTCGATGAATTCTTATATTCAGTAATCGATTCCTGTAAATATACGACGATAGGTGAGGTTGTCAGTCCAGACTACTCAACTAATATTAAAAAATAAATTAACAACGTTAAATAGCACAAATAAAACATAAAAACTGGCAAACAGCTGTTTCGGGGCCTCTAAAGTTCCATCATCAGTGCCAATTTAAAAGATTAAAACCGATTTAAAATCCTAAGCAATGTCACGTTGCTTGCGTCTTTCGCACGCGTAATTTTTTATTCAACTACCTTCTACATTCAGAACTGTAGCTAGCGATCTGATTGGCTGTTGCTCTTGGCAGTGTTATGAGGTATCTTGGCGATAATCATACTTGGCGAAAAATACTTCTTAGCGTCCGAGTTGTTTACATTTACGAGACGAGCTGCTATAAGGATAATTTTTTTAATTATTAACGTTCTGTTTTTGATTATTTAAATAATTTCACTCTGTAATTAAGAAAGAAATATTCCCTATTATTTGTTGAGGAGGATTCATCATATAGTTCTCAGTTATATTTGTTTTTATAGTTTTAAGTTATGTAGCTGCCACGTGATTCCAGAAATCTAATGAAGATTGATCCTGTCTAAGACGCATGCTGTATAATTCTTTTAATTCCTTTTATGAATTAATTGGCCAGCTGGTGTCACTTTTGAAAGCAGGAAGTGTAATTTCTTCTTCTGCTTTATAACTGTACGCCTGCTAGCCCAATACTTTCTTTGAACTTTGGCTGTATTTAAAGCATAAAGCAATTTCAGGTTTGGTAAACATTGAACTTTTTCTTTCCATTTATCTAACTTTTGATGAATATTTCTAAGCTCTTGTATTATTTCCTAATGTGTTAATAACGCCCAACAGCTATTTAACTTTCTTATTTACATTTAAACTTTCAATGCTTACATCCATCCGAATATTAAATCTAATTTCGATCTGTATTAGTAATGGATGGATTTAAAAATGACTGACTATCTGTTTAATGCTTTACTCATAATCTAACTGAATCTGAATATTAAACATTTGACATGTTTTTTAAATTAGACCAGTTTTTGTGTATGAGTTAAAAAATTATGACAAATAATATTAAAATGCAAGTATTAATACTACAATATTTACTTATTTTAATGTTTATAATAATGTTACAAAAGTTTTGATATCCGTAGTTGACAATAAAACTAAAGCAACCATGCAATTTTCCTTAGTCAAAATTCCTTTTTGCAAGTAATCCTATTTATGTTTCCATAAAAAGTTATATTTCCATCTTTTATACATTTTTATTCTTCAGCACTAATTAAATATTGCTTAAACCTTTATCTTTTTAAAATGTACAGTGAAAATTCAATGAACTTATACTCTCAGTAGAGCAGAAATCTGATTTATAAAAGAAAATCTCTTGATACTATATTTTAACCCTTGGATTCTGCATAAGTTTTAAAGATAATGAGTGTTTATAATAACTTTGTTATCTTAGCATTTTAGTACCGCTTTCTTTCACATTATAATATTAATAAATATACTGTAGTGCATCCCAACTAAAGTAATAAACATATTTTTGTGGCTGGCAAGGAAAAAAAAAAGATTGAGTATGTGTATAGATGACATGAAGGAAGCTTTGTTGTTTTTCATCATTTAATGTAAGCAAAAACATTAAAAAGCTGCTATATTATTTTTTTATTTACTGAAAAGTCATATCAAAATGGTTACTATTTTTATTACATTTCATGAGTATTGATTTTATTTTATTCATTTATCAGTTTTTTTTTTGTTTAAGATTTTTTTTTTTTTTTACTTAGGCTTAACTTTATTGTTCTAAGAATGACACGTTTGTATTTTAAAAACTCATAGCAGCAGTTTTTAATGAAAAATCATCAGCTCTTGTTACCCTTTTTTCTGAAATATTGAGAAAAAAATTACATGGTCACTTTCTTACTAAGTGTTGAACTTACAATAAAACAACTGTTTTTGGAAGTAGTTTTCTCTGGATACTAATCCTAAATTGGCAGTTTATTTGAAAATAATCTTTATTACTTATTAAACTTTTTAGTTATTGTTCTTTATATAATTCTATTATTTTTTTAATCCATTTTTAATTTGCATGTTTTCTTATTTTATAAGAAGCTTGCTTATAATTTTTTAATTAGTTACTGTAAAATCTTGATTGCAAGTTCCCATTTTTCAAAAGCAAAAACAGTTCAATTTAGGGACGGGATTTATGATAAAGATTTATAACATTTTCATTATTATTATTATTTATCATTATAAATTTAACAGTCAACATGAACAAAAGACCATGTTAAAAGCAGAAAACAAACGTTAAAAATACACAAGGAAGCAGAGTCCTGCTTTTTCTAGCATGCTGCGCTTTGCTCTTTGTCACACTGAAAAAGAATCTCACTTGTGAATTCGAAACCTTTGTTTACTGCTTTTTTGTGTATTATTTGTGCATTTTTAATGTTGGTTTTCTGCTTTTAATATTCTTGCACAAAAGTTTTATTTGTTATTTTTATATAAAAGATCATGTGTAAAACATAGATTATAAAATTTTCCAACACATTTAGAATACTGTAACAAAACTTTACTATTTTATTAACGTAAAGAAGTAACTTTCAATGTCTAGGAGGTGTCAAGTACATCCTACGCTTAACTTAAGGTTTCAGATGATAATTAAAAGATGGTAATTAGAATTTCATAAATAAAAGAGTAAATTCCAAATCAAGGTTGTTTAACAGCCGGCTGAAATTTTAAAAAAAAGCCAGGCCAGTAGCTTTTATTGTTTTTAACTGGCTTTATTTGGCCAAAATTGGTTTTTATGTATAAAATGTTCCTCTGTATACAGAGAAGCCTTTTAATTATAAAATGCATATTTTTAAGTGTTATTTAAATGATTTTATTCAGTTAGAATTTAATAAATAACATAATTTCTAAATAATGAAGACATTAATATTGGATTTCAACAAGTTTTATTTTGAGATTATGTTTATTTTTATTATCCTCTTTTATTCTAGACTCACATGTACTACAATCTCCTTAATTCCTGTTTCAACATTGATCATTCTATGATTTAATCTCTTCATATAAGGACTTATCTGGAATAAGTTATGAAAGTATTAATTTTTGCTTTCCTCTAACAAGTTTAGAAATCCCCCCCCCATTGGAGGGGAAAGGACGAATGGAGCAAAAACTTCAAAGGGGATGTAAATTTCAGATGTGTGATATTTATATGCCCAGTAGCAGAATTTTCTGTGTTAATCTGCGGCAAACCAAAACTTACCTGTGACCTGTGACCCAAGAATGCTTGGAACAAGCTGAGTATCGTAAGAAATTATCCATACTATTGCTTGCTAACCTTGGATTGAGACAAAAATAAAGATAATCCTTTGAAAATCATACTTGGAGATATGTATAAAAGGGGGAAAATGATGAAAGCCCTTTGATGAATCAGAGTTGATTTGTATGCAGAGAGAAGAGCGATGAATAAATATTACATGTAATTATCATTGTTTTCATTCTCAGATACTACAATTAGTTTAAAAATTAAATTACTTACTGATAATCCTAATTGTTCAATTTATTTCAAATAGACAACTTGAGCCCTCCCATAATCTTTATATTGCTACACAATTACATATACGGGCCAGATTTTCTCACAGGCTCCTGTTTTTGTGAAATTTTTTATATTTATGAAAATTATAGTCATAATTTTGTAAATTTGAAAATATAGTTATATTCAGGTTTCTGTGTATCTATCCTTAATGTATAAAAAAAGCTAAGTAATATTTAATTTGATGACTAACTGTTTTGTGACAGGTCAGATTTAACTTTTAAATGATTAAATTTGTGAAAAGTTCAATTTGGAGGTATAAAAGTTTTGTGAAAGGTCTATATTTAAGATAAGATAATTTTGTGAAGATTCCTGCTTTGAAATGAAAAATTTTGTAAAGGTTCCTGTTTTGAAATGAAAAATTTTGTAAAGGATCCTTTTAAGGAACCAAAAATTTCCTAAACAGATCCCTGATGGGTGTCTACAAAGTCCTGTTACAATTAGAAAACATTATAACTCATGAATATTTGAGATATATATTAACAACTATAATAATTATATATAAATATAACAAATCATAACTCTAATTACTGCCTTCTTTTTAATTGCTAAAAGGTGTAAAACACCTTTTAGCATTTAAAAACAAGTATATAATTATATATACTTGTAAAAGCATTGAACGGGTTGCATCAGAGTCAAAGTTATTAGTGGATTTAATATGTCGATCCCTTTTAATATTTATTTCATACTATTTTCTTTTAGGTGGAGGGTAGGGGAAGAAAAGAAAGAGTTATACTTTCTTCTTATAAGGATTATGTTTACATGAACAAAAAATTATGAGGCTACATCAAGTAGGGAATCCATTATATTATAACCATTTGAATTTATCGAACATTATAGATAATGTGCATGTGAAAAAGTTTCATATCACACTCATTACTACACACATATTTTGATAGTAGAACCCCTTAAACTTGAAAATAGTGTATCGCATCAAGTCCTTCGATGGATTTTATTATTTTTTCTTTTCTGATTAAATGAGAAAACAAAGAAATAGTTATTCAGTTATAACCTTCATTAGAAAAATTAAACTGGTTTTTACTGGTTACTGTTTTACTGGTTTACTGGTTTACTGTACATACAAAATAAATAAAAATGGAATATGTACATTGCAGGCTCGTGCTATATTTGAAATCCAATATGATGTCATGCTTTTCTATTATTGAAATTAAATCACATTACTTGGTGATTTTTTTAGGTAGATTTCGTAAGAAATACTACCTATTACATTCTCACCTAAGTTGGAATTTTTGCAGATCTATGCCGATTATGACTCCCAGAACCTAAAACCACTCCAGTTCAAAACTTTATCTATCTATCTATCTATGTCACTTTTTTATGGCCACGATAACTGCAATAATCTCTTCGAAACAGATACATAAAATCAAGGGGCATAAAATCTCGGTCAAGTTCGTTAATGGGCAAAATCGAACCAAGGGGGGAGGCTTTTTGTGAAAACAGAAAACCCCCCATAATTTCTTAATTATGATACGTATAGAGTCCGTTTAAAGTTATTATTACTTCTAGGAAAAGGGCCGAAAATTTATGTATAACAAATTTTTGATATAATTAAAAATGGCCCCAAGGGGGGGGGGAGAAAGGGGGTGTTTTACAAGAAAAAAATTCATACCTTCGTCAATTCACAAGATTTCAAATCTGCTTAAATTTATTATAAATCCTCTTAATATTATCTAAAACTTTTATACTGACAAGTTTTTTATAGGATCACCACTTATAGCAAAAAAAATTAAAAACAAAAAAATCCCTGTCGGCTCCGCCTGCAAACAAGTTCTTTTTCGAAGTAGGTAGTTGCAACTGCCGCATCTCTTCGAAACTGATACATAAAATCTCGGGCAAGTTCGTTAATGGGCAAAATCGAACCAAGAGAGGGAGATGGGGGGGCTTTTTGTGAAAACAGAAAACCCCCCATAATTTCTTAATTATGATACGTATCGAATCCGTTTGAAGTTATTATTACTTCTAGGAGAAGGGCAAAAAATTTATGTATGACAGATTTTTGATATCATTAAAAATGGCCCCAAGGGGGGGTTTAGAAGAAAAAAATTCCTAACTTCGTCAATTCACAAGATTTCAAATCTGCTTAAATGTATTATAAATCCTCTTAATATTATCTAAAACTTTTATACTGACAAGTTTTTTATAGGATCACCACTTATAGCAAAAAAAAATTTAAAAACAAAAAAATCCCTGTCGGCTCCGCCTGCAAACAAGTTATTTTTCGAAGTAGGTAGTTGCAACTGCCGCATCTCTTCGAAACTGATACATAAAATCTCGGGCAAGTTTGTTAATGGGCAAAATTCGAACCAAGGGAGATGGGGGGGCTTTTTGTAAAAACAGAAAAAAACCCATAATTTCTTAATTATGATACGTATTGAATCCGTTTGAAGTTATTATTACTTCTAGGAGAAGGGCCAAAAATTTATGTATGACTGGTTTTTGATATCATTAAAAATGGCCGCAAGGGGGGGGGGGGTTTAGAAGAAAAAAATTCCTAACTTCGTCAATTCACAAGATTTCAAATCTGCTTAAATTTATTATAAATCTTCTTAATATTATCTAAAACTTTTATACTGACAAGTTTTTTATAGGACCAACACTTATAGCAAAAAAAATTAAAAACAAAAAAATCCCTGCCGGCTCCGCCTGCAAACAAGTTATTTTTCGAAGTAGGTGGTTGCAACTGCCGCATCTCTTCAAAACTGATACATAAAATCTCGGGCAAGTTCGTTAATGGGCAAAATCGAACCAAGAGAGGGAGATGGGGGGGCTTTTTGTGAAAACAGAAAACCCCCCATAATTTCTTAATTATGATACGTATCGAATCCGTTTGAAGTTATTATTACTTCTAGGAGAAGGGCAAAAAATTTATGTATGACAGATTTTTGATATCATTAAAAATGGACCCAAGGGGGGGGGGGGGGTTAGAAGAAAAAAATTCCTAACTTTGTCAATTCACAAGATTTCAAATCTGCTTAAATTTATTATAAATCCTCTTAATATTATCTAAAACTTTTACATTGACAAGTTTTTTATAAAACCAACTCTTATAGCAAAAAAAAATTTTTTTTTAAAAATCCCTGCTGGCTCCGCCGCATCATGGCTAAAAGGTCATTTCTTCCGCAATTCCCAACAAACAGGCGCCCCATGGTCTGCACCTTCGAAATCTACCTGTGCCTGTAGGCCGAGCCGTCAGGGATTTTTTTTTTATACAGAAGAGGGCCGATGGGAAAGTAGACAAATATACATTTACCTCATATACTGCTATTTTTAAACTGATTAAAACTAAATAATTTGTACATATTTAACAAATGAAATTATAATTCATATTTATTTAATAATCAGTCAGTTCTAATAACTTATAAAAAGGATATATTTTAAAAAGTTTTTCAGCCATTTCTGCCAGGACTGTGTGAAGAGAAAACTGCACTCGGGGCAAAGTCTCACTTTGGAGCCCTCAACAGTCAACACACACACATTTCTCCTTGTGACACAATCAATATCTTTAAAACTTATGCAGAATCCAAGGATTAAAATATAGTATCAAGAGATTTTCTTTTATAAATCAGATTTCTGCTCTACTGAGTGAAGTGTAAAAGTTTAATGAATTTTCACTGTACATTTAAAAAAGATTAAAGTTTAAGTAATATTTAATTAGTGTTGCAGAATAAAAATGTATAATAGATGAAAATATAACTTTTTATGGAAACATAAATAGGATTACTTGCAAAAATGAATTTTGACTAAGGAAAATTGCATGGTTGCTTTAGTTTTATTGTCAATTACCGATATCAAAACTTTTGTAACATTATTATAAACATTAAAATATGTAAATATTGTAGAATTAATACTTGCATTTTAATATTATTTGTCATAATTTTTTAACTCATACACAAAAACTGGTCTAATTTAAAAAACATGTCAAATGTTTAATATTCAGATTCAGTTAGATTATGAGTAAAGCATTAAACAGATAGTCAGTCATTTTTAAATCCATCAATTACTAATACAGATCGAAATTACATTTAATATTCGGATGGATGTAAGCATTGAAAGTTTAAATGTAAACAAGAAAGTTAAATAGCTGTTGGGCGTTATTAACACATTAGGAAATAGTACAAGAGCTTAGAAATATTCATGAAAAGTTAGATAAATGGAAAGAAAAAGTTCAATGTTTACCAAACCTGAAATTGCTTTATGCTTTAAATACAGCCAAAGTTCAAAGAAAGTATATGGCTAGCAGGCGTACACTTATAAAGCAGAAGAAGAAATTACACTTCCTGCTTTCAAAAGTGACATCAGCTGGCCAATTAATTCATAAAATGAATTAAAAGAATTATACAGCATGCGTCTTAGACAGGATCAATCTTCATTAGATTTCTGGAATCACATGGCAGCTACATAACTTAAAACTATAAAAACAAATATAACTGAGAACTATATGATGAATCCTCCTCAACAAATAATAGGGAATATTTCTTTCTTAATTACAGAGTGAAATTATTTAAATAATCAAAAACAGAACGTTAATAATTAAAAAAAATTATCCTTATAGCAGCTCGTCTCGTAAATGTAAACAACTCGGACGCTAAGAAGTATTTTTCGCCAAGTATGATTATCGCCAAGATACCTCATAACACTGCCAAGAGCAACAGCCAATCAGATCGCTAGCTACAGTTCGGAATGTAGAAGATAGTTGGAATAAAAAATTATGCCTTTCGCACGCGCCAAGATGAAATGGCGGCTATCTCTTCAAAAACAACAGCGGAATCGGAAAACACATGTGACAGAGAGACCAATAGGAGCGCCCCACCAGACTGGGCGAGTTTAAGTACATAGGCGAATAAAGGAGGGAACGAAGAGTGTTTAGTTCTTAAAATTACATTTCATTTTAAAGCGAAAGAAAAATAAATGTTTCTAACCCTTTTCCCTCTGCGCAGGGAAGATATAAACCGGTACACTATTTTTCCCTCTGCGTAGGGATAATAAATTTTTCTTTTCCTTTTTTATTCTCAGTTGAGCATGTAAGACTCGACGTGTTGTTGTGAATTATTCGCCTGAAATGTGTCGGGCAAAGCAATGTGATTCATTCAATTTTAGTACAGATTAAATACCTTTTACCAAGCAGAACGACGAATTTTTTTGTGTTTATCAAATCCAGCTTACAGTCCATAAAGAAATTAAGTTCAATCAGTTGAATCCAACATATGGTCCGTCTTGAGCGTGAGATGTGAATTTAAAAGGTACTTCACTTTCGTTTTTCTGCTTTGTAAGTGTTCTATTATTGCGCAATGTCACTTCAAGTGATAATGAGGAATTAATTTTTTCTTCTCTTGGATATTTCAAACAATAAGTGAGTGGTTTTGACTCGTTTTATTCTTTATTTCATGTTGTTGTTTATCCGAATTCGTATTATTCGTTTCATATTGTGTTTGTTATTCATTCATTAGTTAAGTTTTAAGGAATATTTTTGATTTTTCATTTCTGTGTTTGAGATTGTATTTCTGTATTTTGTTTATTGTAATTCATTATGGATATCAAAGTATTTTTAAATAAAAAAAAAGGTTGCAAAATCGGCTCTTACCCGATTAAAGAATAAAACTACGGAAGAATTGGATAGTTTAGATTCAGCTAAATTAAACGTAATTCGAAACAGATTTAGTGATATAGGAGAGGAATTAAAAACTATTTTCAGTAATATTTTTGGGTTATGTAAGGATGATGAGATTGAGAAATTTAGTAATGAAAGGGAAGAACTTTTTGAAACTTTAGATGAAATGTTGGCTACTATTGATAGAATCAATTTAAAGAGTAGTGATAAAAGGAATGAGATAAACAATGTCAATTCTAATTCTAATTCTAATTCTAATGAGATTAAATTACCTACGTTATCACTTCCAATTTTTTCGGGAATTGTAGATGAATGGTTGACATTTTCCGATTTGTTTAAAGCTGCTGTTATAGATAATCAAAAACTATCAGGGGCTCAGAAGCTACAATATCTTAAGGGAGTTTTAAGGAATGATGCACAAAAAATAGTGCATTCACTTTCGATCACTGATGAAAATTTCAAAATAGCTTGGGACCTTTTGACACAAAGGTATTTTCATAAACGCGAAATTTTGTGTTCTTTGATGAAGAAACTCTTAAACATGCCTCAATTAAATAACGAATCGCATGCTCACATTTTAAATTTAGTTGATTCGACTAAAGAGTACGTTAGATTGTTAGAAACTTTAGATTTAAAAATCGAGGACGCAGCAGACACCATGCTTATGTTTATCGTGCAATTTAAGTTGGATCCAATTACTAGAAGTTGGTGGGAGAGATCGTTAAAGGGCGATGAACTTCCAAAATTAAACGATCTGCTGGAATTTCTTTCTAATCATGCCAGATCAATTGTTTCAGGTAATCAGGCAGTAAAAAAGAATGTTTCTAAAAGTGTGACATTGTTAGCTTCAGGATTTCAAACTCAGTGTATTTTTTGTAAGGGTTCTCATTCATTAAATAAATGTCATTCGTTCTTAAAGTTATCCGTAAATAAACGAGTGAATTTTGTGAGGTCTAATAATGTTTGTTTTAATTGTTTAACTCCATTTCATCGTAAATCAAATTGTAAAAGTACGGCTAGGTGTCACAAATGTAAACAATCTCATCATACTTTATTACATTTTGAGAATAATTTTGAGCCAAGATTTGATCGTGATCAATCAGTGACAAATTCATCAAATGCTAGTAGTTTATCTGCAACAGCTAAGGTGTTTCAACCTGCTGCTTCTATCGGTTCCAATAGTGATTCTAATTCAGTTAGTGAAGTTGTGAAAAACTCTAGTATTACTTCATGTTGTTCTAATTTTGGCTCAGATGCCCAAGTGCTACTCTGTACAGCAATCATAAAGGTGAATGATTCTAAAGGAGGAGTTCAATTGTGTCGAGCTCTTCTTGATCCAGGCAGTCAAGCCTGTTTAATCACAAATGATTGTCTTAGAAGGCTTGGTCTACCAAAAAAGAGAGCAAATGTGTTAATTTATTGTTTAGGTGCTTCGGATACCTATACCAATGGTGTTTCACGAATTAGTTTTTCTCCCCATTTCCCATCCAATTCTTATTTTTCTACATCTGTTTATGCAGTACAAAAAATTATTGGTCAACTTCCTCATGTTAGTTTGGATTCTGCCTGGTCTGAACCCTTTGGTGATTTAAAGTTAGCGGACCCAACATTTTACAAAAGTTCTACAATTGACATTCTGCTTGGTGTTAATATTGCATTACCTATGTTAAAGGGTCAAATGCTATCATCGGGTGAAGGAAAGCCTTTTGCTATTCGTTCAGACCTCGGTTGGATCATTGCAGGTAATGTTCCTGCACCTGAAGAATCACCTACAATTCATGTGAACAATATTAATTTAGTCAACGAGCAACTAATAAATAAGTTCTGGGAACTGGACTCCGTTCCGACCACCGATTTGCAAACAACTGCCGAAAAGGCATGTGAGGAACATTTCGTATCAAATCATTCCAGAGATGAAACTGGAAGGTATATTGTGAAATTGCCTTTCCATTCTTCGCCATCACAATTAGGTGATTCTAGACCGTCAGCCTTACTTAGATTAAAATCTTTGGAACGTTCATTAACTTCTAACCCTGTGAAATATGAACAGTACAGACAATTTATGGAAGAATATCAGGAGCTAGGACATATGGAACTTGTTCCTCAATCAGAGTATTCTATAAAAGAGGCATATTACCTCCCGCATCATGCTGTCTTAAGAGAATCTAGTAGCACTACAAAACTACGTGTAGTGTTCGATGCTTCATCTAAGTCATCCACCGGATTTTTACTTAACGATTTACTGATGATAGGTCCACGCGTACAACAAGATTTATACCCTATTCTACTTCGTTTTAGAACTTTTTTAGTGGCCGTATGTGCCGATGTAGAAAAAATGTTTCGTCAAGTTAAGGTACATCGTGATGATATCAATTGGCAACGAATTCTTTGGCGAAATACTCCTGAAAACACAGTACTTGAATTTCGACTGCTCACCGTCACTTATGGGACAGCTTGCGCCCCATTTCTTTCTACTAAAGCAATGCAACAACTAGCATTAGACGAAAAGGATAATTATCCTTTAGCCTCTCATGCTGCTTTGAATGACTTTTACGTAGATGATCTTTTATCTGGCGCTGCATCGGAGGAACAAGCAGTTGAGCTTGTTAATCAACTAAAGAAAATGATGAACCATGGGGGATTTAATCTGAGAAAGTGGAAGTCTAATGTTTCTACAATTGTTGAAGAATCGTCTGAAGAGCAGCAGATGATACCCATTGATTCTGAAAGTGAAGTGAAGGTCCTCGGTATCAACTGGAATCCAAAAACAGACAGTTTTAGTTTCTCGGTACTGCCGATGGAAGAGAAGGTAGATAATAGCAAAAGAGAAATATTATCTGAAGTTTCTCGTATGTTTGATCCCTTGGGCTTAATTTCGCCATGTGTAGTATTTCTGAAAATATTACTTCAAGAATTGTGGAAGCATAGGCTTACGTGGGATGAACCAATTCCTAAAGATCTCAATAAAATGTGGATCTCATTTAGAAAAGAGCTGCACCTTATTAAACAAATGAAGATACCAAGATGTGTGCTAAATCCCTCATGTGTTCAGATAGAGTTGCACGCATTCTGCGATGCCTCTGAAAAGGCATATTGTGCTGCAGTTTATGTGCGTTGTATTTTGTCAAATTCTGACATTTGTGTCTCCTTACTTACCTCCAAGACAAGAGTTGCTCCCTTAAAGACCCAATCTTTACCGCGCTTAGAATTGTGTTCAGCATTATTACTGGCTAATGTTTTAGAAGTGGTTTTAAGGGACATCCACTTACCAATCCAAAGCACTATGGCTTGGACAGATTCCACCATAACACTAGCGGGCTGTCAACCGAACCTTATCGCTGGCAACCATTTGTCGCCAATAGAGTTTCTAAGATACAAACAACTATTCCCTCAGTGAAATGGTATCATGTTCCTGGAACTTCCAATCCAGCTGATCTTGGTACAAACTACCTTCTCAACTTGTGACTAATGACTTGTGGCTTCATGGACCTGACTGGTTAAGTCAGCCTTTAAATGGAATATCGGAGTTTAACATAACTGATGCATCATCTCCGTCAGAAAGTGATTCATCTTTCACCAATCCAGAATCACACTCATTTAGTGGTTTGTGTGATGAAGCTTTACGAGAGCAAAGAAAAAATTATTTTTGTGCTACTGCTCAGTTAAATGAAGAAATGCCTATTCTTTCACAGATATCGTCATTTACCAAATTAAAACGTGTAATTGCTTGGTGTTTGAGATTTCTTGCGAATTCTCGTTTACCTGTTTTTCAAAGAAACTTCGGTAATCTTATAAATTCAGAAATTCAGTGTGCTTCAAGGTTCATAATTAAACAAGTTCAAATATCATCTTTTAGTGCAGAAATTCAGTGTTTAATTTCAAATAAGTGTTTACCTCGCAACAGTAAACTTTTGAACCTATCTCCATTCCTTGATAAGGAAGGAATACTCAGGGTGGGAGGACGTCTTCGTCATTCAAATGTGACTCAAGATCAAATGCACCCAATCTTATTACCCAAAAGTCATCCAGTAACTGCTTTAATTATCCGATATTTTCACTTGTCCCACTTTCATGCTGCCCCCCAATTATTATTGTGTGTTTTAAGACAGAGATATTGGATTTTAAGTGGAAGAAGTGTAGTAAGAAAAATCGTCAGAAGCTGTGTTACTTGTGCTCGTGCTTCTGCTTCCATGTCTAAACAGATCATGGCTGATTTACCCTCTACTAGAGTGAAACCTTCACGTGCTTTTCTTTTTACAGGAGTTGACTATGCTGGACCTATACTATGTAAACTTAGAAAAGGTAGAGGTGCTAAATCATTTAAGTGTTACATTTCATTATTTATATGTTTTTCTACTCGTGCAATACACATTGAATTAGTTTCTGAGTTATCAACTCAAGCCTTCTTGGCTTGTCTCAAAAGATTTGTAGCCAGACGAGGTAAGCCAAGAAAAATTGTAAGTGATTGTGCAAAAAATTTCGTTGGTGCGAGCAAGGAGTTGAAAGAAATGTACAAACTTGTAACTTCTTCTCAGCATAATGAAGAAGTGGCAAAATACTTAAGTTCTGAAGAAATTATTTGGCATTTCAATCCTCCCTCAGCTCCTCACTTTGGAGGACTTTGGGAGGCCGGTGTTAAATCTATGAAATTTCATTTAAAAAGAACCATTGGTAATTCAGTTTTAACCTTCGAAGAACTTTCAACTCTTTTAGCTCAAATCGAAGCATGTTTAAATTCTAGACCCCTTTGTCCTTTAAGTTCTGATCCTAATGATTTAACGGCCTTAACGCCTGGCCATTTTTTAATTGGGGCTCCTCTTACTTCAATATCTGAAGGTGATATTTCAGAGGTACCTGAGGCAAAATTGGCCAGATGGCAATTAGTACAACGAATGCTTCAGCACTTGTGGAAGCGATGGAGCAACGAGTACCTCTCTAATTTACAACAGATAGGGAAATGGCTAAAGGAAGAGCCTAATATAAAAATAGGTGATTTGGTAATAATAAAGAATGAGGGCCTTTCCCCTTTACAGTGGAAATTAGCTAGAGTAGTTAAAACTCATCCTGGACCTGATCAAAGGGTTCGCGTAGTAACTGTGAAAACTGAAAGCAGTGAATTACAAAGGCCGATTACTAAATTGTGTAAATTACCTTTAGAATAACTGTTGAAACCCTTTCGGCTTTCAAGGCCAGGAGAATGTTTAGTTCTTAAAATTACATTTCATTTTAAAGCGAAAGAAAAATAAATGTTTCTAACCCTTTTCCCTCTGCGCAGGGAAGATATAAACCGGTACACTATTTTTCCATCTGCGTAGGGATAATAAATTTTTCTTTTCCTTTTTTATTCTCAGTTGAGCATGTAAGACTCGACGTGTTGTTGTGAATTATTCGCCTGAAATGTGTCGGGCAAAGCAATGTGATTCATTCAATTTTAGTACAGATTAAATACCTTTTACCAAGCAGAACAACGAATTTTTTTGTGTTTATCAAATCCAGCTTACAGTC